>CM043113.1:16342563-16531046 GCA_023701765.1 Hylyphantes graminicola | reverse complement strand
CATCCAGGATCAAGGAAAAATAAAAACTTCACTACTCGGAAAGTCCTTTAGCTCGCGCACCACACAATAAGCAATTTTCCTTTTTTTTTCATTTTAAATGGAAGACCGTATTTAGAAGACAGTTTATGCTAGATAGCATAACTAACTCCTTTACACTTCAGTCCATGCTGAACCATAGCCTAACTAACAACACGACTCCAAAAGTAACCTATCTCTCGTCCTCACTTTACGATTTTGGTATTTTTCTCCACTTCATCCATCCATATTTTTCTTGAATCTCCCCTTTTTCTTTCTCCATGACACTGTCTCTTGAAAATCCTAGTCCCTAGATAAAATAAGAAGAATAAATAATAATTGATACCAGAAGAATCACATAAAAACTCCTTCACACAATTCTGCAACAGGACCATACATTGGCTAATCTACTGAAGCATCTCCAAGTCAGATCATGAAATACATATTTACCCAACTCCAGATCCCTCCAAAGTTTCTACGACTAACAAAGCCCGAATAATACCTAATAAAAAGCCCTCCTAAATCCCCTCTTCCTCCCACATGAAACTACAAGATAAGGATGCAAACGAATCCCCCGCCCATTTCAGAACCCAACAATGGCACTAATCCCAGAGCAGTTGTTACTTGACTCATATCGAGGCACAATCTTGTTACACAAACACAATGGCGTCGGATTACGCAGAAGGAAGCATATTCTTGGCGAGAAACAAAGCGAAAGTCGCCAAGCAACCCTAGTAAGCCCATACAAACCAATCATTGTGTTAGTTCACTGCTGAAGATCCCCATTTTATTCCTTTAAGGGGGAATGGGTGCGCTGGGCAGCGGGTCTCTAAACTCTAATACCTCAGTGTTAAATCTAATGGGAAAAAACTATTTTCTCTGCCACATTTCTCCGGCTGTAGTTAATATTTTTTTACAAACGGTTTATTTTAAATAATAAATGTAGGCAACTTACAGGTTTCTATAATCCCAATGTTTAAAATTGCTTCGAATACTTTTTGTTGTATTATTTCTTGGAAATTAAAAAAAATATTCGAATCTATTTTAAAAAGTGCGATTGTTGGGACCTATAAGTCAGCTACATTTATCAGTAAAAAAAAAGTTTGTAAAAATGTTCAAGACGGACAGAGAAATGTGGCAGAGAAAATACTTTTTTCTTCATTGGATTAACACTGATGCACTTTGGAGACCCGCCGTCCAGAGCCCATTCCCCCTTAAAACTCTACGGTCTTTAGACCAGGCTTTCTTCCGTATTTTGTGTGCATCGGTTTTTTATTACAATAATCTTAAATTTTAATATTTTATACTTCACAAACATTGGTTCATAATGTATATTTGTCATCTGAAAATGTTTTTAGGATAATCTCTTTCAAAATAAACCTGAATCCAATATCTTAATAAAAAAATTTGAAATAACTGAAATTTAAAATTTATGAAGTGAAAACATTCATACAGATTTGCCTGTTTACTGGTCTTGCTTGAGGTTAAAACGCGTTAATTAAAAAGCAAAAAGAGGACACTTGCGCAGTTGTAGGCAGGTTCCATTATAACTTGGGGCCCTAGATTTGGAGAAATTAGAGGACCTTTTCCTAACGATATTGTTACATTATACATCCTGCAAAGTTATGACATTTGAAAGTAAGGTCCATCAACAAACATAATATTGAAAAAAAAGCACAATTAGGATGCTTATAATTGTAGAAGGCGTAAATGATTAATTTAAATTGAGTTTTCCATAAATGCAAACACAAATGTGAGAAGTGAAGCAAAATTTACAAGGGTATAGCTAATGATATGATGATATGATATGATATGGTACACATAAATTCCAGCTTGTGTGCTTGTTCAGAGAACCGCTTATAAGCTTTCGTCAAGTGGGACAGACACAGAAGGAATATTTACAGTCACTAAGAAATGAATAACACATAGACAAATAACAACATTTATTGACGGTCACAAACATCCATGCCTGACCGGGATTCGAACCCGACCCCCAGCAGCTCCAAAGGCCAACATCCTAACGATTGAGCCACCGGGGCGGCCATATAGCTAATTATTGGGAAACTTTTAAAATAGAGGGCTCAAGACAAAGGCCTTGTCTAGCCAGAATGCGAGCTTCGAAAAGACTTTCTTCCCCCATACCTTCGGGTTTTTTCTGGGAAACGGGAGGAGCATCGGTTTTCTAAATCTAAGGAGTTGGGGTTCTGTTGTGAGGTTAACAATCCGAAAAGTTAAATCCCAAGTAGGTTGGGGGGAAAACACGCTCTCGCCCTTTCGAAGAAAACCAAACGAAGGAATGCATGAGGAAAGTCTTTTCGAAGCTCGCATTCTAGATAGACACGGTATAGGCGATGGTCTGGGCCTGGTTGTTGGTTGTAGCACGAGATCTGAATTTGTACAAGATGATAGTAATTTTCTTCAAAAGTAAGAAAAATTTGTTGCAATTGCATATTTTATTAGAGCGTCAGAAATAGCCAAGTCGATTTAGTTATACCTTGTCTATCTTGAATGCGAGCCTCGAAAGCATTTTCCTCCCTCACATCGCATGTGGTCTTCTTCGAAACGGCGGGAAAGTGTTTTCTCCCCACTCTACTTGGGTTTGAACTGTTCGGATTGCTAACCTCACAACAGAACCTCAAACGCGTTAGGTCCAGATAAGCGACCTAGTTCCCGAGAAAACCAAGCGAATAGACGGGAGAAGAAAGTGTTCTCTAGGCTAGCATAGTAAATAGACAAGGTATAGCATATACAAACTCCTCAGTACACTCTTAAAACAAAAGAGTGAAATCCACTCATATGGAGAATGCATTTTCGACCCTGCCACTGGAAAGATGAAAATTAACTCAGACGAGTTAAATAACTCGTTGGTTTTAACAGTAGTACCGCAAAGCTACTCTTCTCGTCGAGAGCGTTTTGTTTGGCTTGCCTACAAAGCGATTAATGGCTTCAACATGGCAAACTATTTTACATTGTTTTTTTTTGCCCGGCAACCACCTCTATCTTCTTCCTAACTTCTATAGCAGAAGGCCTCCGGATTATATGGCAGCCTTCTACCTTGTTTCATTCCGAGTTGTTGTTGGTTGATAATGTGCTTTGTTTATTTGGTTCTTTTGCTTTCATTGGCCCCTCCTTAGATAGAAAGTTTCTTGAACTTTAACAAGAGGAGAGGATTTGTGTGAATTTTGAGGAACATTGCATTGTGTTTCTTAATTTTAAGTGGGTTCTAAACGGAATATGTATATTTAATTTGATATAACTTAAATACGTAGTACATTAAAAAAAGAAATTTGATGTGTGTTTATTTCAAAGAGGAACAATATCAAATACTGACATAAGAAATAAGAATGTTTTCAGTGAAATTCAATGTAAAATATAAAAAGTTAATGAGTATTCCTGATATTAAATCAATTTTATAATAATTTTTTTGCTAGTATATGGGCATGTTTCAAGTATAAAAGAACATGGGTTCCAAGCATGCTTGAAAACTGATCACTGGGGGTTCGGCGTGAATCTGTCCTACACATGTACAGGGACATCGGCATAGCATCCCAGAGCCCTAGTCCACGAAACTAAATATTGGGGTACGGGAAGGCCTTGGCCCAGTAATGTGCTAAAGGCGTCCGATGAGTTTTATTTTTTATTCTTCATAATATTAAATGTCAACTTAAATGATGACTGAAAATTAATTCCTTTTCTAGAGCCTTGATTAGTGAATCCAATCTCACGTGGGAACAAGAATCACCAATTGGAACACCATTTAAAAGAATATCAAGAAGATGAAAGATGGAAAGGAAAAACGTCACCTGAATACTGTCCAGATTCAGTAACATAAGATGCCAAAATTCTTTTTACGAACAATAATATTTCTTCCTTAATTAACAGTATTCATCCTTTATTCCACCTAATTTGAAATAGTCGCGACTACGGACTTCCATATTAACCCTCCTGGTCATTATATTACACGGGACTTATGGTTTTAGAGTGTCCTAACATCAGTGATTCTATATTTAAGTATGTTTAAAAAGATAGTATCCCTTATTATTTTTCTCACACACATATTTTAACTATGTCTAAATCTTTTGTATGAAGAACACAACTATAAGGAGAGTTTTAACTGTACCAATTGATACCATCACCTTATGTTCCCGCATGTGCTATCTCACTTTTGGCACAAACGGGATCAGATTTACTGTACGGTAACCATTGGAGCGATTTTTTTTATGGATTTGGGCGATAAATTTATTTTTTGCGGGCCAACCTGTCTTACTTAGATTGATGATTGGAATTCTTTTAAACTTCATAACGATGACAGGCAACCAAAACCTATCTGATTCATTATTTCTTTATTAAGCGCAACATATGGAGCGGACGTCAAAAGTCGCCAGAAGAATACGGGACTTTTGGCGAGATTTTAGAAATGTTTCGCCCTACGGGTTACCGGCACAGTAAATCTGATCTGTTGTGCAAAGTGAGATAGCACATGTGGGAATTTAATTGACTATATATTACAATGTAAACTCGAACACTAAAACAAAACAAATATAAACATTTTCCTTTGTAAGAATAAAAAATTAATATTGCTCTAAAGGATATTGCAACAAATTCAACGCATACATAAAATTAAACCAACGCGTAAAAACATCAATACTACCTTAGAAACACATAGATCCACCTCTCGACGTTAACTGGATACACAGAGTCAAAGTTGAAAAAAAGTCCCATTCCCCAAAATATAACTTAAAGATATATTGCCCGGTATCGTTCCAATGGGGCGACTTTTGGCATCATAAATTCAATGAACGAACCGTGTCCTGTTATACTTTGGGAGAATGTTACTTTTGATAACTACAACCTTGGTACGAAATTTCAAAATAAAATACGAAATATAGCATACCGAAATTGTGCGCTACATACTTTCAAAAAGATATCACACCTTAAAGTTACATGGCTCAATAAATAATTCTGCTACCCAGTTAAAAGAATTTTCTTTGGAATCTGATAAGAACTTTAGAAAAGTAGCTTGCATTAGCCCGAACTTAATTCTCTCTAAGGAACACATTTATAATTCCTAGAAAGATAAAAAGGTAAATTTTTCTTCTTGAGTAGCAGTAATTTTTGGAGATCATAATTTCGTTATCATTAAGGATAATATTTTACACAGTTTTTTTGGTGAATAAAAATTTTTAGTTTTTATCAGTTAAATATAATTTATTTTTTTTTTGGATAGCATGTTAATAATTTTAGGAATCGGTCGTTTATGTCAGAAAATTCTGGCCAAGTTATTTTCTTGTGCGTTGTGAAGTCGATTTCCCTGTGAAATTTTAATTCGTAAGAAAACTTTATATGCAATAAAGGATTTATAAAAGTTTATTAACACCCTTAACAATTGTTGTTAAATTTATGATAAAAGAATGATTTTCAAACGAATTTTAGCGGGATTATTATTTTGAATTGTTTTTCATCAAAAAAGTGTTAGGAATAAAAAAAATAGTTTACAAGACAGGATATTTTTTTCTATTTTTAATCCCATTAACAAGTTTTACGTGTTACACGTAAATAGGTGGTGAAAACACACCAAAAGAGCAAATTCCTGTTTTAAGGGGATTATCGGTACCCAAAACATTATTTCAAGAAAATAATTAACATAAACTTGTAAATTATAGTGGTTTTATAATTAATGTTTAAATCCTAAATAAAACATTTTCTAGCAATAAAAATTAATATTTAACCAGCAGTTTTTCATTTATTTGAAAAAATAAAACCGAAAATTTTGAAATTTTTTAAAACGCTATTCCCTTTTTTCAAGTTTTAAAAATAAACGCTACCAAACATTTATAGTTTGATTCTTAGTTACTATTTTTTCAAGGGAAACTGTGCATGGATTTCAAAAATGTGAGCTACAGTTAAAAAATAACACGGAAATTTATAATAAATCGCAAAAAATTTACAAATTAATTGAATAAAATTTTTTAAAAACAAAAACTATACATAGTTATATTGTAATTTCAACCTAACATTAGTTAATTAATTAATTAAACAATACATTTTGATACAGAAAGAATAATAACACCCATGTTGACCAATTCTTGCTTAATAATCAGAAATTCACAAAAAAAAAATGTATTTTTAAAACTAATCTTCTAAATATATTTCATATATAAGAGTAATGAAACCTCTCAGTAAAAGTAGCCTCACATGTCAAACTACAATAAATACTTTATATTATATTCGGACGGAGAAAACCGGCCAAAGAACATACCTAACAAATTTATTTTTACGACATCAAAAAAAGGATTTGCGTGAAATTCCTTACATTAACAGATCACTTTATAAATCATAATCGTAAGAAGACAAGAATAACCAACACTATCATTATCATAATTAAAGTTAAACTCTTCTTTTTTATTTAATATTTGTAGAAATTTTACAACTGCTTATTATTGCTTTCATTTAAAAACGTACTAATAATAGAGCATAATCTGTCCTGATAATTTGGAATGATGACTAATAAAAACTGAATCTTTATTGTCTAGGTGAGCAATTATTTTTAAAGCGACGAATGTGAATTAAATTGATGCTAAGTGCTTTTATTAATAACGATCTTTTAAGTAATTACATTTGAGGCAATCTAAATTTCATTTGTAAGTTTGCAGAAAACGTATGCATACTTAGTTTCATAAAGAGTAGTAAATTAAGTAAAAATTTGAGAATTTTTTTACATTTTTAACCTCACTTCGAATTATACCATAAATAAAAATTTTAAAATGATGCAAACTTTGGTTGAATGTGCTGGAGCAGTTATTGATCAGATATAATTAACCAACTTTTAATTTAAATATAAACCTTTTCAGAAATAAAAACAAACAAGTACCTAGGTCAAAATATTATGAGCTAAAATAAACTAGTTCCATAACGACAATAAAAATATTCTTCAACAGTTACTAATTATCAATTAATTAACAATTTCTTTAACAATAGCAATTAATTATTCAACAATAACAATTAATTCTTTAACAATTACAATTAATAATTCTTACAACTATTACAATTAATTCTTCATCAATTGTGCAATTAATTCTTAAACAATTATTTCTTCTTTAAAAAAGAATTGTTTTATTCTAAAAAATATCGAACATTTAAGTGTTTTTTCCCTTTTTCTAATTTTCGCTCTAGCGTCTTCAAAATCTGGATTTCGTAATTACAACTATCACATTAAAACATACTTAACGACCATGCTATTAAACATTAATTTTAATATTTACCTATTTATTTTAAACAATACACTTTTATAAAAAAATTCATGTCTATTTAAACAATGTATTTTTTGTACATTTTAATTGTATTTAAAAACAATGCACTTTTATACAATATAAGTTCATTAAGAACAATACACTTTTTATTCAATATAAGTTCCACAGCAAAAAAACAAAAAGATTACTTTAATAATATACAAATTTATTCTAACAATGTGTTTTGATTATTATAATACTTATTTCTTCAAATATAGTTTGTTACAATTGAAGAGCTAAATACAAATTGAGAATTAAACGTGCTAAGGGACATTTTCGTTTAAAAAAAATGGGATTTTATTGTGTCAATGAAACAAATTACTTACTACTTCTTTAACAATAACAAGTTTTCTTCATTTTTCATAAAACTTTAAAATTATTATATTTTTAAGCCAAGTTCCTTTTTCAACAGATCTGAGTGCAAACAAAAAATATTAAAGTTCAGTTTTTTTTCTTTCCTTTTTTAAATTTTGTCACCTTAGAATGTTCTTCCACTAAAGCTCTTCAATTAAGTTTTACTTTAAAGTAATCTAAATTTATTCAAATTCAACATCGTTGTATAAATCGCAAATTGGTTAAAAAATAGAGACAACTTCGTACATTTAATGCTTCTTTCGGCTCTTGTAACTACCACACAACTCATGTCTAAACAATCAAACCTTACTATAGGAAATACTTTTCACATTATCCTTTCAATCGGAGTTCTCATGGGGCACCACGAAAAGATTTAATTACTATTCTTAGTCACATACAAGAAGGTTAACATCGAAAGATGCCGCCTCCTTTACTTATTACCAACATGAATTAATGGTGATAAAAAGAAATAACGACATTTTGAATTTAAAACATGTTACTTGTTTTCCTAAAACAAATGTCTATTTCGGGGGGTGGGCTATACTGAGAAGAAATGTTTCGAACTAAAACCTACTTATTTTTTTATTATTGAATCTTTGCTGTATGCCAAGAAAAACTGGATTTTGCAATTGAATTACACATAAAAACACATTCAACAATAAGGTTACTAAACATTTTACCATTTAACAGTTTTTTTAAACGATTACTTTTATAACAATAAAAGTTCACTTAAACAATGTAACTTAGTGCAAGACAAGTTAATTTAAACAATGGACTTCCATATAATAAAGTTTATTAAATAATGTACTTTAATAAAATACAAAATTCATTTAAACTATGTGCTTTCAAACAAATAATATTTAAATTTCAAAATATAAGACTTTTATAATTAAAGTTTATTCTTAACAATCTACTTTCAAACCTATTCAACTTTATTTTAAACAAACTCATGTCTAAACAATCAAACCTTAATAAATGAAATACATCCACATTATCATTTTCATCACGTTCCCATGAGAAACCTCGAAAAGATTTAATTACTGTTCTTAGCGCATACAAGAAGGTTAACATTGAGAGATGCCGCCTCCTTTACTTATTGTTAAAGATAATGATGATAAAGAACGACCTATTGGTTCTTAAAAAATGTTAGTTGTTTCTGTCTTTTCGAATGTTATATCATGATTTTTCCATATGAAATTAGAGAGGCCATTTTTGAGGGCATGTGGTTAATAAAGTATTGTTAATCTAATTATTCAAGGAAAACAATTGTTTACTTTGTCATGTTAGTTAAACGTTTAACTAAAAGTTTTTTGTTATTATTTAAATTAACTTTGTTTGGGGAGAAAATTAAACAAATGTATGAATTAATTTTTGGACTCAGTTATCATTCGCCAACAATTAAGTTCTAAATAAAACTTCAAACATTTCTTTTATTTTCACGCAAATTTTGTTAAGTTTGGAAAATGAACTTTGAAGTCGTATGTTAAACTACAATAGCATTTTAACATTTAGTGCTATGCTTAATATTAATTTTAAAAATTTAAAATTTATTTATAAAATACACTTCGATACTTTAGCACCATATTAATTTCCCCTGAAATTTATCAGCAATATATTATATTATAAAATGCCATATTTTTTTAACTGTTATAAATGGTTATTTTATAAAAAAAATATTTTTATTTACTTGATAGTATTTCTGCTTATTTAACCCTTTAAGACTGGCGGTCTGATGGAATTTTAAATTAAAAAAAATTATAGTTAAAAATTGGAGTTTTATCGAAAAAAATACGTTTAACAGCATCAATGCCAGCAACTCCTTAAAAACAAATTAATTTTTGATACAAATAACGAATGGTACAAGTCAGCTGCTTTGGTATCAATATTTTTGAAAAGCTTGAACATTCTCTTTTGTACCCGCACGATCGTAATAGCTCGGTCGGGAATAGTTAAACAACAAAAGCAAAAAAATAATATTTAAAGCCATGTTTCGTAAATATAATAGACTTCACACAACAAAAACCTGTATACCATGAATATTTCAGTAACGGTCAAAACCACTCTCACACTCTGTCTCTCTAATAAATCATATTCAAAAACAAAAACTTTTAAAAGCAACTTAAATCTCATTCCCAATTTTCCCTACCATACTACATTTGTCGATCGTTAAAATTACATTGTTATAATTTTACCAATCATCGGTGAAAATCGATGTTAAAAAAATATGGAAATTTTTCTATGAACGATTCAGTGCTCATTCGAATAATCCTGAATAGAATAATGATATTTTCACAGGCCAATAAATCTGTTCGAGTAAAAAGTGAATCTAGATATAATGCACCGTGTACCGAAAAGTGACAGATCTTCTATAATATTTTAAAAGAAGATCTGTCAGTTTTCCGCGCACGGTGATATATATTTAACTCCTCTGTAAAATCGGAAACCAATATTTTCTTTTCCGGTTCGTTATTTGCTCTGATTGGAGTGAAGTATTTCGTATTGGGCATAATTTGCATAGATTTAAGTAATATGTTATTCCTTTTCATGTTACAAAAAGATTGAAAAAAAATTGCGTGATGTATAGAAATATTGCATACTCATTTTTTTTTTTTGCTTTTAAAAATCGTAGTTGTATTTTTTTAATACTACGCTATTGTTTTTAAATCAAAATTTTATTTAAATATTTTTAGCAACAGTAGCTTTGTAACACAAAAATTAGTTTTCAAAAATAGAGAGTTTTAAAGTAAGAAATGTTTTTTAAAAAAATTTAAGACCAAACAATAAGATTAATTTAGTCTTTTTGCTAATTGAAAAGATAAAATTGTCCTTTATAATACCATTTCTTAAAAAACAAACAGCTATTGCAAAGAAGTTAATATAACTATCCGAAGCAGTTTTGTATAAAGAATATTCGATTAAAAAGGGCATTTTTATAGAAAATGCATTAACTAATAATGGTGATATTATAAAGTAATTTAAACTAAACCAATAATTTCAAGGAATAAACAATAAAGAGCTCTCAACTGTTCGTGTTCCAAACTATTCACAACTAATTAACGATGGAAGAACCATTACTTGCCGGAACCAATAGTCATAACAAGAAAAATTAACTGTTAATTAACGAATACATGCAAGAAACCAATAATAAGTTATATTCAACAATTCGTGCATTCTAACAGTTCAAAACAAAACAACGTTGAAGGAGAGTCATTAAGGTTGTTCACAAAACAATTTAAATTCTAATTCTAAAATCGATTTAAATTCTCAAAAAGTAATGGAACTTTTTAATTGAGATTCTGAGACCATTGTCTAAAGAATTCTCTAATCTGATAACACTTAATACAATCTATACGGTTTTTCATAATTTTAATTAAATCTTGTTTAGCTGATTAAAAAGATAAGAATATTTATTATGTTGTTATTTCTTAAATATTCTACTGGAAAAAAACCTGAAAGTTTAAATAAACAAATAAAAGATTTCAAATTTGTTTTATATTGTAATATGAAGTATGCATGCCAAAGACCTAATAATTCATTAAAAAAAATTGACAATGATGAAACTATCAATTTATTGATGTTATTTGTTTTATACTTTAGTATACGAAGAATAATTCTTTAATGGCAAAAAATAGAGATGTTATATTACACAATATTAGCTAGTTTCATTAATTGCGATTTCCATTTTTTAATGTATGCATAAAATATTTATTTATTGCTGTAAAAATAATATATTTTATATTTCATTACTTTATAGAACACAGCGTGGTGACTTTAAACAACGAACCATTGCTTGACACAATCCAAGAACTTCTGAAAAACCAAAAAACTAAGAAGACCGACCTGGAAGACATACCCAACTATTCCAACTATCTTTCTTTTTAGAAACTATGGACAAATTCCATGAAGAATTTTTCTAAGCGTAGTCCTCTCTGTTAAAAAAAATATTGTTTGGCCCTATTTTCAAAGGAGTTTGTGAAGTTGAAGAGTTCAACAAGAAGTTGTAAGTTGATGAATAAAGTTTAAAGAGACAATATTTATTAGGAACTTGCTTTAAGTAATTCTCGACAATTCATGGTCAACAAAGAAATTCCCAACAAATCAAGGAGTAAAAAATTATTACTTAATGCAAGAACCAATAAATATAAAAATTAAAATATAATCGTAAATGAATCAATACTCTTATGGAATCAACAATAAGGAATTCTTAACAATTAATTTTTCTAAATAAGTTTTAATTGACCAATGGTTCAACGAATTATTACTTAATGCCAAGAACCAATAATCATTACTATAAGAACAAGAATAACCAATAATTCTTAAGAGAATACAAAAATAATTTTTTCAACAATTTATTTAACCAAAAATTCAAAGCAAACCAACTATTCGAAAACCTAAAAACAACCATTCGAAAAGCTACTACTTAACAGAATTAAATAACCCCTAGAAGAGAATCTAAAAAGCAATAAGCCCAACCTAAAGCACAAACCTCTGACTATCTATCTTTATCTATAAGGAGTCTAATAAGGTGAAGAGTTACAGAAGTTGTTAATTCATAAATAGATTCTAAATCAACCAATAATTCCTAAGAGGTATAAAATAATATAAGGCATACTTATAATTATATAAGGAATTCTCAACACTTAGTGATCTACAAAACAGTTCACAACATTCCCCAATTAGAAATGAACTAATTGTTCTTAAAGAACAACAACATCAAATTCTCAAAAATTTGTGTTCCAAATAATTCACAGCAAAACCATTAATTGGGAAAATGGGCGAATAGAAAAGAATCGATGGCTCTTAGAAACCAACAATTAAGAATTTTCAACAATACTTCATTGTAGGTTTCTAAGAATGGGGTGGGATAGTTAACGTATACAAACGGCTTATGTGCTTGATCAAGAGACCCGTTTATAAGAATTCCGTCAAGTAAGACAGACATATAAAGAATTTTTACTGTCACAAAGAAAGGAACGTACAACCAGAATGATGGCGGGAATTGAAGCCGTAGTTAAAAAAATAATTTTAAGTACACGCAGCCGGTAGGACGTAAATGTCCAAGCCACTCGGCCATCCGGGCCCCTTTTTCTATGAATTATTTGTATATTTATGTTCTTTCTTGTTGTTCTTATACAATTCACAACAAGCTAACGGTTAATCTAGTTGAGTTACGCTGAAATATCGTGGCATTAGAACTACACGAAGGCTATTGGAGGCAAAGACGTCGTAATTTAAAAACATAAATTAACGGTTAGAGGAATTACTTAACAAAAACAAACAACTCATAGAAAATAATAAAACAAGAAAATGACAAAACAGTTCACAATATTCACCAATTAGAAATAAACCAATATTTCGTAAGAACCGACAATAAGCCAACAATTGCCAATAATTTCTTTATTATTATATTTCCTAAGCATTATCGATCATTTATATTATTCCCAAACAATTCACAACAGCGCAACAACGGTTAGAAGATCTATCCCTTAACAAAAACAAACAACTCATAAAACAAACAAAATTAAAAGAATTCAACAACAATATTTTATTGTTATTTATTAAGACCATTAGTTTATTTATACTATTTTCTATCTGATTTCAAAAAATTCACAACTTACCAACGAACGGCTCGAAGGAAGTAACTACAAGTTATTATCCACAGTGAGTGTTACAAGTAATAATTCACAACATTAACCAATTATAAATAAACCAATAGTTCTAGATATACTAACAGAACCAACAAAAAAGAAATTCTCAATAATTTGTGTTTCAGTAATTTACAGCAAAACCAACAATTATTGGAAAATAAGCGAATATAAATGTACCAATAATTCTTAGAAACCAACAATAAAGAATTCCAAACAAGGCGAAGGAAAAAGGATGGTTTCTTTAATGTTTTATATGTATGGTCCACTCAATTGATTTTTTATTGTTATATGTATGGTCCATTCTATTGATTTTTTTATTGTTATATGTATGGTCCATTCTATTGATTTTTTATTGTTATATGTATGGTCCATTCAATTGATTTCTTTATTGTTACGGTTCATTTCTACTATTCCCAAACAATTCACAACAGCGCAACACAGAACCATTGCTGAACAGCTACAAACCACTCTTAGATAAGAACCTTTAAACCAAACATCCAACCTGGGACACAAACCCCAACTATTTTGACTATTCCTCCCTCGCTCTCGAAACTCCTATGGGCTAATTTCATTAAGAGTTTCGTTAAGCCTCGCCGTGACTGTGACCAGTCCGCAGTATAACTTTGATGTATTGTCTCTAATTTCCAAGTCTTAGAAGTTTAATAGTTAGACACGAAGTTGTAAGCTTTTAAATAAAATTAAAATGAACCAATGATTCCGAAGAACTAAAAAGAAAGAATTTTCAACACTTTACTTTTTATTTTGTCTTCATAACAAAACAAACAATTAGGAAAATGAGCATATGGAAACAAAACCAGTAATTCTTAGATCCCAACAATCAAAAATTCTCAGCATTACTTCGTTGCAGTTTTCTTAATACTAAATTGTTATCCTTTTCTATTGTTCCCAAACAATTCCCAACAAACTAACAGTTAGACGATACATAACTTAACATAAACAAGCAACTCTTATATAAGAACCTTTAAACCAAACATCCAACCAGGGACACAAAGACTGTGACCAGTCCGTAGTAACTTTGATGTATTGTCTCTAATTTGCAAAAGGGGTACTTAGAAGTTGAATAGTTAGACAAGAAGTTGTTAGTTTATGAACAACTGTTAAAAAAAACTATAATTCCCAAGAAGTAACTATTAGGAATTATCAGCAGTTAGTGTTACAAGTAATGATTCATAACATTCTCCAATTAGAAACAAACCAATAATTCTTAAGAGCCCCAACAATAAAAATTTCTCAATAATTTATGTTTCAAGCAATTCGCAACAAAACCAACAATTATTGGAAAATAAACGAATATGAATGCACCAATAATTCTTAAAAACCAACAATAAAGAATTCCAAACAAGTCAAAGGACAAAAAGATGATTTCGTTATTGTTATGGTTCATTGAATTTATTTCTTTATTGTTATGGTCCATTCAATTTATTTCTTCATTGTTGAGGCTCATTTCCATTATTCCCAAACAATTCACAACAACGCAAAGGTTAGAAGAACCATTGCTATTAACAGTTACAAACCACTCTTATATATAAGAACCTTCAAACCAAACATCCAACCTGGGACACAAACCCCAACTATTTGGGCTATTCCTCCCTCACTCTAGAAACTATGGGCTAATTTCATTAAGAGTCTCGTTAAGCCTCGTTAAGTGACCAGTCCGTAGTAACTTTGATGTATTGTCTCTAATTTAAAAGAGAACTGTCTTAGAAGTTGAAGAGTTCGACAAGAAGTTGTTAGTTGATAAATACATTTAAAAGAACTTATAATTCCCAAGAAGTAACAATAAGGAATTATCAACAGTGAGTGTTTCAAGTAATAATTCATAATATTCACCAATTAGAGATAAACTAATAGTTCTTAAGAACCAACCATAACAAATTCTGAATAAATGTGTTCCAAGCAATTCACAACAATTATTGGAAAATAAGATATTATAAATGCACCAATAATTCTTATAAACCAACAACAAAGAATTCCGAACAAGGCAAAGGGAAAAACGATGGTTTCTATATTGTTATGGCCCATTCAATTGATTTATTTATTGTTATGGTTCATTTATTGTTATGGTTCATTTATGTTTATGGTTCATTCAATTTATTTCTTTATTGTTATGGATCATTCAATTTATTTCTTAATTATTATGGTTCATTCAATCGATTTCTTTATTGTTATGGTTCATTCAATTTATTTCTTGATTGTTATGGTTCATTCGATCGATTTCTTTATTGTTATGGTTCATTCAATTGATTTTCTTAATAGTAATGACTCATTTCTATTATTCCCAAACAATTCACAACAACGCAACGGTTAGAACCACTCTTAGAAAAGAACATGAATACCAAGGATCCAACATGGGATACAAACCCCAACTATTTGGACTATTCCTCCCTCACTCTAGAAATTATGGGCTAATTTCATTAAGAATCTCGTTAAGCCTCGTTGTGACTGTGACCAGTCCGTAGTAACTTTGATGTATTTTCTCTAATTTCCAAATCTCAGAAGTTCAAGAGTTAGACAAGAAGTTGTTGGTTTTTTGATAAAATTAAAATGAACCAATGATTCCCAAGAACTAAAAAGAAAGAATTTTCAACACTTTACTTTTTATTTTGTCTTCATAACAAAACAAACAATTAGGAAAATGAGCATATGGAAACAAAACCAGTAATTCTTAGATCCCAACAATCAAAAATTCTCAGCATTACTTTGTTGTTGTTTTCTTAAGACTAAATTGATATCCTTTTCTATTGTTCCCAAACAATTCCCAACAAACTAACAGTTAGACGATATATAACTTAAAATAAACACTCTTAATAAAACTCTTAAATAAGAACCTTTAAACCAAACATCCAACCTGGGACACAAACCCCAACTATTTGGACTATTCCTCCCTCACTCCAGAAACTATGGGCTAATTTCATTAAGAGTCTCGTTAAGCCTCGCCGTGACTGTGACCAGTCTGTAGTAACTTTGATATATTGTCTCTTATTTGTAAATTGTGTCTTATAAGTTGAAAGTTAGACAAGAAGTTGTTAGTTGATAATTAAATGTTAAGGAACCTATAATTCCCAAGAAGTAACTATAGGGAATCATCAACAGTTAATGTGTTCCAAGTAATAATTCATAACATTCTCCAATTAGAAATAAACTAATAGTTCTTAAGAACCAACAATAAAAATTCTCAATAATTGCGTTCCAAGCAATTCACAACAGTTATTGGAATATAAGATAATATAAATGCACCAATAATTCTTAGAAACCAACAACAAAGAATTCCGAACAAGGCAAAGGGAAAAAAAGATGGTTTCTTTATTGTTATGGCCCATTCAATTGATTTATTTATTGCTATGGTTCATTTATTGATATGGTTCATTTATGTTTAAGGTTCATTCAATTTATTTCTTGATTGTTATGGTTCATTCAATCAATTTCTATGTTGTTATGGTTCATTTATTTGATTTTCTTAATTGTTATGATTAATTTCTATTATTCCCAAACAATTCACAACAACGCAATGGTTAGAACCACTCTTAGAAAAGAACATGGATACCAAAAATCCAACCTGGGACACAAACCCCAACTATTTGGACTATTCCTCCCTCACTCCAGAAACTATGGGCTAATTTCATTAAGAGTCTCGTTAAGCCTCGCCGTGACTGTGACCAGTCCGCAGTAACTTTGATGTATTGTCTCTAATTTCCGAGGGGCGGTGTCTCAGAAGTTAATTGCGACTAATATAATCGGAGGGTTTGTGTTGGTTGCTTTTCATATGATGCTTCTGAGATAGTAGTGGAATTGGTGTTTTATACACAATAATTAGTGCAATCATAAGCGCATTAGAAACTAGTGTATAGGTAGTGGAATATTGGCAATGAAATTTTCTTTTAGATTGGCCCGGTGATTTGTTAAAGGAAACTGTATTAAACCATTTTCTTAAATGCAGACACTAATTATTTCATAGAGAATTAACATTAAGTTAACGTTTACTTAGTAGGAAACAGCTGATGTACTTTTTAAAGGGAAGGAAAAGTGCATTAGATCATTAAACTCCAGGTTAAATATTTATAAAATTTATTTATAATTTAATTTGACTCCAACTATTTGAACACCCATTATTTCTTGCAACAAATATATGATAACTTCAAACAAATATATGATATTTAAAACCCAGACTGTTAGAATGGAATTTGGATTTTGAAGGGGGTACAGACTGACAGATGGCTGGACATCCACACCGTATAAATTACTTAGAAAATTAATTTTTCTTTTGAATTTCTCTACTTAAACAAGGAAGTTAAGTTTTAAAAAATATTACTTTTATTGAATAATTACATACAAATTCAATTTTTAGTATTTAATATTTATATACTTGATTATTATCTATAATAAATTTCACACACAAAAATTTAAACACAAAATTTTTTATTGTAGCATTTAAAATATCTATAAATATTTGCCTATATTTATAGTGGCTACGATATTTGATACTTCTTCGAAATTTAACTTAAAGATTTATATTTGTTATTATTTTTGCTAGGGTGTTCTTCGGCCTTCCATTTATTTTGATTCCATTTTCCCAACAGATCTTTCACCGAGTGACAGTTGTAAAGGAATTTTCGACATGATTGACACAAGGCTGACAGCAATTGCGTTAGGTAGACTAAGATTTTTCCATATTTCAAATATCTGGGGCTTAAGCCACTTTTGTAAATGTAACGCAAATATTTTTGTAACTTTTATATACGCTAGAAGTATTTGACAGTTTATATATTTTAAAAATATTTGACACTTTATATATTTTGAAAGCGTGAGGACTAATCGAATTTTTAAAATGTCATTTTAGGTATTTAAATAATGTTGAAATGTGCATTATTTAAGAGTGATGGTTTGGGCATTTTAATATAAGAACTATTTTTTTAACATAAAATTTGTAAAAGTACTCATACATGATAAAAAAAAGATTATTTGGTTTACATTGTTAAGGTCTTCAGTGTAATTTTGATGTTGATTTTCTTCTGTTTGATTTAAGATGATTAAACTAAACAGGAAAAGTACTTGTTCTTCGGTTTCAAGACAATTTTTAAAAAGTGAATAATCAAATTACAAGATAAGTAATAAAAAATACTTTTTGAAGCATTATAGGAAAAAAAACATTATTCTCTGAAAGATTGAAATACAGCCAGAGCCCAACGCCATGAGACGAATATATTACTAACATAATGCATTTTAAATTCTGGTTTGTGGTAATAATGAAGTGCAACTAGGAACTTCGTTATTTAAAAAAAACTATGGAAAAATTCCAGATAGATACACCAAACCGTATAAAGCTTTGTTATGAGAATCCTATTATAAAGTTTATCTAAAGCAAAATATAAATCTTCAACTTCAATTAGCTAAACCTCGAGTACCCATTTGACTTGGGTTTTCGGACCAAATTTAAATCTTGGAATATTTTGAGAGAGCTCAGATTCGTAGTAATCCTAGCGTCAAAATTTGTAGCGAGAGTCTCGTAGATGGTGACACAAAAATAAATGGCTCTCAGTTCAAGGAAATATGCAAAGTCTGCAAAAGACTTAGCCTCCAATCATAGCTGACCGTTGAAAAAAAATTCACGAAGAACTCACTTTACCTTTGTAGACTTTCATGTGCTAAAACAGTACAATTCAATCAAAAAGTTCCACCTTGCCCCCATTTTCTCCAAGTGAACAACGAAAAATAAAACAGTGGCCTAAGACGAAGAACTTATAAGTACCACCAGTAAATAAAAGAGGGAAAACGTATAAGTACCACCAGTAAATAAAGAGTTAAAACTTTGTGATGCCTTCACTCCAGTTCCAAGCGATTAATAAAAGACAAATAATAACTTCATCACAAAACTATTCCAAGGAAGGATGACAGACGTCCAGACAGATGGGATTTCGAGCTAACGATCTTCTTCCGGCCAAAACTTTCCGGAAATTG
This sequence comes from Hylyphantes graminicola, assembly GCA_023701765.1. Taxonomy (NCBI): domain Eukaryota; kingdom Metazoa; phylum Arthropoda; class Arachnida; order Araneae; family Linyphiidae; genus Hylyphantes; species Hylyphantes graminicola. The sequence continues at coordinate 16,511,764 of CM043113.1, read as the reverse complement.
CCCGTCGTTTTCTGTCTGATCCCCCCCCCCCCCTCAGTTTTATATCCTTCTGCCATTTATTACAACCCTTACATTGGGCTCTCGTTATCAGCCTTTCGCTGTCCCGCATTAAGCCAGCACTTATCTTGCTTCGGAATGTCTCATATCCAAAGACCGGGGCTGTCTTCCTGCTTCCCTCGTAAATATGATTAGGTGGCGAGAGAATTATTCCCAATTGTTTCGAACGACACGATAATACATTGGTGACGTGAATTGAAATGTTGTGTCTCTTCTTAAAAATATATTATTTTGCAAATGCAAAGAAGGCTTAACATGATTTCTTTTTTAAATTCCTAGAAATGTTTAAAAAAACGGGAATAGACTGGCTTCTTTTAAATTCATATAAATTTAAGAGTCTAATTTTTATAATATATTTTATAAATAAAAATCTATGTTCGGCAGATTTCGGTATTCAAAAATTACAAAATATTTGTTAACATTAACACGGAATGTCTCATATCCAAAGACTGTTTTCCTGCTTCCCTCGTAAATATGATTAGGTGGCGAGGGAATTATTCCCAATTGTTTCGAACGACACGATAATACATTGGTGAGGTGAATTGAAATGTTGTGTCTCTTCTTAAAGATGTATTATTTTGCAATTGCAAAGAAGGATTAGCATTATTTCTTTTCTCAATTCCTAGAAATGTTTCAAAAAAGGGCATGGACTGGTCTTTTTTTTTTAATTCATATTCATCTAAGAATCTAATTTTTATAATATATTTATAATTAAAAATCCATGTTCAGCAGATTTCGGTATTTAAATATGACAAAGTATTTTTTAAGATTAGCATGGACTGTCTCATATCCAAAGACAGGAGCTGTCTTGCTTCCCTCGTAAATATGATTAGGTGGCGAGGCAATTATTCCCAATTGTTTCGAACGACACGGTAATACATTGGTGACGTGAATTGAAATGTTGTGTCTCTTCTTAAAGATATATTATTTTGCAATTGCAAAGAAGGACTGCCATTATTTCTTTTCTCTATTCCTAGAAATGTTACAAAAAAGGCATGGACTATCTTTTTTAAATTCATATAAATTTAAGAATCTAATTTTTATAATATATTTATAATTAAAAATCTATGTTCAGCCGATTTCGGTATTCAAATATGGCACAATATTTGTTGAAATTAGCATGGATTGTCTCATATCCAAAGACCGGGGCTGTCTTCTTGCTCCCCTCGTAAATATGATTAGGCGGCGAGGGAATTATTCCCAATTGTTTCGAACGAATCGACAATGCATTGGACGCGTAAACCAAAATGTTGTGCCGCTTCTCAAAGATATATTTCTATGGAACCGTAAAGGAGGTTTAACATGATTTCTTTTTCAATTTATAAAAATTCTAGAGGGAAAATGGCATGAAACAGCTCCTTTTGAAGTTATATAAATTTAAGAATCGTATATTTATAATATATTTTATTATTAAATCTATGCATTGCAGATTTCTATATTCAATTACGTCGTGCTAATTCTTTACATTAACATGGACTGCCTCATATCCATAGACCAGTTTTGTCCTTCTTACTTCCCTCGTAAATATGTAGGTGCGAGGGAATTATTCCCAATTGTTTCGAACGAATCGACAATGCATTGGACGTGTAAACCAAAATGTTGTGCCGCTTCTCAAAGATATATTTCTATGGAACCGTAAAGGAGGTTTAACATGATTTCTTTTTCAATTTATAAAAATTCTAGAGGGAAAATGGCATGAAACAGCTCCTTTTGAAGTTATATAATTTTAAGAATCGTATATTTATAATATATTTTATAATTAAATCTATGCATTGCAGATTTCCATATTCAATTACGTCGTGCTAATTCTTTACATTAACATGGACTGCCTCATATCCATAGACCAGTTTTGTCCTTCTTACTTCCCTCGTAAATATGATTAGGTGCGAGGGAATTATTCCCAATTGTTTAGAACGAATCGACAATGTATTGGACGCGTAAACCAAAATGTTGTGTCGCTTCTCGAAGATATATTTCTATGGAACCGTATAGGAGGATTATCATGAATTATTTTTCAATTTATAAAAATTCTAGAGGAAAAAAGGCATGAAACAGCCCCTTTTGAAATTTTTTATAAATTTAGGAATCGCATTTTTAAAATATCTTTTATAATTAAATCTATGTATTGCAGACTTCCATATTCAATTACGTCCTGCTAATTCTTTACATTAACACGGTACTGTCTCATGTCCCTAGACCGGGGCTTCCCTCGTAAATGTGATTAGGTGTGAGCAAGGCTCTTTGGTGTGAGGGAAATATTCCCAATTGTTTCAAATGTATCGACAATGTATTGGACACGTAAACTAAAATGTTAGATATGTTTAAGATAAGATATGTTTAAGATAACATTAGATTTTTAAGATAAAAGATAAGTATGTATAAAGATATATTTTTCTTTAGATTTCATATAAATTTGATGGATTTCAGCAATTTAAACTATCATCTCCGTTTCTTGTTTGTAAATAGAAAACCTCTAATTTAAGCCCAGGAACAATTATATGTAGTACAAAGAACCTGCAAAATGACATCCCATAATGTGTTTTTTCATTGCAGTACCGTTGCGCTAATTTTACGTCACATTAATGTTTTCATAGCATTAAGAGTCACATGAACACGATTTTACTCCAAAAATGTTAAATATAAAAGATAGGTAAGATAGATCCATACAATCGCTGCTAGCGAAGCAAAAATTACGCCGGTAGAGCACAATGAATTTTACATCAAATAAAAATATGAAACCCTGGGTGAAGGGAGACTTTTCCATCAACCCGTGCTAGTAAAATAGAGGCTTTTAATAACTTTTACTGTGTTGTACAGCATAAACGTATATTTATAATATATTTCATAATTAATGCTCAGTATTAAATGATACCAAATTATATGACAAGCTAATTGTTTACATTATCGACAGAAATTTAAACGAATATTAAGCTCACACTTGTATTAATAAAAATATTCCCATAAACATTTCATGTTTAATAAAATATCTTGTAAATAAATCAATTTTTATTCTATTACAAAACTTCCTGGTTATCTTTTATACAGAGATTATTTATTTTATATCAGCATGCAACAATACAATATTTACAAAAATGTCAAGAATATTATTACATTAATATCCGGAGTTCCCTCCCTTCAAAACCTTTTACCCTCAATGCCATAAATTGCTGATTATAAATCTTTAATTACTTGCGCAACTTAAGAATAAAAGATTACGTGGGTTCAACTTCCTTTGATCCATTGCCTGAAGGGGATATTTTCTGAAGCTCCCCTTGGTAATTGGCTTGTAATAGAATGATTACGATACCCTTACAGTATTAATTTTACTACATGAACTATAAGTAATTGGGAAAATATCATTATAAGATAAGGATAACGTTGGGTTTCCGTAGGTAAAAAGATAATTTGTTATTTATTTTTATGTAATAAATGCATTGATTATTTATTTTTCGGTAGGAGAAGAATAATTAATTTTATATAGTATGAGATAAGATTCTTTAGGTTTAGATTTAAGCATAGTTTCAATTATCGTCGCTCTAGATAAGATTCTTTAGAAAATATGTTTTTAAATATATAAATAAAATGTTTCGTGTGCAATTATGAAAATGGGCGATAATTTCTGTCAATGATTAAAGACATACTATAAATATCATAAAGTGTCAATCATCTTAACTATCATACTAAAATATGATTGAAATCATGCTAAAAGTAGGTGAAGGTTTCATAGGTAGAAAGTTCCTTTATTATTTTTAGGTTAATAAATACATTGATTATTTATTTTTTAGCTGGAGAAAAACTGACTTTTTATGGTATGAGATAAGATTCTTTTGATAATGTGTCTTCAAAAATAAAAAAATGTAAGATGTTTCGTGTATAAATATAACTGGACTGTAATTTCTGTCAACGATTCTGTGCACACCATATATATCATAAAGTGTTAATCATACTATCATACAATAATATCTTTAAAATCATGCTAATGGTGGCGGGGGGGGGGGATGCTCATCAGGTAGGTAGATCCTTTATTATTTTTAGGTAATAAATAAATTAATAGTTCATATTTCGGTAGGAGAAAAATGATTTTTTTATGGTAACAGATAAGATTCTCTTGAAAATATGTCTCTAAAACTATTTAGTTATAAAATGTTTTGTGCATAATTATGAAACTAGACGATAACTTCCGTCTATGATTCTGTACATACTAGAATTCCAGCAATCATGGTTAAGATAACAACGAGTAATTTAGAATTGGAATAGCTTATTATGGTTTATCTAAACTATCTAATAGTAAAATATCTAATTAGTATTATCCAAACTTATATTTCCCAATTTCCATAAAATATCTAATAGATATCATCCAATTACTATATCCAATTATCCAATAACTATCTAATAGATAAAATACTGTTAAAAAACATACTGTTTATGCAAAGCTGTTATACTTTTTGATCATATTTTAATCAAATGAACCTTATTAAATATTTTGTGAACTGTTAAATAATACACTGCCACTTACGTAAGACATTCTCGCAATTGTAGGTTGTCATCATATAATTATAATTGAATAAATAAAATATGCATAGTGTCCATGCACTCAGAAACATTTTAAGTTGTGTCGAAACAATAAAAAATTGCATTGCGACCAAATAATAATGCATGGTTTAAACAAAAATTGTGCAGAAAACGCAGCCCTCGTGTAGTCTTCATAAATGTTGTTCAGCATCTTACTTTTAATGTAATAAATATTGCTATACTACAGCTTAAAAAATATATATTATAACGTTTTTAACTTAATGTTATAATTTTAATATACATATTTTAGATAAAATATTTTTCCTTTTTTTGTCAATTCTTTCAATTTTTACATCATACTTGTGTTTCATGTGATCTGTTTGAAGTTTTATTGAGTGTAATTCAAATTATATTAATAATTTTTCGATTGTCGTTGCAATAAAATTTTGAACTAATTTATTTAAAAAGAAAGACCTTTAAACCTAGTATAGACCATAATTCTAGACAAGATCATACAAATTGTTTGCCGTTTAACTGGTTCTTTAATCATTTAATCTTGCATATCTGGTAAGAGCTTGCAAAATTACTACAATTAGTTACATGCTTACAAATGCTTGTAGGTTTAGTGCATCATCATTTGTTCCCAATAAGTAGCCAATAAGTTATTAGCAACTCCTGGGTCTTTTCTGGGATGAAAAATATGTTAGTTTTCAGCAATGAGGTTTATCAATTGAAAAAAAAGTTTGATGGCTAAAAAGTAATTGTCCTAACAGAAGAATTACGCTATTTAAGAAAAAATTAAGCTGCTTTAGAATAGGAATATGGATTCAATTCTTAAAACTAACATAATATCTAACCATTTTTTATTCAAATATCGAATAGATTCTTTCTATTTTGGGAAACAAAATCAGGGCAAATTTATCAAAAGAAACATTATCGAAAAAGCTTAACGGATCATAAACTATTCCACAAACCAGACTAACGTTTAAAAAGCAGCAACCAATGATCACATCATTACGCTTTCTTGCAATCCATAAGTCTAGAACTTATACAAGTTCCGTAATGGCTGAATTTCGTGACGCGTTAACGAAAATAAGTATTCTGTGAAACACAACGGTACCTAATCTTTTCAAATCAATACCAGCATGTACAACCTAATCTCAGTTATAAATCTTCACGGAATCTGAATGACCAAATGTAAAAAAAGAATCAAGTCATTTGGGGAATTTTCCACTGCGATTCTTCTCCTTAATATTTTAGCAAATAGAAAAGCTTGTAGAGAAATCTTTCTAATGAAATTGACGTATTTTCATATTTAGGGGTTCATTAAAAAATTTATAATATTCCGATCATCTAAAGTTTTGCCCAATCTGCATATTTGCAACTACAAGGCTCAAGAAAACGTAAGAATAAAGATTGGTGTTTTTGCTACTCGAGTGACTTTCAATGATGTATCTTGTATTCGAAAATATGTACGGAATAAATTAGATCCTTTATGAATTAGTAGTTTCATGTAAGATGTAAGATATCTTGTACTTAGCTAAGAATCTTCGCATTCGAATATACAAAAAACATATATGCTTCTTAGCAGAAACACGTATTTTAAGTTCATGTTATTGAACCTGTTATTTCCATCAACCATTAATAATTAGTTTTAAAACTATTTCTGCTTCATAACACAAAATATTCCATCGTAACAAACAATGGGTTAGTTTTAAGATATTTTTTTGTAAAATATCAGTTAGAATAAAAGTAAAAAGTAAGTTACTAAAAGATTAGTGTAATTACAAAGGACGAATTGTGGTTTTAAACGTAGCTTAAACTGAGTTGAGGTTTAAATGACAAATTGTGGTCTTTTATGTTTTCAAATTTTAGGCCGTGACTTGCAATTAGCATTTGCAGGTTTCTATAATATTCAAACGTCCTTGTGAAAATGTAGCAAGCATTGCAAAATCATTTGAAGTCTTGTAATGAATATTTACATTTTCATAAAATGTGTTTGCGTTAATAAGATTTTTGTGACTCCACAGTTGGACAAAAATTTAATCTCAAGCTTTTAGATAAATTAGACAATCAGACAATCTATATTTTTTTTTTCAATAAGCAACTATAAAAGAATAAATTTTAAAAATTAAGTCCATTATCTAAAAAGACAGGTACATGTTTTAACTAATTGAAAGAAAGTTTTCAATTTATATATTATGATATTGTGATTATTATGATATTGTGTTGAATGCGCAATATCTAATACTTAAAAAATTAAGTTATAATCTTTGAATAAGCTTTATCGAAACACATATACAGATTATAAAAAGTTATAAACATAAGTCAATAAAAAATTCTTTCTCAAGAAAAATAATATCTGTTTCTTTCATAGATTTTTTTACAAAATATTGACGGTGTAGTCTCAAAGTTATTTTTTCATGTTTAACGAGCACTAATAATATATGCTATTTTAATTATAAACATAATTTTTCTAATATAAAAAGACAACAAATATAGATTTGCTCTAAATGCTAAATTACATGAAACAAAATAGAATCGTTATTTTTAAATAATATTTTTGAAAAGTTTTGTGCCTTACTTATATTTATACATATATTTACACATATATTTTTCCTGAACTATGTGATCATGTTTTGTATTTAAAATTATTTAGTCTTAATAATTATTTATATTTTTGTAAATCAATTGCAAAGTTCATTTAATTTATTAAAGTCAAACACAATTATTGAATATATCAATATTTTGGAGATAAAGTCAGCTCTGATTCATTGACTATGCAAAACTGTAAGCGAAACTTGTTCATGTCACTAAATTCTTAATTTTGCTCTTCAAGCATATGCATCGTAAGTAAATGTCAAGTAGTTTAATTTTACAGGTTATTGACCTTTTAATTTATAATAGTCATGTTCGTAAGTGGCAACAGTTTCTGCTGCATTTTTTTTTTCATTTTTGGTACTTCGGGAACAGAGACATAACATAGAGTGGACTGCGCATTCATAGTAAAGCAGCTTAGGGATGGAAAACCAAAACCGGTTTTCAAAAAACCGGTGGTCCCGGTTTTGACTGAAAACCGGTTTTTTTTTGTATGAGGCCCTTCGGAACCGAAAACCGGTTTTTTAGGGAAAAATCGATGGGAAAATGGAAAACCGGTTTTTCTAAAAAAAAACGTCATCCCTTACAGATTAGCATTATGTCCTAAACATCACAAATCGCCAAGAGGGGAAAGGTTGCTACATATGGCACCTTAACGCTACCGTTTCGTTACGAGCTATTCCAAATTGTCGCCAGACCTGAATATCAGCTAGCAAACCGAAGTGGAGACTACCATCAATATCCAAGTCACGTGGGTTTCTACCAATCACAGCCGCTTGGTGTATTTTTAATGTTTTTGCAGACAATTTTTTTTTAACATTTTGGCCAAAAAAAATAAACCTGTTTTTGGCATCGTAGTTTTTGAGTTATTGATATATTTAAAAAGTCGAACAATTGTTAAATTGAACAGCGAATGAATTTAAATAGTGATTCATCCTTGTTCCTTTCCGAGCTACTTTATCATACTATTAGATTGTCTGCCTCATGTGTTCAGGTCTTTGTGGAAAAACTCGCCAAATGGTAAACTCGCCATACATGCGAGCCAAATGCGACACAGTCATGTGACTGTGTAAGTTAGATGAATAGGACACTTTAGGTTTGCCAATGCGCAGTCCACTCTATGTTATGTCTCTGTTCGGGAATTACATTTGTTTTGAACAGTAGAATATTTTCTTACCTTACTTAAACGAATGTTTTGTACAAACTTTTCACAAAGTTTAATAAAAATATGAATAAAAAGAAATTGCACGTAAGGAACTCTAAACTAGAACACATCAGACAACAAAAAAATGCTCACTTTGAGAGTGAAATTAAAGCAACCAGTAAAATTACAGGAAATTCAAAAATGAAAACAGGTGAGTGACGTCATCTGAACCAACCTCATTATACAATGTACCCTTGTAAGCATTTTAAATTTAAAAAACATCGCGTAATAAAAATAAATATTTTCATGAAAAATATTGATCTCAGGCATAAAAGTTAACGTTTGAAAACATTAGATATGAACAGATCAACGCTAAAAATTTTATAATAAAAAATACGATCAATGAAACAAATAATTGCTAAAACAAATATATAATGAACAAATTACTAATAAAAAGGAAACTAAATCCATTAAAATTAACTCTTTTTATACTTACAATGAGTAGCAGTGAAAAATATATGAAAAAAAAATAGAGCTTAAAGGATTAATGTACTGTCTGTCGATCTTCTAGCTCAGTTAAACAGATAAAAAAAGTTTAGTTTTCTAGGAACTCCAACTCTATGTATGCATATTAAAATGTATAGTTAATTATATCTGAGTAAACACGTTTTATAAGTTTTTTTTAATATATTTTATCCAATATTTGTATAAGCTTCACGATTCAAAAGTGAGAATTTTCAGCTGTTAAATTTGTTATCTTCTTCTATTCCTTGAATTTTTCTATTCAAGTTTGAAAAAAAAATTAAACTCTAGAAATCGCTAATAAAATTAACTTTTTTCTCAGTTAATAAGATGTATGTTTATGATAGAAATGCAAATAATTTCTAGTATAAATATAAATTATTTTTAGTAAAAATATAGGTGTCAAAATGTATTCAAAAATACAGTAATAAGTTTTCATATTTTTTTTGTCTGTTTCGTGTAATAGTAATTTTAGCTATTTAGCTTTTAATTTGTCAATAACAATTTTTACCAGTTAAGTAATTTTATTGCATTGTTAAAAATTCGGCACTAAGTTTAAAAAAAGATTGGTTATATTAGTAGCTATGTAGTGTTGTAAAATGTTGCACCTTACAAGGAAGAGATCATGAAACATTTCACCACACATTCGTTGAAGTTACTAAGGTCCATTTTTTTGGTGAAATCTATAACCAAATTTTTACCACTGAAATTTACTTCTTTTACTTTCTGTTTTTCTGCTTCTGTTAACAATAGGTTTTACATTTGTTTTTGATTATAGCCTTCATAACTTTGTGGTTATTTCAACTATTAAAAGTACACTTTAGACAGTAGTGAATATGATTTGAATTTAAAACAATGAAAAGAAACTTCGCACAGTATCAACAACATATTTTTATCATTTTCACAATGTCTCCATGTTTAAATTACGAATAAGTTTTGGAGTGCAAGCAACATATATCCTGATTTTTTTTTTAATTATATAATTCAGCAATCAGTATAATATTCAAATGACATTATTTAGAACCCTTTCAGTCCCAATGACAATTTGTCATCATTTTTTTTTAAAAATTCCGATTGTCTATAGCCATTTAGGATATCAAAAAAAAAACACCATTCGATACTTCAAACTATTTTATATTTAAAACTATTTTTTTATTAAGTCGAATACATGGCAGCCCTGTTTTTTTTTTTTTTAATTATGATCAGAAATATGATGATGCCAAATGGCATCACTGGGACTGAAAGGGTTAAACTGCATTATAAAAAGTATATCATTACCTTAGTTGATAATACTGAAAATAAAACCAAAGTGACTTATAAACAAACCGCTTTATAAATATGCCACGGTACGTTTTCATTATTTCTAATTTTTCAAATCCCAAAGAAACAAGATGGTTAAGTAGTAACTATTGTGGGTGTAATATTCAAAATATAAAAATTACAATAATTTATAATAATAATGATAGTGATAATGATAATGTGATAATGATAACTAATAATGATGATAGTGATAATGATGGTTATAATGACAAATAATAATAACAGGGACAATGATAATGATATTAATATTAATATTATTGTTGTAGTTGTTGTTATTGTTATTTTTTAATTATGATATTGATAATAATAATGATTTTGAAACTAATTTTTATTACGAATTTATTGTCTCTCTGCACTTACATTTTAAATAGGGAAAAATTCGAAAATATTTATTCAAACGTTATTATTTTAAGCAATTACATCTCATAATTCTGTTACTATAAATAAGCTTTCATTTCTAAGAGCATTTAGTAATTATGTGAAACTATTCTCTCAATCTGGTAATATTTAAGCATTAACTCCAGAAAAAAAGTATTTCTTCTTAAAAGTAACAAAAAATTCAACAAACTATAAAAAAAAATCTTTCTCTCTAAGGATTGAAATTTTATTTGGAGTAACAGGGATACAATAATATTTATTTTTGGGGTGTTGTGTAATTTAATAGATTCTTCCTTACTTTAATACGCGACACAAATAATCAAAACTCAATATAATACTTTTTTAATTCAAAAAAAAAAAAATTTGTTTAAAAAATTAGATATGGATATTAAGGAAATGTGATATTTGAGCTTGAATAAGAATGCTATAAAAATGATTGAAAAAAAAAGTTTTATAATAATAATAAAAAAAATCGAAATTTTTTAAGTTTTTTGTTTTTCATCCTATGTTTTAAAATAAAAAAAAAGCTATTTAGATTTTTAATTAACTAGGGGATTTGACAAACTGCGAAAAAAGCTTTTTTTTATAATGGTGCCATCTATGAAATAATTAGTAAACTAATCTTTAAACGAAAAGAAATTATTCAGCTCTCCACTTTGCTAATTAGACTTTGTTAAAGTTTTTCTCGTTTATCTTTTTTTTAATAAATCGGGTATCTATAAGAGGTCAATGGTTTCACATAGAAATCAGTTTTAGTCTGTCTGTACATGAGGTTTTTTAGGGGGTAGTAAAATTAAAACATGCACACTGTAATGCCTCTTCTGCAAGCAATATAATTTAATAGATTCAATTTAAATAAAAAGTTTTAGCAAATTCTCTTTACCACATAAACTGTCTTTTTTTTAATCTGGTCAATATGCATATATCTTAAATTGTCAGCATAAATATTTATTCACATGCATAGGACTCTCCAATTTGGAAACAGAGTATGAACGTTTATGTGATATAAATGAAATTTTAAACATTATTTCAACAAAAATATAATAATAGGTAAATTTAGTAGATAAATTTAGGCTTTTCATAAATACTTGTATTCATGCGTATAAACATTAAACATTTTGTGGCATGTAATTAGTTTTAAACGTTTATGAAACACGTATATAAATGTAACTTTTATTTAACAAAATTGAAAATTTAAAAAAAAAAACTATGCAAGCACATGCGTAAATAGAAAGTTTTGCTAAACACAAGTGCGATTTTAAACATCGGCATTATAATTTGTAATTTAAAGAGTCTCTTTAAGAAATAAAATTATTTTTAAAAAATGTTCCATATATATACTGAATCCAAAACGTTTCTTGAAACTACTAATAATGTATCATACTCCTAACTAATTATGTATTTTGTCAAATTTAGAAAATCAGAAATTATAACAAATTAGCATGTACTATAATTGTGCAATAAATATGAATTTACCTATAATTTTAAAAACAATAATTTATAGAGGAGAGGAGGGTATTATGGAACACCATTTGAGGGTATTATGGAATACCATTTATGCTTTTTTGAATATTTCTTTTAGTTTTAAATAAAAATCCACACAATCACTTTCAGTATATACTATAATTAATGGTAATAAAGTACCAATGGTGAAACAAAAAAAAATTGAAAAAATGTACTTTAAAAAAGGTTAAAAGTGGAGGGTAATATATGGAATAGTTATTTACAATTATTGAATCTGTCGGTTAAAAATGTTGTGCGTAATTACACAATAGTTAGTTTATCTAATTTAATTTTATAATCTTATCGTTTATAAAGATACAGAGATCCAAGTAAAAATCAAAAATCGATTTTTCAGTTTTAGTTTTATATGAAACCAAGTTATAAATTGCTTTTCATAATTAAAATACGTGTAACCATAAATATATTTCTGTATTTCTTTCAAAAAATTTCTGTGTGCTTTTCCAACTTTTTTTTAATTTACAGGAATTGAAAATGAAAGTCTGGAATCGAAACATAGTTAAGATTCAAATAGAAAAACTGAAAGTCTGTTATTTGTAGCTGAAGGGTTGAACCAATCTTTTTAAAAAGTGTTTGTATCTATAATATTAGTCATTTCAGCTCAAATAGTCTGTTTCGTGAGCATAATCCATTCACTCAGTCAATATATAGTTAAAAACATTTTAATAAGATAGACAAACTGACGCACACACATGGCAACATACTATTTACTATATTGACATCAAGTAACATCATTTAACTTAAAAGGTTTTTTTTCGACAATGATAAAATTTCATAAATTTTGAATGTAATGACATTCACTTTCAAAACAATGTTAAGAAAAAAGGCACCAGGGAACACTTTTAAAAATATTATTAGATTAAAGAACACTTAAGAAAATTTTAATGCACAAGAATATTGTTTTATTGAAATGTAATACTCGTTTTAGCCCACAAAATTATTTCATTGTCTAATATCCGTAAAATAAATGAATGTCAGCAATTAGTTGATCCAATATTAAACATAACAGAATATTTATTATCACTCTAAAAAATATCGTTTTCCCAGCTTTGAAATGTTTCAAAAATAAAGTTTGATCTTATATAAAATGGTTCATTACTATAACAGCAAAATACAGTTATCTAGTGAAACTCAACAATTTCTGCACACTTTTTTAATTATGGGGCCAAATTGTAAGCTGAAAAGGAAAGGAATTCCCACTCAGTTATCAATCATTAAATATTTGTTTGTAAATAACTAAAAGCTCAAAAAACATTTCTTGAACGTTATTAATAAGTATTTAATCTCTTGATGCATACTGATTTACTTTAAACAAATATAATTGATGAAATTAAGAATTAGTCGAAACGGTAAATAATTACTTTCTGAAAAAAAATGTGGATATTCAACAATGAACCAATATCTGTTAATTAAATTAATCATGTAATTGCTTCTAGTATAAATAATTGTATTTAGTATGTTAGTGTGCCGATCAACGATCATAGAGTAGAGATATTTGAGAATGAACAGTATAGCAACACCTAAATTATTTCTAATAGTACATTTTCTAACGAGGCTGCTTTAAAGGCTGCTAAGCCTTTGCAGATTCGGCATAATCCCCAAAACTGAGAGCCATTTTTTTCGGCACCATCTAGGGTCGCTATGGATGTAAAATTATGCCGAGATTTAGTTTTGCGAGAGAACCAGATATGTTCTCAAGGAATCTTTTACGTGCCGCATAATCATATGACAGGTGTTCCCATGATTTCTCCATCCAGAAAATCTGACGACTCAGCCGGGGACCGAACTCGCAAACTTGACCAATGAGGCGGACGCATAATACCTCAGATCCACTGAGCCACTTTATTTTCAAAAGTGAATCCAAAAGATAAGGTGAGTACACTTGAGTTTTTTGGTAGCGATTTATATGCTTATTCTATAATTGACGAAAAGCTACACCATTAAAAATTTTTATTTAGTTTCACCAAAACATTTACCTGGTAGGTGTAACGATTGAATGGTGAAAAGTTTTATTATTATCTTTGGTTTAAGGCTGAATTGTTTTTCATATTTTTAGAAACAAAACCATGAAAAATGGTTCCACTGGACTCGAAAATTTCGGTGAAACATTTCACCACACAGCCGTTGCAGTTACTAGGAACCATTTTTTTTGGTGAAACGTAGAGAGGAATTTTTAACAGTGCACACGAGGAAATTTGGTATTTTCCCGACAATTTCTTTTTTCAGAGAGATTATAAATACCAGAAACTTTCTAAATATTAAAATTTTCTAAAGTATACTTAGACCTCAAAAAAATAAAAAAAAGGGTTCTGTAGTTAGGTTTTTGTCCTCATAAATTGCTGACATGCATCATCTCAATGAAATAAAAATTATTTGGTTCCTTTGCGTTTAACGAAGTTCTTCTGTTACTTGTTTAAAAATTTAACTACCTCTATGCATTGCTTAACTAAAACCATTTGTTGCAACTGATTGAAATATGAATCTCTTACTAATAATTTCGGGGGAGTTTAATTTAATTTTCTGAAGTACCATCTGTGTAACATTTCATTTTCATTGTCCTGACAAAATAGAAATGTATCAATAACGTTTTATACTAACTTGTGCATATTTTTAAGTATATATATTTATGAACTTATGACTTAGAACAGCATTAATCGAATTGAAGAATAGAAGGTACTGTTACTTCAACTTTAGAAGGTAAGTATACTTTCATCCATTATTTGAATCTAAGCTGGGTTAAGTTACTTTTAGCTTTAGTTAAATCATTTTGTTTTTAAGAATACTACAATAATACAAATGCATGTGTCCTTTCAAATGGAAATTCCAATAACTTTTTTTTGCCTTATTAAAAAATGTTTTTAAAAACGAAATCCGTCTTAATGGAACTCAATTTAATACTCCTCCAAAAGGACAAGAATGGTGTTTTTAATGGAAATAAATCATCATAGTTACTCACAACAATCAGAGGTCCATGTATATGCGCAGTTGTGCACAAATAAAGCAGGCTGGAACGGTGCATCTTATTATAACTCGGTGTCAGTTTCGGTTGCTATGTTATGCGCAGTAACTAAAAAAAAAACGCTAGGGCGGGGGGCATCTCAGGATACCTCGGTGTCAGTATGTTATGCGCAGTAGCGCGAAAAAACTGACAGCCCTGCTTAAGAGTCATGACGCCGAATTTCACCCCTTGAAAATCGTAATGTTATTCCTATGGAAAATCTTCTCAGACTAATTGCCGCCACAATTTTAATAAAGGCCACTAGTTTCTGGCACCATTTTAAAGAACAAAAGAAGTTAAATACTTTTTACGAAAAAATTTTGTGAAAATCACATATTGAGTATTTTTAATAATTTTTTAAAGTTTGGAAATCGTTGAAGAATACTGATGTCCTAGTGTGTGACGATGCAACTCAGTCAAAAATAAAGATACTGCAGGAGCATTCCAAGGAAAGTGGTCCTGAAGTGCCAAAAATTAAAGTGCAAATAAAATTCTGAAAAAATTGTCACATGTAGTTAAAGGTTTATATTTCAAATAAATCATACTGATTTTCGAATCTGAATTCAATTTTAGTGTGAAAAAATGCAATAAACTAGACCGATTTAGAAATACATCTTTCAAGTGAAATAATTGCCAGATGTGTGATAAACGTTTAAGGGCTAAAAAACATGTAAAATGAATTTTTTTACGCATATTGTTGCAAATGCATCTTTTCTGAGTATCTTAGGCAGATATTTTGAGCATCGCTTTTTTTAAAAAAAATTACTCGTAAAATATGAATTACTTGATGCTCAATGTAACACACGGAACGAAAACCTATAACTTTTTATATAAAAACTGTGAGAAAAGCTTAACAAAGCTTATTTTATTAATTATAAGCTAGTTACACATGGGGAACATATAGAAAAAATTTCAAAATGTTTTTTTAAAAATTAAGCAAGAATTTGGCAATTTATTTCTTGAAACGCACGGAACGATTTTGGCAATGATGAAGGAAACGGGAGTGGGAGCTAGTTGACGTGTAGTATAAAAAACGAGATTTATCCTGAAAAAATTCATTTATTGAAATGCGTGCTTATGGAAACATGCATGTATATATTTATAAAACACCATAAAACAAAAAAAATCCTTTACAAAAAAAAATCCTTTACTAAAAAAATTAAAAACAATTGCAAAACTAAAAACGTTATCATTTACGCTATGGAAGTTTCAGCCACCTGCTCTGGCAGATGTACACATTTGAGGATGCATTGGATGTTTACATTTTAGATCATTAGTAGTTGAAATATAGAGTGCTTCAGACGTTATTTTGTTTTTCCTTGTGACCATTTGTCTTTAGAAAAGTTATGTGTTGCAAAATCATTATTTCAAATTAAGCATTTTATTGATATTAACAGTTATGTTTTAACAAAATTAATTTTAACGAAAGTGAATTGTTTTACTTTAACAACTTTCATTTACAATTTTAAAAAAGAAAAAAAAACATTTGAATGCAATTATTTCGCAACGTCTCCCAGGAAAGACATTGTCGACGGAGTTGGTGGCAATGCCAAATCTCTCGTGCGGAGAGAAGTTATGAGTAAAAGAACAAATCCGACCATCGTCCAGCATTCAAAGGATTTGGCGGATATTGTCGGAAACTTAATTCCGAATACCAAAGTCCTTCATATTTGACAATCGGATATAACATCCAAAATAACGGATATTAACCCTTATTAAAGTTACTTTGTTTCCGGTACCAGGAATACGAAAAATTCACCGTGTTAAATGTGACTCTGGCAGTCACATTGAACTGTTCAATACAGTTATATAAAAATTGTGCTTGCTATTGTTGTGTAATTTGCAATATGGTAGGAATCATTTTTCACTACAATAAAACCCACATTAAGTTTGCAGTATACAAATGTTCTACGAGAAAAAGGGTAAATAGTTCTCATTTTCGAGTGCGAGAATCGAATAAAAAAAGGTGTTTCACATTCAATAAACTATTTTAGTTGTTATTTCAAGACATAAATTTATTATTTTTATTAGTTTAGCTTCAGTTAGAGGGTATTTTCATTATTTTTCCCTTCGATTTTGACGTAACAGGGTGCACGAATATCATGGTCAAAGGAGGAGCCAATCAGAGTAGGCGAAATTTCGGCGCCAGCTGCGTTGTTTACCCAGTTTCCTTCGCGCAGTACATTTCTCTGCTGCAAACTTAAGGTCGGTTTTAGTGTAGATGAAAATTTAAGAATTAATATTTAAAATTAGCAATTGAACTTTTATATTTTTATAAAAAATTAAATATCAAAAAATGTGCTTTACCAAAGTTAAATAATAAATAATTGTGCATTTAAATATGTCACTAAACTCCTATATTTATTTATTTGCTAACCAAAGTGTTTATCATTAAAAATATTAGGATTTTAAAAACTGAACTGCAAATCAATTCGCACGCTGTAACACACGGAACGTTGAGTGCAACACACGTGACGGCGCTATTTATTTTATTGTAGTCTGACTATTTGTAACTCAGATTTCCAACGCCACTTTTTTTAAAGCTTGTTTACTTAGCTTGCTATTGATATTTTTTATTTTCATGAGTATTTGCATAATTCGCAGAATTATGCAAATAATAGAAGAAGAAAAGAAAATAACCCTGTTAAATGGAAACACACGTGACGCGAAATGAAAAAATTATATCTGCGTAACTTTTTAGTTTAAAAAGATTCCGATTAGCTTAATAAGATCATTAAACATCTGAGAAAAGATATAAGTTGTCATCTTATTTGTTTTATACTGCTTTCAAACCAAAAATGTAACAAATATACTGAAAATATGGTCCGAATGTAACACACGGAACGCTGGAATGCTCCTGCAATAATTACAACTTTTATAAACAATCGAAATTTTTATTTTTCAATTCATAACGAAATAAATTTTTTAATTTCAACATTTGTATTTTTAAAAAAATTGAGAAAATTAGTTACTAATTCGTGAAAGCGAGTTATGGCAACCCCGCATTTGGCGATCAACGGCCAATGTGCTTGCCAAGTCAATTAGTGTCAGATGTCAGATCTGCTAACATCTGGAAGGACAAGGAGTTTGGATTTGGAAAGGGGATCTGTGAAAGGGGAAGAAAGACCCTGTGGGCATTTCGAAGAAGTGTCTTTGTTGCTCTCTGCCTCTCCCCGATTTAACAGTGACACGCTTTGCCGCGCTGTAATGCTTGTGTTATGTTAACAAAATAGAGGCATGTTCAACATTTGACGATTGGAGAAGTCACCTACTTTGTTTAGGGCACTGGACAAGATTTCTGGTGTTAGGATAGAATTGAGTCCTGTCTGTAGAATCTTTAATTTATAAATTTATTTTGAAAGGTTTTATATGTGTTCGTTCCTCTCCTCCCTCCCAAGTGAGGGGAGAGGATACTATCTTATGAATTGTAATCAATGTAGTTCGTGTAAAGCCATTTCCTAACAGTAAAGTCAGAAATGGATACATGAACAGGGTACATTATAAAAGTGCCCCTGTTTTTACTTATTTTTTTTTTGTGAAAATACGGTGCATTACTATTTTCGCCGGGATGCGCAAGAGGGCAAAAGTCGCATAAGATGGGCAAAAGTAAATATTGTATTTTAAGCAAGTCTTAAACAATTTCATTGTACTTTATGATGATAAATGAAGTTTTGTCAAGAAATACATTCTGTCGCCGTCGTATCACGCCTCAATGAATATTACATGCTTGATGCTTGCCAACGGTTAACGGCAATACGGTTTGGCCGTACAATGTACGGATTTTCAGTTGTAAGATTGTACGAACAAGTGAAAATATTGACAAATTTTTTAAAGAAACATCTATATATAGATTTTTTATTTTTTTCTCATACTAAAACAACCAAAAACATACGATTTAACCTGACCGACCTTCACTTTTCAAACTTTAAAGTAACAAAATATTGTAATATTTGATTGACCGAAAATTGTCCGGAACTAGATTTGAGCTTTATAT
Source organism: Hylyphantes graminicola (assembly GCA_023701765.1). NCBI lineage: Eukaryota > Metazoa > Arthropoda > Arachnida > Araneae > Linyphiidae > Hylyphantes > Hylyphantes graminicola. Next base: position 16,492,720 of record CM043113.1, on the reverse strand, counting down.
CTAAAAATAGTCATTACTAAATGCCGCATGTACTCCTGTAGTATGGTCAAGTAATTTTATAAAATATAGTTAATTAAAGAGGGCCGAATTTTGCACAACAAAAATTTGTCACCAACCTCGGTCTATATCAATAAAAACTAAACTTAAATTTCAACAAAAAGAAACTTTCAAATTTTTAAGTTTAATAATAAATATCAAATTTTCATTACAATTTGAAGATTAATTTAAGATTCGATTACACTAAGACTTCTTCAAATATCGGCCAACCCAACTGCCAGTGTAATCCAACAATAATTCCTGATTCACTTATTTTACTGCCTAGCAATTGAAAAGTATCTAAAAAATAAATTTCTCTGCTAGTATTTTCCAAAACATCTATTATTAATCTGAATGTATATTTAAACTATTTTAATATAATTTGCACATTAAAAAACGGTGCCTATTAACTGTAACTCCTGTAAATCTACTCCTGTAATTCTACAAAATATATACATGTAATGCTAACAAAAATATATTATGTGTTTTACAGCACTACTTTTAGTAATTATTTACTAGAAATTTTCTAGGATTTTCTACAGATTTTTTTCACAGTGTACATTACAAAAGTGCCATTGTTTGTACTTTAACTGCGGTGACCCCTATTTTCGGCACGGTGCACAATAGAGCAAAAGTAGCATAAGATGGCCAAAAGTAAATATCGGATTATAAGCGCATCTTAAACAATTTTTGTACTTACTTTATAATAATTAAAAAAAATTGTCAAAAAATACTGTCGCCGTCGTATCACGCCTCAATAAATATTATCTGATGCCCAAAACTCTCCGAAAGAAATCCTTTCAAGAATCATATAACTGAAATAAAATAAAATCGTCATATTTTTATTGAAAATCATAGCATAAAATATTTCCTTGGGATAGTTATCTATTGTTTCTAGGTGTTATATATTTGAAGCAAATTAAAACCGTGATACTTCTAACTATTTTACCTCGCCATATTTTTCGACGTTATATTTCTTCAACTGAACGTTCAGATGAGTGAAAAAAATTCTTCAATTATTTTATCTCTATATCATCTACATTGCTTGATAGCTGAATAATTAGAAAACCAAGTTCATTACTCCTTTCGAAATGAGAAGTGAGTGTCATAATTTAACTTACAAACTACTTTGTATTAGATTTGCATGTCAAGCAATAATATCTCCTTTTGGAATATACCCCAATATTAAATTTTTAGAGCTTTCTTTAACACATTTTCTTGAAGAAAGTATACATTCTATGCATCATATTGTGATTGCAGGAATCGTCTGTCACCCATATAGACTTTCCACATGTATTTGTACAACAAAAGAACTGTATTGTGGTTGAAAGAACTGTAAAGTACAATTTTAAAGAACTATAACCTTTATACCTTATACATAACATTAACAGACGAAACTTTTTTTTTAAAGAAAAAAAAACATTGTTGGGAGGATTCAGCACTCACCAAAAGCAAAATTCGGATTTTTGACCCCACTTCAATAATTTCATTACATTGTCTTTTATTTTCGTTAATTTAAATTATAAATTAAGCCAAAAACGTGGTTTTTTTCCCGAAAACATATTTTTAAACCGCTGAATAAATCGCAAATGAACACATACCGCAAAACTTTAAAATAAACCAATACTTCAACTTCATTGAGTAGTCAAAAAGTTTTAATTTTTGCAAATTTGTTTTCAAACATTTAAAAATTAATTTTCAGAAAAGATTTTTTTGTGCCATAAAAAAATTATTCTTTTGGGCAATCATTGCAAAAGATCAACTTTTAATCACGTAATATGGTTTAAAAAACTAATATCCCTTTTTAGAATTTCTTTACTTCTACAAAACACTGTGCCAAAAGCTATTATAGTAAGCTTGAGTTTCAGAAGGAAACCAGCTAAAATGGCATGTAACTAAAACATCCAGAATCCGAGAAAACCTCCTGTTCAAAGTTGTCCTTATCTCTTGGGGGGAGGGGGGCTGTAAATCCAGCCCCTTAGTCAAAGACGGGTAAATCACTTGAAACTGCCCAAGGGAAAAGCAATTATTCGTACAGGGGGCCTCAAATTTCATTGGCGATAAAAAAGCTCGCTGATGAATTGCAATCGCGCCTAATAGGCGATAAAAAGTTTTTTATAGTTTAAAAACACAGCGACACCTGGTTTTGGAAAAAGTTAGAAAAAGAGTTCGTGCAAATGACTTCTTGATTCTTAAAACCTTATGAACTCATAGACCCCTCTACCTCTCCTTCCTAATTCTATGCACACGACAAATAATTTTTGATTAAATTAAATAAATATTTGAAGAAAACATATTTATGTGATATAAATCAGTTTGAAATGACATCATAACGAGTGTTGTAATGAGTTTCATTGATGGTTCGTATTATTTACTCATAAAAGGCATTAGGAGATTTTTTTTAAGCAGACGTAAATTTTCATTCACATATTTAAGCATTTATAAACGAATAAGTCTTAATAAATTATTTCTTGTTCAGAGATTTTTTTCTTTGTCATTTGTTTTTTAAATGGTATTTAAAATCAATTCGTTTGTGAGCAATATTACATTTCTAACCTTCGAGATACATATAAATTTAGCAAACGAATAGATAATATGGAAATATAATTTATTTAATTTTGATGTTTAACGCCTTCAATGTTTGACGTTTTTTAGACACAAATTTTACGTGGAAGAAGTTCCTATGTAACATTTTCCAAAGCAAACATACTTGTTATTTTATCATCCTTGTTATTTTATCTTGGTATTTATTATTGCAGCAATTATTTATTTATATTATCGTCTGTTAAATGAACAATTTTTTTTAATTCCTAGAAGTTTACAGTTTATACCAGTACATATATCTAAAACAACAAGAGTACCAACTATAGTGTTTGTATGCACTTTTGTTAATGATAAAACAAACCATGCAGTTGTATCCTTTATTTAGGGTATTGCAACCAAACCTAAAATGCAGTTTCTGGCTTTCACTGCAATATTTGTCTGTGTATTGCACTGTTCATACGCGTGTCGAATCTACGCGAGAAGAGTCAGCTCAGCAGACAAACAGGCCATACTTCAGGCACACAATGAGCTGCGCGCCAAAATCGCCAACGGGAGAGAACCAGGATTTCCGACGGCCGCCAATATGCTAGAAATGGTAAGATCATTTTATCATCTCAACTATTTATTAAAATTCTATATTTTTTATGAAATAATAAAAGAAAGAGTCTGTCATATTTTTGAAAGAATTGTATATTTATTGGTTAATTGTTGGACAAAAATCAAACTTTTAAAGTATCTCCCACATTTATGTATTTTTCTAATTTTTTCGTAATGACTATTAGATATATCTGTCGGATACCATTGAGGAAATTTGCTATTTCCTCTGTAGAAGTTTTAAAAAAAAACATGTGTCCAAAAATTACCCCGCGACTTGGGATAGTTATTGGACAATCAATCTATTCTGCATAGTAATTAGAGCAGCTACAAGGAGTAAATTGCGTGTTATGGTGCATACTATAGTACTGTGTATTTGGAGATTGCTTGACAAAATGAATCAGTTTTTTGTAACTAATAGTCCATTCAAATTTTGGTTTTAATGCAAAACTACACTTGTCTCAAGTATCGCACTGCATTTCTGCTTTCATTCCTGGATTTCATCAGTGGATTGGGAGTGTAACACGGTAAGCTCCGCCCACTAAAATGATTAACCAATCGTGTCATAATATTTTCTATTGTTTCTTTGCCTTTTTTGTTTTTTATACGAATAAAGATATTTTTTATAATAAAGCGGTTATCAATGCCAAAATATGGCCGACCAGGCGACGCAATGGTTTGGAAGCTAGCATTTGGAGCCTACGGGTTCGGGTTCGAATCCCGATAAGGCATGGATGTTTGTGTTTGTCGAGTATATGCGGAGTGCTGCTCCTTAAATCTGTTGGGTCCAAAAATCCTGTGAGCGGTCATTTCCCAGTTTCATACGAGTGCAGGTCCCTGGAGACTATTTCCATCCCCTTCAATGACATGTCTAAATTGTTAAGGCGGCGAGAGATAGATATATGCATCTGGCACGTATTTGTGTGTTGTGTCTGTCTTACTTGACGAGGGTTTGTGAGCGGTTCTCTGACCAAGCACACAAGCCTGAAAATATACAGGGTGGTTATAAAACAACGCTCGCTATTCGGAGTGGTCTGTAGCTGTAATGAATAATCCAAATGCAAAAAACTTTGAGACACTTACTAATCAAGAAGGGGGGAAAAGAATGAAATAATGAAAAACAAACTCGTCTCTTGACCAGGGTTCTAAATTACGAGGCGTAATTGGATGTGTTGGCCGTAATTATCCATAATTAGCTATGCCTCGTTATTAGAACCGTGGTCAAGAGACGAGTTTCTTTTTATGATTCCTTTCTTTTTCGTGAAAAAGAAACTCGTCTCTTGACCATAGTTCTAAATTACGAGGCGTAATTAGCTGTGTTGGCTGTAATTGGCCATAATTGACAACGCCTCATGATTTAGATTCTGGTCAAGAGACGGGTTTGTTTTTATGATTATTCTTTTTTATTATTTTTTCAGGATGCTGTCTTTTTTTATGATTCTGTTCTCTTTCCCCCTTCTTGATTAGTAAGTGTCTCAAATTTTGATGCATTCGGATTATTCATTCCCATATACCACTCCGAATAGCAAGCGTTATTTTATAAACACCCTGTATGTCTACTAATCCAATGAAACAGAATCTTTCACAAATCAACTTGTTTTGTCATTTAGGAATGGGATGATAACTTGGCTAGACAAGCACAAGCATGGGCAGATACATGCCAGTTCAAGCATAATAAACCAACAGACAGAGACGGGCGTGAGTATAATTATTCTTTTAACCACCTAAAAGCCTTGGTTTCCTCGGAGTATGTCGCCAGAAAAATGCGACTGCTATTATACGTGGATGACGTCAATCTACCGGCCACCACTTCATCGGAACGTTACGTTGACACGAAACTGGAAACCTAGCGAACTCACTCAACTAACTCTGTTGTTGTTTTGGTTTTCGTCTTTGCATGTCAAAAATGGAAAATTTAGTCAGGATTTTCCCAACGCACTCAACAACAACTCAAGCTGGCGGTTGTGTTGAGTTGTCCGGCAACGCTCCCGAGGAAACCACTCTAGTGTAATCAACGTCAGTAGTTTGTATGGCGTCACTCGCCGCACTTGTCCGACCGCTTAAATCTGTTGACGGACTCCGAGGAAACCAAGGCTTTAGGTATACAGAAGTACATAACCTTCAAGGTACTGTGAATGTACTGAAATGAATGTACCAAAATGAATGTACTGAAATTAATGTACTAAAATGAATGTACTGAAATGAATGTACTGAAATGAATGTACTAAAACCCATGGGAAAAGTTCAAAAAGAGAAATCCTTAATATCAAAAGCCAAAGTTTTATGGAAATAATTTGTTGAGATACGTTATTCGTTCAATTTAAAAAATTCAAATGATTGCAATTTTTTTAGGCAAAAAATTTATTAGTTTGAGCACCTAACTAAATATTTGACATTCGGGCCAGGGGACCGTAAATAATTTTAGACAATATTTTGTGTCCTAAAAATACTTTGCATAGTTTCTTTGTTTTATATACCATTTGGTAATTATATTAAGGGGGTTCAGCCTACTCCAAAATCGGTGAAAAAATAAAAATATATAATTATTGGCTTAAAATACTATTACAACCTTTATTAATAATGTCACAAAGTATCAAGACTATTGGAAATATATTTTTGAAATTAAAAGCCATTTTATTTAACACTTTCCATACTGAACGGTTAACAATAAAAACTTTAAACGCGTTTTTCTCAGAACTTGATTTTTTGAATTTCGATGTACCTTTTCTCAAAAACTATGCTATGTTTTCTCGTAAACTTTTTTATATGATGTAATTTATGGTATAGATTAATCTGAGGTTATAAATTTTAATAAAACTAAAGTGAAAAAAATTTTATGGGGCAAAAAAGTGAAAAATTTCATGAATTTTTGGGTACTTAAAAACTTATTTTATTTTTAAAAAATCTAACAGTTATTTAAAAAAAAAAAACTTTTAACCTCAGATTAATATATAAGGTTGGTACAACACACACAGAAAATTTTTAGACGATCTGATCAGTAGTTATTGTGAAAAGGTACATTGCAATTTTCCAATTTAACATTACCGATATACAACATACAGAACCTTCTTTATACCAGTCATTTAGTGTGATAAGAAAAAATTAAAACGAAATAATTAATTTTTCATAAGTTATGCCCAAGGGATATAAAAGTAAAAATTTTGGTTGAATTGCCCTTCTGTTTATCAAATCTTCAATTTAATTTTAACGTGTATTGCTTCATACATTAATTTATATATATATTTGAAAAGAGCAAGCTGGTCAAAACATTGCATGGTCAGCCGGATCAGATACCAAACCTCAGTGGAGAGAAAAGATCCAGAAGTTTTACAGCGAGGTGAAGCTTTACAATCCGAGGGACATCGGCAAACTCACAAGTTACCAAAAAACTGGACATTTTACTCAAGTAGGACATGATAATTTTATATTTTCAACTTCAGATATTTTTTCCATATGAAGAACACAGGGGAAAAAACCGATTGATTTTGTAGAGAAGTTTCCTAAGCAGGCCACTTTGGCGATGATAGCGAGTGATCGCTTAAACTTGTGTAAGGAAACAGTTCCTACCACAGAGATCATAGTTAAAGTAATAGAGTGGCAGATCACGTGACCTCCAATGCTAACGACGGGACGCGCAAGGAGCTTCCAGAAGAGCCCAAATAAAGCCAGTGTTGTAGGTCACGTTTTCTCCCACTCTAATACTTTAACTACTATCTCTGTAGTTCCTAGATACCAAGATTCAGGCGATTGACGATCCCGACGCTTGGACCAAGCGAAGAAGAAAGAGAGAAACCAGTTTTCTGCCGCCAATGTCTGCCAAGCAGCCCCCCCCCCCCCCCCCCCCCCGTCCGCCTAATAAATAAATCGGTTCTTTCATACTCTTCATATGAGTTACTACTACTAATAGCACACCAGGGTTTCAAATTGTTCAATCGATGTCATTTTATAATTTTATAACTGTATTTATTAATATGAGTAGTATTATGCATGCGTCTTTGTTTTCGTACACTTGATATTCAACCTTGTTTATAGCAGGAGAGTGAAGAAAAACAACGTAATCATTAGCTCGTTTATCGAAATAGTTGATTATTTTTTTAACTTCCATTCGCGCAATGCCATCAAAGTTGGCAATATACATTTGTGTCACATCTTCCGGCCACTCAACGTAGTATAAAATTAGGAAAATTCGTATTTTTCGCTAAATTTCAAAGTTTCAACTATTTGTAAATTTTAATCGCACATCATGATATAGGAAAGCAATTAAGAACATATATAGTGTTTAAAAAAATTATTAAAAATTACGGCTTTTAACAATTTTTGCCATTTTTGAGGGCATTGCGCGAACGGAAAATATAGTAATAAAAAATAATAATTAGTGCATTTTTCATGTCTTTACCAATGGCAACTTTTCCGCAATATAGTGATCCGATATAAAATAACAGGTTTTTTTGGTTATATGGCTATTAGGCCCTTCTTAATTAAAGTAAAATCTGGCATGTCGGAAGAATTAACAAGGTTTATTACGGTTTTTTTAGTATGTTTTAAGTTTCGTTAATGCTAAGTTTTCCAATGCTAGAAGTTTGGACCAAAATTGAAGCAGAGGAGAATTTGAAACGGTGATTAAACTCTCAGCGGGCAATGCTGTGTTTATGACGTTACTCGTGTATCACGTCATAAACACCACGGTCTTTTCAATAACGCTATAACCAGGCTATACTGTATATCGTCACTTAAGTTCCCACAGCTATTTCACTTTGCATAACGGATCAGATTAACTGTACGGTAAGCCTTGGCAAACTTTCCAGAATCGCACCAAATGTCCGTTTTCTGGGACTTTTTGATGTCACGCTCTCGATACTGCGCTAAAAAATAATGATCAGAAATGATCAGATAGGGTTGCCGGAAAACGAAGTCAAAGAATTCGAGTCATCAATCGAAGTCAGACAGGTTGCCGCAAAAATAATTTAAGTCCAATCCGAAAAAAATCGCGCCAAGGGTTACCGAACAGTAAATCTGATCCGTTGTGCAAAGTGAGATGGCACATGTAGAAACTCATGTGACGATATGCTAATATGATAATTTGTTTCTTGTTTTAGGTCATATGGGCCAAATCCAGTAGAGTCGGTTGCGGTTACGTTCGTTACAGCGGCGCGAAGTATCCATTCGAATTCCTCTACGTCTGCAATTATGCTCCAGGGTAAAGACTCCTGAATGGACTTCGTTAACTGAACTTTAAGAAAAAAAAGTCATCCTATCGGTTTTAAAATGTGATAACCACCAACAAATTAGCAGAAAAAGATTTGGTTTTGGGTTGAAAAAAAATTTAGCGCATCAAAATTAGAAGACATTGAAATTCTCAGAAAAAAATTCGAATTCGAAGCAATTAAAAAGAAAACTGGAAAATTTGTAGCTAATTTAAAAAGTATAAGAAGCCAATTTTATTCGAATTAAATCATCATTGATATTTACGACAGTCGTTCGAGAAACTTTATATTCTTTTAAAAATAAATTAAAATAAATATTTTGCGATGAAACTTGAAATGGACGTCAAGTAGATCTCACACATTTATTCTCGGTTTATATGTTGATATGAATTGTTTTGGTTCTATTTAAAAACGAGGAATATTGCATATTTATCCTTTGAAATATAAATTAATTTTTGCAAACGATAGGAAATATTTATTGAATTTAGAAATAAAATAAATGAAACTAGACAAATTTAGCGTGTAAATGTTCATTATAGAATTAATACTGTGTTTGGCGCGTCTTTTTAGCTTCCACATCACGTTTATAACGTAAAAAGTGGAAGGTTTTATAATCGTTCAGTCCGTCTGTCCGTCCGTCTGTCCGTCACCCACTTTCACAGAGCGAACCAAAAGTCGCACAAACAATTGGGATACGTCATTTTAAAGCAAAAAATCGGGCTAGGTTGCATCCCAAATTTAATTAAAAAATTTAAATTAAAAGTATATTTAAAATTTAAATAACTAAAATTTTAATCTGCATTGAAATAACATGCAAATTCCATTTTCACTCAATATTCTCACTGTTGCCATTTCGTCAAATGTACGAGAAACTTTATTTAAAATAAAAATAAAACCTTTGAAAGAAAATTTATTTATGTGATATAATTCGGTTTGGATTGTTGAAATATCACAATAGACTTCGTTTGATGGTTCATTATATATGTATGAAGAAAGATGTATAAAGAATTCTAATTTTGCATAAAATATATGCAAAGTTTCTCTTTTATTTTTAAAGCATCATTTTTACTAATTATATATTTTTCGAACTGTAAATTAAATTCCGGCGACTAAAAGAATTACATTTATTAAAAATTTGCATCATTATTCCACGAATTCCAAACAAATTTAGCAAACGATAATGAGTAATTTTTAATTTGACAAAGCATATTAATGAAAATAGTTAATTTTGGCGTTTACAATATTAAATTAGAAGTCTCTGTTAGGCGAATTTCTTTCTGATGTGTATAATAAGTGTGTTTCTTGTGAGCATAAATATGGTGTGGAAGCGGTTTTAGTGACAGGTTCTGTAACAAAACATTTTTTATTAAATATTTTCACTGTTGCCATGACATCAAACGTACGAGAAACTTTATTTAAAATAAAAATAAAATTCCTAAAAAAATATTTATTTTTGTGATATAATTCAATTTGGATTGTTGTAGTAGCACAATAAAGTTATTTTGAAGGTTCATTATATATGAATGAAGAAAGATGCTTAAAATTTTTTAAATTTGCATAAAAAATACGCAAAGTTTCACCTTTATTTATAAAGCAACAAATTTACTGATTTATTTTCCGAAATATTAACTTTTGTGTCTGCAAAAAAAGTATTTATTTAAAAATACATCATTATTCTTCAAACTTCAAAAAAATAAGCAAACGATAAAGATTAATTATCGAATCTGCAAAAGAAGATTAAAGAGAATTTTTAATTTTGGCTTATAAAAGTTTGAATAAGAACTTGATAAAGGCTCTGTTTGGTGAATTTATTTCTGAGGTGTTGTTAGTGTGTTTCCTGTTGAGCGTAAATGTTGTGTGGAAGCGGGGTAAGTGACAGATTCTGTAACAAACCAACTTGTTTTTTTCTGTTTAACACAAATGTTGAGGGAGAAGAGGGTTGAGTGACAGATTTTGTTACAAACCTACTTTGTTTTTTTTTTAGAGGAAACGTTAAGGGGGCACCAGTTTATGAAGTCGGAAGACCTTGCAGCAAATGTGGTGGTTGTGGATCCATTCCAGGATTGTGTTGTAAGTACGGAAAAGGGATACAGAATGCCCCAAAAGTCCACGTTTTCTAACTTAAGAAAATCACGCTATGCATTCTATTCGAGATTTTTCAATTTTATAACCTGTTACACTGCCTCACTTAAGAAGTTCATCTAACACATTGTAAGTTGAAAACTAATAATTAAAACTGTTTCGACCCAATTAATCTTCGCAGAGTATTTTTTCTTCTCTAAGTTGATTATCCGTCTTTTTTTTATCCGGAACTCTCGGTTAAGCGACCATCCATAAGCCAACAGAAAAAAATTCTGACTGGATGCGAGACTGGTGCTTTTAAAATAGCGAATCTTCGGCAGCTCCCAAAAGTATATAAAAACGAATTTCTGTGGCAATCCTAATTTTTTCGGAAAACTTAATGAATCTTCGAAAATCGTGAGTCTCCCGAGGATATTTACCATAAAAAATTCAAAAATAAACACCCTTGCCAGAATTCAGCTCATATTTTTAAAAATATATAAGGATATAAATTAAAAAAGAACATTAATTTTGCTTTAGGAAGTCTCAGAGTTTCCAGACATAATTCAATACTAAACTTTAATGTTTACAATTGCAAAACCAGCGAGCACTTCATATATTGGCGAAATTTGGAGTCCGCGAATTTTTGGTGCTCCTCTGGTAGCATACGTTTGACAAGTTAATGAAAATTCTCTTTCTTTCGGAATTTTCGATTATCCGCGACCTACATTCAATCATATCGGATAATCGAGGTTCCATTGTAGATTTTTATACAACTTAACTAGGGTTGACTAATTAGTGAATGAACGCTTAAGCACAACTTGTTTTAAGAAAATTCATACATTTTAAGAAAATATAGCTTCTGGTTTTGACAATGTGAACACATCTGTTATTACTACCGTAATAACTACAATAGAAACACATCTGTAATAACTACTATAGAAAGAATTTTAAAATGTTGCGAACTCTAACAGAACAACGGAATTCTAAAATTAACAGTGATGAAATAAAAAGGAAAAATTAATATCACTGATTGGTCAAGAGCAAGTTAGGCTATAATAAAACTTGTATAATTTGTAATCTAACAATGAGAAAGCAAGGTTAATATTTGCAACATGATGAGAAAGTAAAGAATAAAATTGAAACCAAATATCTATAATTAATCTTTTTTTGAACTAAATACTTTTATAATATATATTATTTAAAAAAAAGGGTTTTTTATATGAGTTCCAAGCTCTTAAATGTCAATACTATGCTTCAAGCCTTTAATAATTTGACTTTCTTATTTATTTGTTTGTGTTATGTTGTTGTATTTGTTGTTAAAGTAGTTTTCTAGTATGGCAGTAGTCACAGACGAGTTTCAAAAGGTTGTATTACACACTATAATTTGTAAATTTATATATGGTATGATTATTATATGTTACACTTTTTTTGCAGAAGAGAAATGAAAAAGTGGAAAAATCGCTGAGCCGTATATCGGAAAAGGACAAGCCAAACAAAACAAGAGGAAGAAATTCAAAATTTTAAATATTTTTAAATTTTTGTATATTTTATTATTTTGAATAAATGTGTTTAGCATGACTTGCATTCCAAATTAACATTATTTTTTCATACCGTGTACTTGAGTAAACGAGACCCTAGTAGAAAGACAACTTTAAAAGAACTCCAAGGGTTCGGTTACAATACAAATCAACAATGATTGCTATACCTTTCCTCATTCTTACGGAGAAAAAACGATGAAAGCGCTCCATCGTTTTATTCTCTCATTAGGGCAGTTCCCGCCGCTTAAATGATTCACATCCATCCCAGTGCATATTGATCCAATTAAACGGTTGACTCCATTAAATAAAAGGTTCGAAAAAATATATTGGTACAGCCGAAGAAAAGAATATTTTGAAAAAGAATCATTTTCTAATCAGTATAATTTTAATTTGCTTTATAAAACTAAATTTAGACAGTTTAATTTGTTAAGGGGACGCTGTTCCCAAAACATTATTTCTAGAAATGATAACATAAACTTGTAAATTATAGTGATTATATATAATGTTCACTTTAAATGAACATTTTCTAGGAATAAAAACAAATATTTACTAGAGTTTTTCATTTATTTAAAAAAAAGTCTAAATTTTGAACTTTTTTAACACGCTACTCCCCTTCAATTTTGGGAGTAGCTCCACAGAACTTTTATAGTTTGTTTTTAGTACTATTTGTCTAAGAACTGTGCATGGATTTTAAAATGTGAGCTACAGTTAAAAAGTATCATGCATTTATACTGAAAATCACAAAAAATTTAAAAACAAATTGAATTCAACATTTAATAAAAAAACTATATGTAGTACACAATTCACAATCTTAACTTAATTCGCAAAGTAGCCTTCTGGATTTATAAACATAAAAATTGAAAAACGCGAAACAGAGAAAAAAAAGGTTGAAAGCAGACGAAATACATGTTCAAACTTATAGGAATGACTCCAGAAAATATTAAATAACTTTTTTTCTACAATGGATATCATTATGAAACTTTCAGTAAATGTTCAGAAAGATATTGTGAATAATAAGAACTGAAAAATCGATATTTTGACAAATTTTCGGGTACCGCTTCCCCTTAATAAAGTATTCATTGGTATAAAAATATGGCACAAATTTAATAAGCATGGGCAATTTGAAAAAAACTTACAATTTAATTCTTAAAAAACTTGTATCAATGTTTCTGTTCCTATAAATTCTCGCATTTCAGTTGCATATCAGCCTCATATTATTAGTAGGTATATTTAAAGGAAACAAGCGTCATTAAATTTCATTTCAAAAAAGTTTGTGTTTTAGCGAGATCCCATGAGGGTGAATACTGAGTTTCACAAATCCACAAATATGAGGACAAGACTATTTTTTTTGGCAGTGAGTGGTTAAATGCAAGCACGCTAAGATGGAAAACGCGCCCCGTATACGGGGTACATTTTCCCAGACTTCCAAAACTTGATGGGGCAAATTTTCCAACTATTCTTGAAAAGAATTCAACGTATTTTTTTTAAAAAATTGTTGCTCTTATCTGCATTTTATTATACTCTAACAGCAAAAAATATATCTAATGAAACTCCACACATTTTGAACACTTTTTTAATTATTAGGTCCCCGATTTCGATCTTTGCTTGTTGAAAAGGAGTAAATATGCCCACTCTCTTATCAATCCTTAAATATTTATTTGTAAATAACAAACAAGTATGTTTGTAACAGAATCTGTCACTTCACCTGCTTCCACACAACATTTGTGTTTAAAAAGTAAAAAGGCGCCAAACACAGAATTAATTCAAAATTTATCATTTACGTGCTTAATTTGACTAGTTTTATTAGAGTTATTTTGAAATTTCAATAATTATTACTCATCGTTTGCAAAAATCAATTTATATTTCAAAGAATAATTATGTAATATTCCTCGCTTCTGATTAGAATAAAAACGTCAACATTTCGGATCACCTCATAAGGAATCTCGCTGGCAAATATATTTGACGTCATTTCAAACTGAACGATAGAGCAAAAATAAATTTATTTTAATTTATTGTTTAAAATAGTTTAAGTTTCTCGAGCGATTGTTGCGCAAGGGCAATGGTGATTTATTTCGAATAAACTCGGCTTCCTATTCTTTTTAAATAAGCATTAAATTTTACAGTTTTTTAAATAATAGAAGTAGTACATCGAATTTGAATTATTTTCTGAAATTTTCCATGTATTCTAATTTTGATGCGCTGGATTTTTTGACGTATCACACCTGTCCGTAGCCTTTGTAGTTACTGCTATAAAAGTGGGTGACGGACAGACAGACAGACTGACTGAACGAAAGTGCCCTACTAAAAATGATCCATAGAGATCAGTACAAAAATCTATTGACATTAGTACAGCTTTATTGATATGTACTGATTTCTATGGATGTCCTTATTGTTATCAGTAGACGCTATTGATATCAATAACCTACTGATAATATTTTCCATTGATATCAATAAAGATCTACTGACATCAATAAAAAAAATATCAGTAGGCTACTGACCTCAATTGACATTAATAGGTCTGTACTGATATCCATAAAAATCTTACCAGTGGACTACTGACCTCAATTGACATTAATAGGTCTGTACTGATATCCATAAAAATCTTACCAGTAGGCTACTGACCTCAATTGACATTAATAGGTCTGTACTGATATTCATAAAAATCTTACCAGTAGGCTATTGATCTCAATTGACATTAATAGGCCTGTACTGATATTCATAAAAATGTAACCATGAGGCTACTGATCTCGATTGATATTTATAGGCATATTCTGATATCCATAAAACTTTTATCAGTAGAATACTGTTCTCAAATTATATCAATGGAGCCTTTCTGACACTATTAAAAATAAGATCTGTAGGGTTATGATCCCTATTGAAATCTGTAGATCTTGGTGTCGATGAAGTATTTTTAACCCAAGTTTGGAAATACGAACAAAATGTTTAAAAATCTATAAATCCCGATCCAATACAATAATCCGACTAATCATTTTAAATACAATGAAGCAAATCCTTCAAAACGCATAAAATTAAATTTAACCCCCCCCCCCCCCTCAAATTGGGAATAATGTCATTGCACAATTATTAATTTAAAGTTATAATATTACTATTAATTGGTTTATTGTAGTTGTGTGCTCCCTCACCACCATGAATTTCTTTAGATAGGTTTTTAAACTATACCATCTTATAGTGGGATGGACTTTCTTTAAATCGAGAGCCCTAATATGAAAGAATGTTTACTTTTCTTGTTCGCAGAAATACTATTATGTAATGAAAAAAAGTTGATAACCAATTAAACGTCGAATTACGAATCTATAATAGTACCCAGACTCCCATCATTAAGCAAGGGCTGGGTTCCCACAAAATAAAATCCGATAGAATTTTTTTTAAAAACTTTTATATCGATAATTTTGAAAGGCTTACAACTATTTGAAATTTAATGAAAATTCACAAATGATTGTGTATTTTATTTTGAAATTAAAAATCAACCAATATAAATTATTTATATAAAGTTAACATACAATTTACAAAAGCAAACAATTGTTTTTTTGTTGAAAAATTACTAATAGTTAATAAAAAAAGAATACACACATACAAGTTTCGCACAACGTGTTTTTTTTTTTTTAAATTTTGGAAAAGGGAAAATTGCATGTGCAAGTTAGGCTTAACTTTAACAGGCATATAGTATTTGGCTATGAAGTTACAATGTAATGGGACTCATCGTCTAACGAATATTATAGGAGTTTTTGTAAAATATCTGTTGAAAAACTAATTAATTATTACGTCTCTAATTGCTTTCGTCATCAAAAATCAAGCTATCGGCCAAATTCTGATCAGGTTTTATATATGGCAAAATGAGATTTGGTGACAGGACATTGCCATGAACATAAGAATCCTGTCTTGCTATCGGATGATTATTTTATTGACTTTCATTGAAAATGTAAATGTATCTTCCAAATAAAAATTTAAAAAAGGGAATAACTTATTTATAATAACGTTTTATCACAAAAAAGTATTTGTGTTTTTGGTTCTAGTTTCAATAACAAATTAAAATATATTCCTGATTGTTTTTATAGTCTTGTGTACGACAAAGGCAACAAAAATACTTGTTATAATCATAAAACTATTGTAGAGAAAGAAATTCTTATTAATTTATTCAGAGTTTCAAAACATCTTTAGCTTGAGGCCGAAAAATGTTTTTTTTTTTTCATAAAACGTGTTTTAGTGCTAATCGGAAAAGGGTTATTATTTTTTAACTGCAGAAACCTAACATTTTATTTCTTTATAAGGTATAAATAAAAACAAGCAATCATAGTTGGAAATTGCTGAGAAATATTTAATCGTTAAAAACCTCTTAAATACTACCATTTACTTGCTGAGACCAGATCACACTACCGATCCCTGTATCAATGCTTTGTAACTTAAAACGTTTTAAAGTAAAGAAAGAAATAATCTTTCATCTCGAACTTGTTTATCAATTTTTTAGAGAAAGAGGATTACTGTAGGACACATTTTTTTAAAAATTTTAATTTGATTCTAAACATTGTACGTGTCGTAATAAACAAAACATAGTGCTCTTAAACAAACCAAACTCTTGCAAAAAAGTATTTTTGGGCTTGTTTCTTTTGCCATAAGTGTGTTGTATTGCAAAATTTAACTGAAAATAGCTCTAAAAATATTTAAAGCAAATACATTGAAAGTTTTAGTCATAATATTTAATATTATTTAAAAATATTTAAAAAAAAACTGTTAATAATACTTAGCTGTAACCGCGCAATGTATTCGATGTTTGTTGTTTGTTTATTATTTTGTTTACAACGTGTTTTATTATTATTTTTAAATATATGTTGAATTATCATCCCAAAATCACAAAAAACATGTTAACAAAAGGAATTATTTATATTAAGACGTCATTTTACATTTTTAAACAGTGAAATTTATATTAAAAGTTAAGCTGGGTTTTATTAAAAAAAAGCACTTTATATGCCCCTTCCTGAAGATTTTTGTTGCTGCGTAAGGTGTCGGCTCGTCACTTAACTGTGGTTCTTAATTACGACCCCCGTCGTCAACTGCAGTCGTGTAGCTCTTGTGCGAGGTTTGATGAAGGCTAACAATAAAATTCATTTAATGTATATTTGTGTTGCATATTTGTATTGTTGCACATTCATAGTTTTGTCATTTTACTGACAATATCAGTTGTAATTTTTTTTTTGCTTTGTACTTACACATGTTCTTTTTTTCCCTTTTTTTCCAGTTAGTGCTTTTTTCAATAACAAAACATTGTGTTATTTTAAAAGCGAGTTAAGATGGGAGTCATTCTGATGAGTGCCCTATCCAACTTGTTGAAAAAAATTCACAATTCTCGTCTTGGGAACTGCAGTTGATCTGGCAATTTTACCACAACTAATCAGGCGCTTTGCCGCAACTCGTCAGAATCACAAAAGAGCAACAACTGGATAGGTAAATCAACCCCACTTAAAATTTATAGGTCGCCAATGAACAGCCGGCCGTTATATCATAGTAGTACTGTCTAATAAATCCATGTTTCTCCCATGGTCAGCTGTATGTTGCTGATTTTAGAGTAGGTATACATAAGAAATCCTTCATATTTTGGATGCCAACTGAAGGACTGCAAAACATTGTGTAGCATCTGGAAGGTCTACATTAAGCTTCGAATCTTTTTGAGAATGACAACCACTGTTTTAGGTAATCAATTGAAGGGAAAACCCCATTCCAATATTTTTATGAAAATTTTTCCATTAAGCTAACAGGTTCCCAGCAAGGCGGCACCATACTGCTGGTTAAAAAAGAAATTAAACATTTTCAAAAGAAAAATAGAATAGGGAAAAACATTGTTTATAACGTAAACATAGACAAAAGTAAACAATTTTAAATTTTGCTTTAAAGAAACATTTTTATGTAAAAAACAGTTTAATTCTTTTTATAAAAAAATTAAACAAAGATTTAAAAAAATATGTCTGTACATTAAGTAGTAAAGTTATTTTATGATAATTATTACAGTTAAATTGACTTGTATGCATTTAAGC
Organism: Hylyphantes graminicola; assembly: GCA_023701765.1. NCBI lineage: Eukaryota > Metazoa > Arthropoda > Arachnida > Araneae > Linyphiidae > Hylyphantes > Hylyphantes graminicola. The sequence continues at coordinate 16,474,693 of CM043113.1, read as the reverse complement.
TGATTCTTAACCGATCCACAATTCTTTAACGTGAAATCAATTGGTGTTGAAAAATGGTGAATGCTTAGCATATCAATTGATTGAATAATTGAAAGTATGTATTGCACACTTTCTAACTGCAGCCAATATCTTTCTCTTCAATATATTTTTTGTTTTTACTTAAAATTTATAGTTTAAAAGTTTACAAAATTGACAACAATGAAAAACCCAACTTAACTTACCAAGCAGCTTGCTGCTTATTTACCTATACCAAAACAATGAAGAGTGGAGTCGGCTTTTGACTAGCTACCGGCTGGTATTCAATCACCGGTTTGACTTGCTTACCGTCTTAAGTGCAGTCAAACAGTACTTTTCACGCTATTTGGCTGTAAGTGATTTTATCCAATTGGCGTTTGGGTACTTAATTATTCTAAAGTAACAATTTATATTTTTATTAATTACTTTTTTTATTTCGAGCTATTTTATAACAGAATCGCTGCTAACAATCCACCAGAAGACGAAACAAATAAACGCCTGACGAAAAGAATAGTTTTAATTCACTAATGAGAAAAGCCCAAATTATGGTAATGTATTTAAAAATCAATTAAATATTGTAATTCAAAATTATGTTTGCTTTTTCTTGAGTGAAATAATTTTTAAGTTTTAACAATTAGTTGATTGAATTTGTTTTTAAGTTAAATAGTAATGCTCTTCAATGTGTTAGTGTAAATATTTTTTAATTAATTTTATGATTCCTTTATTTTTGTTTTTAATTTAACTGTTAATTATTCTCACTGTAATAGCAGTAACAAATGAATTAGTATGATTATTTTTTTTATGAGTATCCTTTTGACTAATGTTCTGAGTTAAAAGTCATCAAAATTGATTCCGATTGCTTTTGTTGGAGTTTTTGGCAAATTGGTCAAGTACTAATGTGCAGTGGTGCATTAACAGAGTAACTATCTATGTTCCTAGTTCCTATTATCCACTAATATATTTGGATGCTATACTCCGTACAAAAAATTACTTTTAGAGATCAATAAAAACACTTATTCATGTATTTAACGCACATATATTGGTAAAGATAATATAAGTAGAAATTTAAAATTGTTAGAGATGTATTAATATCAATGCAGATTTACACAAAGATATCATTTGAGACATGTACGAATATCTATAGAGATTTGTATGGTTATCAATAAAGATAAGTAGACATCATTAAATTATATCTGTATGTGAAAATGGCCTACTGATACCAATAGCAATCAGTATAGATTTGTATTAATATCAGTATTGATTTGTATGGATGTCAGTATAGATCAGTGGAGATCTATATTGATATCAATAGAGTAGAGCTGTACGTGGAAATGGCCCACTGGTATCAATACAAGTCGGTAGATATTTGTATTGATACCAGTAGAGATTTGTATTAATATCAGTATTGATTTATACGGATATCAATATAGATCAGTAGAGATCTATATTGATATCAATAGAGGATAGCTGTACGTGGAAATGGCCCACTGGTATCAATAGAGGTCAGTAGAGATTTGTATTGATACCAGTAGAGATTTGTATTGATAACAGTATTGATTTGTACGGATATCAATATAGATCAGTAGCGATCTATATTGATATCAATAGAGGATAGCTGTACGTGGAAATGGCCCACTGGTATCAATAGAGGTCAGTAGAGATTTGTATTGATACCAGTAGAGATTTGTATTGATACCAGTATTGATTTGTACGGATATCAATATAGATCAGTAGAGATCTATATTGATATCAATAGAGGATAGCTGTACGTGGAAATGGCCCACTGGTATCAATAGAGGTCAGTAGAGATTTGTATTGATACAAGTAGAAATTTGTATTGATGTCATTAAAGATTTGTACTGATATCATCAGATATTGTCTTGATATCAATAGAGATTTGTATGGGTATCACTAGAGATTTGTACGGATATCAATAGAAGATTTGTATAGATATCAATAGCTGTACGTGGAAATGGCCCACTGGTATCAATAGAGAATATCAATAGAGATTTCTATTGATACCAGTGGGCCATTTCCACGTACAGATTTTTCTATTGATCTCTACTGACCATTTTTAGTAGGGTGTGGGAGCGGTTTAAGTGACAGATTCTGTTACAAACATACTTGTTTACGTTATAAACGTAGTGTGGATGCTAAAAGCTAAAATATAATATTTCTTGCATTTTATTAGCAAGTACTAAGTATCCTTTTATGTTCAATAATTTATTTAAAAATATTATTGATGAAATCAGGAATTATTTGAAATACGCTCTGTTAATATGATTGAGCAGAAATAGTAAATAATAACTTTCTGGGGAAAAGTGAATTATTTAGCAGTAAATCAATATCGGTTACTTGCATTAATTAAGCAATTTCTTTTAGTAAGTTAGTGTGCAGATGAACGTATGCCTCAAACTAGGAAATTTCTAAGTTAAAATAACATTTTGATTAACATTAAAAAAAACTTTAAGCTCATTTTCAACTTTCTGTTACTTAGCACGTTCTTCCACTAAGCTCTTCAATTGTCTTTGGTTCTCAAATTACAACCCGTTGAAAAGGTTAACTACTTCTATGTATTGCTTTACTGAAACCATTTGTTGCAGCTGATTGATAGATGGTTCTCTTGCAAAGAATACGGTTGGAATATTAAATTTTCAAAAACACCATCTGTGTAAGATGGCAACCTTTTTCATTGTCCTGACAAAATAGAAAAGTTTGTGGTACCAATCACCGTTTTATACAAACTTGTGCATACTTTGGCTTCTATATATATTTATGCATTGACATATAACAGGATTAATCGATTTGAAGAATAGAAGATACTATTACTTCACATTTAAAAGGTGAGTATACTTTCATACATTATTTGAATCTAAGCTGGGAATAGTTAAGTTACTTTTAACTTTTTTTGAAATCACATTGCATATTTTTAGAATTCTACAATAACACAAATTTATATGTCATTTTCGAATGGGAAATGCCAATAACTTATTGATTTTTTTCTTATACATTTTCTTTGAAAGAACGAAACCTATCAAAATAGAACTCTTAAGCCAGTAATCCATTCACGCTGTAGCTATGCTGTAGCTGGATTTTGTGACGTCATTTGCTGTATCTAGCGTGGATGGAAGTTTCTTGACTTATGGGTTATTTCTCTCAATAAAAAGTAAACAAACAAGATTATTAAGTCAAAAACCACGGACAATTAAAAACTAAATGACTCTTATGACTGCTCATGCCCGAAACCAATTTACAGCTTTGTAACCAATCGAACCAAAAAATCCAAACCTTCGAAACCAATTTACAGATTCAAAAATCCAGCTTCAGAAGTACAGCTTTGACCACGCGCGCATGCGTACTAGTGACAGTTACGTCACAAAATCCAGCTACAGCATAGCTACAGCGTGAATGGATTACTGGCTTTACTTTGGAAGCAATTGAATATCTAAGTTGTTATTATCCTTGATGTTGTCGTATGCCTCCAGGCCATAGAGAATATTTCTTATGACGCCAAGCTCTCTAAACTGCGATATCATTGGTTGTTTCGTTTTCTTGGAAAAAGTGTTGAAACACCTCATTGGTTAAAAAAAACGGTCAAGTGATCCGAACTGCGATGCCATTGGTTGGTTTTTGTAGCAAAATGTTGAAATAAGCCCTTACGATTTTCTGATGATTCATATTTTTTGCTTAAAAATGACAAGGCTTTTTATTTTCTATTTTTTAATCAAATAATTTTTCATTTGCATTTAATAATTAATAATGAATAATGACGTCATTACGCTAATCATTTATAGATACGATTTTTTTCATTGGTTTTTGCTTTTATATATAGTACCTTATAATGTATTTTGAATTTGATAATATATTGTATAATTTATTTTAGTTATGTTTAGAAGGTGATAGCTGATTTCAATTTTCGATGTTTATATCAAATGTGTTACTCCTTAATAAGTGTGTGTAATATGGCATTTTAATCCTTCGGAATATACATAAATTTAGCGAAAGAATAAAAAGCTAAAACTTTGTTTAACTTTGATGTTTAACACTTTAATATAGAACTAAATTTTGTGCGGAAACATTTTTATAGAACAATTACTAATTTCTATTACGTACGTTCCGGTTATTTTATCATCAATGCTGTATCATTGTCTTCCATTGTTAAAGTATTTTGGCTATCATTAATTTATATTAACATCTATTTAATGCAACATAATTTTAATGCATAAATTCAATTAAACAATTGTCACAATTTAATGTAACAATTGAAGAGCTTAGTGGAAGAAAGTGCTAAGTGACAAAAATGTGAAAACGAGAGTTAAAGATTTTAGTTTGCATTCAGATGTGTTGAAAACGGTATTTTCAAACCCTAAAAATATACTAAACTTCAGCTAACAGTTTCAGCGTATACGAGTTTGCATTCAGATCTCTTGAAAACGGTACTTTCAAAACCTAAAAATGTACTAAACTTCAGCTAACAGTTTCCGCTTATACTAAAGGAATCATGCTTATATACTAAAATGAATCAGTTGTGCAACAAACTTGCCATCAATTAAGAAGTTAGTAATATGTTTATTGATACAAACATCCCAATTTTTCAAAAATGTTATTTAGCAAGTTTTTCCAATAAGATCTTCAATTTACTCTAGTATATCTAAAGTGTATCTTGTTCGTATATTCTTATACAATGATAAATCTGCCATACAGTTGTATCCTTTATTTAGGGTATTGCAACCAAAGCGAATATGCTGTTTCTGGCATTCACTGCAATACTGGTAGGTGTATTGCACTGCTCATACTCGTGCCAAATCTATGATAGAGGAGTCAGTGAAGCAGACAAACAGGTCATACTACAGACACACAATGAGCTACGCGCCAAAATCGCCAACGGGAAAGAACCGGGATTTCCGACGGCCGCCGATATGTTAGAAATGGTAAGCATCATTTTATAATCTTAAGGGGGAATGGGCGTGCAGGACCGGGGGTCTCCAAACTCAAGTGTCTCAATGTTAATCCAATGGGGAAAAAACTATTTTCCTTGCCTCATTTCTCCGGCTGTATGGAATATTTTTACAAGCGGATTTTTTATGTGATAAATGTAGCTGACTTACAGGTCTCTATCTTCCCTCTTTTTGAAATTGCTTCGAATATTTTGTGTAAAATAATTTATTGAATATTAAAAAAATATTCTTACTAATTTCAAAAAGTGGGAAGATAGAGACCTGTAAGTCAGCTACATTTATCACACTAAAAAATCCGCTTGTAAAAATATTCAATACAGCCGGAGAAATGTGGCAACGAAAATAATTTTTTCCCATTGGATTAACATTGAGGCACTTGAGTTTGGAGACCCCCGGTCCTGCACGCCCATTCCCCCTTAAAGCCTTGGTTTCCTCGGAGTCTGTCGCCAAAAAAATGCGACCGCTATTATACGTGGATGAAGGAGGCCAAAGTCCTTCATGGACTGTAGTGTCTAGGAGTAAGTAATTAGACGTGGAAGACGTCATTCTACCGGTCACCGCTTCGTCGGAACGTTACGTTGACACGAAACTGGAAACCTAGTGAACTCACCCAACTAACTCTGTTGCTGTTTTGGTTTTCGTCTTTGCATGTCAAAAATGGCAAATTTAGGTTCTCCGTGATTTCTCACAAAATCAATTAGCATTTCTTCCTCGGCAAGCGTAAAGCAACTCTCGCCTTCCGTCATTTCCTCAAATTTTTAATTTTTGCAACAGACAACAGCAAAAAACGTTGTCATCAGGATTTCCCCAACGCACTCAACCGCAACTCAATCTTACGGCCGTGTTGAGTTGGCCGGCAACGCTCAATCAATGTCAGTAGTTTCTATGACGTCACTCGCCGCACTTGTCCGACCGCTTAAATCCGTTGACGGACTCCGAGGAAACCGAGGCTTTATCCTCTTAACTCCGTTCCCTTGACGCGTTCCCGTTTTTTTCTTTTTTTAATGAATCGTTTAAACGAACAAATTGTCTTGATTCGTTCTTTTTTTCACCAAACGGGTAGAAACTATTCTTTATTTGCTGATAAACTTCTTGTATACCTATAAAAGCAGTCTATTTTCGACAGCTTAATATATTACTACACTCTTTGCCAACACAAGTTGGGTAAATAGAAATGTGCCATGGAGAAGATCCTTCCGCGCATGTAAAGAGTTCCTTAAATTATTTGTGAATCCAATCAGAAAACAAGTTTTAAACGTTAATTTCGTTTAAGGTCTAACAGATTAGAATATTATTTGAGAAAATTTGGAAATTTTATCAGAATGAAAAGTGTATTTTTGTTAAATTGTATTCAGATCATTTTGTATGAAAATCGCACCTTACAAGAGTTTCCAACTAACTGACCAATCGTGCTTTTGCCTCTGCCTTTTTAATCTTTGTTTTCAGCCAAGTTAGGTTGTCTCGGAGTGTGGTCCTGGTTTCTTTTTGCTCTTGTAGGAAATTGTATGGTTTGACATTTTTCACATACATGGTGTGTAAAAATAATAACCAAACGCACTATTGCTCGAATGGTCTGTGACCAATCGTGGCGTGACGTCATTCGCGAGCGAAGGATTTGTTCCAGTTCAATTGGGAAACGCACAGAATCTACGAAACTCCACCATTCGGGGGCGAATTGCTTGCAAGACGTTTCAGTTCAATTTTAGCCTCTTGGCTTTTTTCACGTATATCGATTTTTCTGCTTTCTTTTCTGGATTTCATCGGTGGTTTCGGTGATTGGATGTGTGCGCCAGCTAAAATGAAAGGGGACACAGTACCTCAAAAATTGCAAAAATTGCGAATTTGTTTTTATTTGCTAAAATTAAAGTTTATAACCTTCTAAATAAGTCTACCAAGTTTTAAACGCGTATCTATAATTTTAAAAAAGTTATTCTATTTTTTATGTGGAAAGGTATGATAAAAATGCATACAAATGAAAACTTTAAATGCGTTTTTCTTTATGTTTATATTTCCTTGATGACTAGTTCTTTAAAACGCTAAGGCTTTTTAAATTACTTATGAAAATCTAAGGAATTTTGTATACAGTCTGTCAAATATGTTAATATTAAGAATTAGCATTAAAATTATTTCAAAAGGTAATACTTTTTTATAAAAAAATATTGAAGTCGAAAATTGTCAAATATGCTAAAATAATTAGGGATTTTTTACATAAATATTTTTTATAAAACAACTACGGAAGATAAATCAAATTTGGATGCCAATTGTTATGTAAAACAGTTTAAAGTACATGAGGAAAAAAATTGGGTTAAAATATTTGTATTTAAAAAAGCCTTAGCAGTTTTTAAAAGTTCAATTTTTAAAAAAAAAAAATTAAATAACTCAAAAAATAAAAAAATAAATAAAAAACTTTGTCATATATTGTTTCTAAATATAGATTGAACTGATAAAACATAAATTTTATAGTGAATATGTCAAAATTAAACATTTTTTTTGAAAGTGGTACCGTGTCCCCTTAACCAATCGAAACCTTATTTTTATTCATGTGGAACTGTTGAGACTTCACATGAAGCATTCCCATAATAATAAAGTGGATATAAATACCAGACTCTTTCACAAACCAACTTTTTTTTGTAATTTAGGAATGGGATGATAATCTTGCACAACAAGCGCAAGCATGGGCCGATCATTGCAAGTATGAACATAATAAACCAATAGACAGAGACGGGGGTAAGTACAATTATTCTATCAACCCTCCTCAGGATACATACGTATAAAACCTTAAAGGTACTGTTATTTTCCCTGCAATACAATATATATTTTTCAATTATGCATTTCAATATTAAAAAATTTAATCTCTGCCTTTAAAATAATAATTTTTACAGAAACAATTTTTTATTAATATCGACAAACTAAATTAATAAATCAAAATTTTGAATCTAATGCAGTTAAATAAGTTTCCATTTAACAGCAACAGCTTGTACTTGAAAGTATGAAACAGAAAGATTTATATATAAATAAAGTCCACTATCTAAATGGAAAATTCCAATTTCTCTAATTCCCAATTATTAATTAACATTTTGGACGCTTTTTGGTCTTAAAGTTATAGAAATTACCTTATAAAGTATATAATTATCTTGAAAGTTGCGTATTTATTTATAAAGCGGCAATTGAAATTCTTTTAGTGTTACATTCCAAAACTTCTTTTTAACTGCCTATAATTAGAATTTGGGCCTAAATTTTCATGCTGGTCCATCGGTTTGAGGACATTAATTTGGTTTATGTTGAGCAAATCTGGATTTTGAGTTGACGATGAATTATTCCATTCAATAATTGCTGTAATTATTTGGAAAGGGTCTGCTGGACAAAACATGGCCCAGTCATCCGGGTCATTTGGAGAAGATACTAGTCCTGAGTGGGAAAAAATGATCGAGGCTTTCTACGGCGAGGTGACGCTTTTCAATCCGAATAACATAGGCAGCTACGTATGGGACTACCCTACAGGACATTTTTCTCAAGTAAGGCATAATAATTTTATATCTTCCACACAAGACATTTTGCTATATAAGTACCTGTAGGAAGTTTACAGAAATACCGCCAGCAGACGGCGCTGCAAATTATCACCAGTAACCTAGTTTAACACTAGGATACCAATGCAGTAGTATTAAAGCCTAAGTAACGATTTACGCGTTTACATGAGCCATCGAATCCATGGAATGCCAAAATCCCCATTAGGGGAAAAAAAGAGGTCGAGCAGGATTTCTAACCCAAATGATAGTCTGTGGCCGAATCCATGGTATGAAGCATCAAACCCTCCTTTGTCGGAGGGTTTGCGAAACCCCCCAATGAATCCAATTCTAATGTGTAAAAATTTTATGTCGAAACGGTTGTATAAGACACTTACTGGTAAAAACCTAGTTGTTTCCCGATAAGAATTTCAGTAAGTACAGGGTGGTTATAAAATAACGCTCCCTATTCGGAGTGGTCTGTAGCTTGAATGAATTATCCAAATGCAAAAAACTTTGAGACACTTACTAATCAAGAAGGGGGAAAGGAATTTCATCATAAAAACCAAACTCGTCTCTTGACCAGGGTTCTAAATTATGAGGCGTAATTGGATGTGTTGGCCGTAATTAGCCATAATTGGCTACTCCTAGAAATTGTAACATTGGTAAGAAGACGAGTTTCTGTGTTATAATTCCATTCTTTTTCGTAATAAAGAAACTCGTCTCTTGACCAGGGTTCTAAATTACGAGGCGTAATTAGCTGTGTTGGCCGCAATAGGCCATAATTGAGGACGCCTCGTAATTTAGATTCTGGTCAAAAGACGAGTTTGTTTTTATGATTATTCTTTTTTATGATTATTCTTTAGGATTCTGTCTTTTTTATGATTCCATTCTTTTTCCCCCTTCCTGAATAGCAAGTGTCTCAATTTTTGATGCATTTGGATTATTCATTAAAGCTTCAGACCACTCCGAATAGGGAGCGTTATTTTATAACCACCCTGTACTCAAGTAATCGGGAAGAAGAAGGCTATTTTAGTTCTTTTAGAACTTCCTGTTAATAATTTGTTTCATGTTTTAGATCGTCTGGGCCAAGTCCGGTAGAGTCGGTTGCGGTTACGTCAGATACGTTGGCGAAGAATATGACTATGATTTCCTCTACGTCTGCAATTATGCTCCAGCGTAAGTAGACTCCTGACATCGTTCAGGGGGAATGAACCAATTGTACAGCGGGTCTTCAAATCAAAGTGCCTCAGTGTTAATCCAATGGAGGAAAAATATTTTCCAAGCCACATTTTTCCGGCTGTATAGAATATTTTTTGCAAACGGTTTTTTATGTGATATATGTAGCTGACTTACAGGTTCCGACAATCCCACTTTTTGAAGATGGTTCGATATTTTTTTTATTTTTTTTTTCATTTTCAGTAAATAATTTTACACAAAATATTCGAGGCTATTTAAAAATAAGTTGGATTACAGCGACCTGTAAGTTGACGACATTTATCATTTTAAAAAGAACGTTTAAAAAATATCCAATACAGCAAATACAGCTGATGAAAGGATGGGGTAAACTCGCCCCCATTCCGGGATAAATATTTACCTTTAAATGTGTTTATTACTTGAGCGGTAATTGAAAGTCGTGTACTGTTACACACCCGCAGTTTTATTAAAATGTAACATGTGATAACATGCTGTTTTAATTTTTTAGAGCAAACTTTGATGGGCGATCAGTTTATGAAGCCGGAACACCTTGCAGCAAATGTGGCGGCTGTGGGTCCATTCCAGGATTGTGTAGTAAGTACAGGCTGGTTATGCAAGGTGCCCCGAAAGTCCCAGTTTTCTTTTTTTTTAAATCACTCTGCGAACTCTATTCTGGATTTTTTTAATTTTAAATCCTGTTGTATATTTAGCTCTTGTATATGTACCTAATATAGACACACTAAGGAAAATTAATTTTTTCATCCCCTATATGGCAGACCATCGACTTCGAAAACCGATGAAAACATTGATAAAATAAAAGGTCAATAACTGCAGAAAAGGTTGGTTAATAACCGCAAATTAACCATCAGAGAGATAGAGGAAGATAGAGCATTTCCTATGGATCCGTCTGCAAAATTTGATATATAAGTTCGTTTTGCAAATTTAAATCCATTTCCAAAAAATCGAGAACATGCACTCTTGGCTACGTTACATTTGCTAATGTCAAGCTATGATGCTAAGATTTGGAGGGAATATCAACAACAGATGTACCAACTTAACAACAAAAAAAAAACTCAAATCGAAATGATAGGAGCGCTTCACGGTGGTTATTCCGGGAACTTTTTGATTAAGGTAGTAACAAGAAGAATTTATTTGGGTCATAATTTGCATGTAAATAACGCAATTATAACACGGTAACTAACTATTTTTTTCATTACATAAATTAGAATTTTTTTTAAATATCCCTACGAATTCTACAAAGCGTATTTATGTCAATGTTTTGCTTCCCAATCTTCAGACTTTCCCTTTCATATTTGTTGTTGTTCTTCCTAAGTTTCTACTAGTTTGACGGTTGTCACGGACGAGTTTCAAAAGTTTGTATAGTATAATATAATTTGTGTTTTTATATGTGTGTGGTTATATTTTTATTTTATTTTCTACACTTTATTTGCAGAAGCAAACTGAAAAAGTTGAGAGATTGCCGAACCGAAGACCGGAAAGGGGTGAACCATAGAATACAAAGAGGAAAAAATTCAAAGTGGTTTGGAAAAAACTTAATATGACGAAAATCCTGTTTTTCTTTGAAAAATGCTATTGTAGGAAGATTTAAAAATATATATAATTTTTGTAGATTGTATTATTTTGAATAAATTTGTGTCGCTTAACTTGCATTCCAAATTAACACTATTTTTTCATTTCGTGTACTTGAGGGAACACCTTAATAGAAAGACTGCTTTAAAGAAAAACTTCTAAGGTTCGTTTACAATTCAAATCAACAATGAATTCAAATCAACAATGATTACTTTAACTTTCCACTTTCTTTCGAAGAAAAACCGATGATAGAACTGCCCTAGTTCCATTCTCTTATTAAGACAGTACCCGCCGCTTAAATAAAACACATCCATCCCAGTACATTTTGGTCCAATAAAACGGCTATCCTCCATCAAATGAAAGATTACAAAATTTTATTTTTAAAAAAATATGGTGTTAGCCGTAGAGAGACAGGCCATGACTTTTTTTTATACATTTAAATTTAACCATTATTAATTTTTAATAAAAATAAGTGCAATATATTTATTGCAAAATTAAAAGCACTATTTCTTTTCTGTGAATAAGGAAGCACATACAATCTAATAAAGCCGTGAAAAGTCATCGTAGCATTTATTATATTTCCTCAAACACTTGTGCTTATTTTAGAGTGATTTCATAAAGTATTTTAAGAGAAGACGTAGGGGTAATTGAGTCAAAAAATTTGGTTTTCTGTTTTTCTTTTATTTTTAATCTACATAACTATAGCTTTAATTTAAGGTAGGCAAATACCCAAAATTCCCCTAAATTCTAAAATTTTTACTGTTACTTTAATCTTTTCCAAATTTGGCATAGTGATTTCAAATATGCTGAACAATGCTATTAAGGAATTTTTTTATATTTATATATAAATTTGTTATTTTAATTGGTGTTTTTCAACTAAAAAAAGGGGTTTACGCTAACAAGTCTACCACATTCAATTTTTCTCCTATAAACATGTATTATGTGTTAAATTCTTCGTTTTGAACTGATACGTGCAATGACCCTCTAGAGTTACAAACAAATCGCAAGAATATGTTTTATGCACAATTTTATGAATTAATTTGAAACAAGTACTATGTGGCTAATCTTACGACACTGCTGGAAATCTGCGCATGCGCAGATCTCGACTTGATAGCGAAGCGTTTTTGAGAGCAGCCAAATGAAAAATCGCCAAGTTGTTAGTTAGGGTTGTAGTGTTGGTTTAAGTAGTTATTGAATATCAAGCGTTAACCTCGCCGGCCGCTTGCTTTCTTGGATTGTAATAGAATTATTGGGGAGTATAACACTGTCAAATTCTAAGCCTATTTTATTATTTGTTCAATTGACGTAAGACTTTATATAAGCAACTGCATTATAACAAACTGTCAAACAGGGATCAACCTGGGTCAAAAAATGCTGTAGCAAAAATGCTAAAATGTAGAAGAAAGCTGTAGCAAAAAGTTTAAGGGGTCACAGGAGTCTTAAAAATGTGCAAAGAAGGTACTGCAAAACATAGTTTGATCTTTCATGTCATTTTTGAACTACTCAATGTATAAGTATAATTTTTTATATGTAATTCTACAAGATTTATTTATTATAAAACAAGTTTTAAAATTTATGAAACTTTAGCCAAAACTAAAATAAATTATATTAAACATGAAGCTATTTGAACACATTGTGATTAGGCTTGCGCGGCAAATTGTGAGGTCAAAATTGAAAAAATAACCAAGAACATGACTTTATATTGTACAAATATGTACAAACAAAGACTTATACCTAAATTCTCAGCTCAATTTTAATTAGAAATTATTTTAAGAACTTTTTTCTAAAAAAATTAATAATTTTTTTTTTAATTTTGATTTTAATTTTTTTTAAAAATAATTTCTAATTAAAATTGAGTTGAGACTTTAGGTATAAGTCTTTGTTTGTACATATTTGTATAATATAAAGTCATTTTCATTGTCATTGTTTCAATTTTGACCTCACAATTTGCCGCGCAAGCCTAATCACAATGTGTTCAAATAGCTTCATGTTTAATATCATTTATTTTAGTTTTGGCTAAAGTTTAATAAATTTTAAAACTTGTTTTATAATAAATAAATCTTGTAGAATTACATATAAAAAAATTATACTTATACATTGAGTAGTTCAAAAATGACATGAAAGATCAAACTATGTTTTGCAGTACCTCCTTTGCACATTTTTAAGACTCCTGTGACCCCTTAAGACCAGGGCCGGATTTCTAAATAGGCTAAGTAGGCTGTAGCCTAGGGCGGCGAATTTTTTGGGGCGGCAAATTTTACGACCAATTAAAACGGCATTCGGCATAAAAATATTATAAAGATACGATTATTTTTTAAGAAAGAAAACAAATTATTTACATTAATGTGTAAACATTAAAAGTACATATAGTACCAATATTTCGTAGCAAGCATGCTCTCTGCGAGGGGAAGTGCACACCCTCTTAGTGGATTTCGAAGTTGAAAGAAAAATAGTAGAACAGTTTTTAAAACAATTCGCCTAATTCGCTTTCGATATTTTGTTTAAAGGTACATAAATGATTATAATAAGTGTATCTATTTAAAACATCGCATATCACCATATTTTGCGGCTACCTTTCGCCGAAGCGGGAGAAAATTGTGACTAGGGCGGCGAAAATAAAATAGTAGCCTACAGGCGGCAAATCTTTAAATCCGGCCCTGCTTAAGACAAATTAGTTGCTTATAAATTAACGTCACGCCAATTAAATCACTTGAATTTATAAAGTAATCAATCTTTGTGTGGCAGTTAATTTTGTTTAGCAGTATAGCTTAACAATACATTGATATTTTTTTTATGAATCACGTCATGAAAAATTTAAATAATTATATAAAACTATACTACTAAAAGTACTTTTAACTTTTTCATAAAAATTTTTTAATGCGAACATTTACTTTTATTTATGCTGTTGGATTATCTTCAGATTTGTCTTAAACACGTTTTTGCTGTTCACACATTTGATGTACTAAAATCAAGTTTTTTTTGCTTGAAATCCCCAAGTTTTGGTCTTTCAATTCATATCCTTATAAACATGGTTCATACATTTGTTATGGGGAAAAATCCAAGCACTTTTCCAGAAAAATTCAAGGACTAGAAATTTACTAGCGGCATAAAATATAAGTCCATTAAAAAAAACTAAATATTGTTTAAAATCAGAAACACCAGTATACAGGCGGAAGTAGAATAAAAGGTTCAAACACAAACAAAAAGTATTTTAACATTCAAGGTGATCACGACTCACGGACATCATGAACCAGAAACTTGCTCAGAAAATATGGTCTGGTTGTCAGACTTGGTTTGAACCGGAGCTACAAAAGTAACAAGATTCAAGTCGATTTTCTGGTCAAGTGACGAGTTTTTTTTTTTTTGTTTTTTTTTTTTTAAGATTCATAAAAAGGAAACTTGTCTCTTGACCAGGGTTCTAAATTACGATTCGTTATTGGATGTGTTGGCCATAATTAGTCATAATTGGCTACGCCTCGTAATTAGAACCTTGGTCAAGAGGCGAGTTTCTATTGTATGATTCCTTTCTTTTTAGAAAAAAAGAAACTCGTCTCTTGACCAGGGTTCTAAATTACGAGGCGTCGTCAATTAAGGACAACACAGCTAATTACGCCTCGTAATTTAGAATCCTGGTCAAGAGACGAGTTTCTTTTTTTTTTTCGAAAAAGAATATAATCATAATACAGAAAGTCGTCTCTTGACCAAGGTTCTATATAGCGAGTTATAGCCAATTATGGCTAATTACGGCCAACACATCCAATTAAACCTCGTAATTTAGAACCCTGGTCAAGTGACGAGTTCGTTTTTTATGATTCCATTCTCCCCCCCCCCCCTTCTTGAATAGTAAGTGGCTCAAAGTTTTTTTGCATTTGGATTATTCATTAAAGTTACAGACCACTCCGAATAGCGAGCGTTATTTTATAACCACCCTGTAGATAAGCCTTCATTAAAAGTCTTGCAGATTGATAAATACATAAGATAATTTAATTATGTTTGCTGATTATGACAGAAAACATTTGGGTCTATGAAAATAGCCCCAAACCCCAAAACCGACTTTTTTCAAAAAATTTAGGTACTCGCCTACCTGAAATATTATTTTACTTGATTTAATTACTTTATATTGTTAAGCATTTATTAGCTCCTCATTCTAATTAAAGTGCTTATGTGTGCTCATAGGGTTAAGTAAATAAAACACATAATAACACCGGAAACGAGGATCCTATTTAATCTCAAACATGTTCATTTTTATTCCCATAACCTTATCAACTTTAGGCAATATAAAGCCAACGTGGCAAACCTTTTTCACTTTCAGTATCCGTCTGCGCATGCGCAGTGTTTTGCCGTAAGAGCATTGGATTTCCGGCAGATGCTGAGCATGCGCAGATGGTGCCGTAAGGGCAATGGGATTGCGGCATTACCGTGAGAGAAGCCTGAGTTAAACAAATTTTTTTTTTGATTGACTTGCACTTTGACATTTTAAAAAAAAAAAAAAACTACTGTATTTACACCAGATGTTAGAGGCTTATGGCACAGATGTATATTGAAATAGCATCTGTAAAAAATTTCAGGTAAATTAATGTAAAACTTTTTATACTTGAAGTGTTAGCGTAAACCCCTTTTTTTAGTTGAAAAGCACTGTTTAAAATAAATAAATTATATTTAAATAAAAAAAATTGCCTAAATAGCATTGTTCGTTATATTTGAAATCACTATGCCAAATTTGAAAAAGATTAAAATAATAGTAAAAATTTTAGAATTTTAGGTATTCGCCTACCTTAAACAAACTTTATTAAACACTTTATTAATCTAGAAAAAACATTACAATATAAGAAAAATTAGTCACAAGGGGGTAAACAGGAACCCGTATGTGTGACCAAAATAATCAATTAAAATAAGTAAGACATTAGTTAATTACAAGAAAACCAACAAAAATTACATTTAAATACGCAAATATACACAAAAGAAAAGAACAAAATGTGACAATGTGGTTAAGTATTATTATTATTATTATTTTTTAAAACAAATGTCTAAAAAATTCTGGACAGCGGAGGAAATATATAAACACAAAAAACATTTCGCTTCTAAGAATTAAAAAATACATCGATATCGTCTATTGACAAATAAATTTAAATAATTTTTTTTAAACCTGTTTAACGAAGGGATACTTTGAAGTTCAGTAGGTAGTTTGTTTGAATGCATTTGGGGCTAAATATGAAAAATGTTTTCGAAAAATTTCTTTATGTGGAAAAGGGATATGATAAATTTCATTTAAACGCCTAGCTGAAATATTTACTTTTAAATTACCAAAAGAATTATTACGATATAAATATAAAATCATTCGAAAATAACGTTATGCCTAATCGGTAGTAAATTTAAAAATTTAAAAATGGGGATGTTTGAATAAAGATGTCCTTTCAGAACCTTGAAACACTTGTTTTGAATTGAAATCAACGGATTAATATTGCTTTTATAATCTCCTCCCCAGACAATACTACCATAATTAATGATGGGATAGAACCAGGAATAATATAAACTAATAAGGAAGTCTCTTGAAATTTTTTTTCTAAGTAATAAAATTTATACAATATAAAACGGAGTTTTTTAACTATCTCAAGAACATGGGTTTTCCATTTCAGATTAGAATCTATATACAGTCCAAGATATTTTTATACTATTTGTAGAGTTTAAACTTGTACAAGAACAGTCAATATTTTGCCTACATGTAGTTAAATGATATTTAAGAGAAAAATTTAAATCCAAATTTGTTAAACTGAAAAACATAAATTTACTTTTATTTAAGTTTAGGATTAAATCATTTATAGTAAACCAATTGTTAATTGTCATTAGATCTTTCTCTACATCTCTTTTTAGTGAATCAAAATCATAACTAGAATACAAGAGAACTGAATCATCTGCATATGTAATCATTTTTACCATTTAGATTAAGTTTGCATAAATCATTAATAAAAACTAAAAACAGAAGTGGACCCAATGTTGATCCTTGCGGAACGCCTTTATCTAAATCAGAATATTGACTAAAAACTATTTCCAACCTTAACCCTTTGCTTTCGATTTGATAAGTACGAGATAAACCAGTTTTTACAATTTTCCCTTATGCCAGCTGCCTGAAGTTTTTGAATTAATAATTTATGATTAACACTATCAAAAGCCTTAGAAATATCTAGATATACTGCAAGAGTTTTTTTATTATTATTAATACTATTGTAGATAAAGTTTGAAAAGTGCATGAGAGCATCTGTAGTACTGCGATTTTTCAAAAAACCAAATTGATTATCAGCAAAAAAATGGGAATTATTTAAAAAATGATAAATTCTATTTGACTTGATTTTCTCAATTAATTTTGAAAAACTAGGCAAAATAGATATTGGTCTGTAATTATGTAAAATATTTTTATCTCCTGATTTAAAAATTGGAGTGACAGTAGCACACTTCAATGCATCTGGGAATATACTTTGATGAAAAGAATTATTAATAAAACTAACAAAAAAGTCTACATTATTTTGTAAAAAAGATTTCAAAATCTTAAAATTTAACCCATCATAATCACAAGACCCACCATCAGAAAAAGAATTAACAGTATCAACAATCTCATCGACAGAGACATCAAAAAGAACAAAGGTATTAGGATTAAAGAAAATATACTTTTTGAAATCATTATTATCAATAAAAGATTGGTTTGTAATAATATTTGTAAAATGTGAATTAAAATTTGACGCAAGTATACCATCATCACCCAATTTAGGCAATACCACTGTATTTTTTTTGTTTATGATTTCATTTACTAAATTCCACTTTATCCTTATTAGAAGATAAATTGTTAAACTGGTTATGATAATATTCATTCTTTCTTTTTTTTATAACAGATTTCAAGAAGTTAACATTTGAAGTATAAGCAATCTGAATTATCCTGTCATGAGGAAATTTTTTTAATTTTTTTAAAAAGCTTTTCTTTTCTAACAACCAAAGAATAAATATCCGGAGTCATCCAACACTTTCTGAACTTCCTATTTAAACTTTTAGGAAATTTAAAATTATTTTTTATAGAATTTAATTTAAAGATCAAATCATTATATTGTTGATTTTAATGCATCATCTGAGTTAAATTTCAATTTATAAGATGACAAATAATTAAAAAACATTTCATAATTAATTGAAAAAATTTGCTTTGGTTTAGTTATACATTAAAGTTATTAAAATTCAAACAACATATTATTGGAAAGTGATCAGTTAGATCATTTCAAAAACAGCTGATGATACAGAAAAGCATGAATTCATCTTAACAAAAATATGATCTATACAAGAAGCAGTATTTTGAACTCTTGTAGGAGTGTCATTAAATGAAAGGATAACCACAGTTACTTAAACAACTTAAATACTCATGAACACAATTATCATTGATAGAGATATCAATATTCAAATCGCCCATTATAACTATATTGTCAAATTTTAGTCATGAAGCAGAGGAAAAAATTCAGAATTAAATTCGTTTATGGTAAAATTATGAGATCTATAAACACACACTAAACAAATATTTAAACTTGCATCATAGATAACCAAGGATTCAGCAGTTAATATTGGTTTATAAATTTCAACAAAACTATAATCCTTATTTACAAACACAGCTATACCACCGGATCTATTATCCTTACGACAACAGAAAAAAGTGTTAAAGCCCTGTATTGTATAAAATGATGTTTCTTCCGCATAGATCCAAATCTCAGACATAATAATAACAGAAAAGTCAGTAATACATTTTGAATATTGAGAAATAAAACTATCAAAATTGGCACGCATACTTCTGATATTTACATGCATTATATTAAATTTAGGTTCGGGAACTTTTAGAAATAAATTTAAATCATCCAAACATGTTATGATTCTTACTTGTATTGTCTTGGTCATAGAAATCATTTAAATCGGGAAACATTTAGATCATCTAAATCCTTGATTCGATGAACTTTGGATGATTCGTTTTCACGTAATAAAATTTTCCCATCACGAATCCAGCAGTATTTGAAATTATGCTCTGTTTTGAATTTGCGTGCATGAAAATAAATATTTTTCAAAACTGGTGCAAGATGCTCGTTGAAATACACAGGCATTTCTTGAAAACGATTACTTACGTCAGTAGTTTGAATTTTCTTAGCTTTCAGTTTTTTGAGGCAATCATCTCTATGCTGCTTGGTTTGCAGTTGCACGATTATACATTTGCATAACATTATACCAATAATATTTTCAATTGAATTAGAAGGGACTGTCAGTCCCATAGACCTAATGCATTAGTTTTAAAATCATGTTATCCCATTTTCACCACGTATGGTAATTATCATGACATCAATTTAAATCAAAATTGAAGAGAAAATAACATCCAGTCATTTTTATGCTTATTGATAAAATTTTAAAATAGTATCGCCATCTGCTGTAAACTTTTGGCATTTTAAAACTTCAAGAATATATAATTGAATAACTAGATAACATTTGCGTTTCAAATTTATTTCATTTCGACGTTGTGCTGATTCCTATACCTGGGGGAAAATGGCTAACATGGCTAAGCAATACTTCTGAGGAAGTTGCGATTCCAAAACTAATGCAATTAGCTCTATTGGACAAACAATGCCTCTTAGAACATCAAAATGAATTAGAGACCCTCGTTCGATCTGGCTCATTTGCCCTTAAGGGGTCGGATAGGTGTTTGGGTCAAAAATTTTGATTTTCTGTTTTTCCTTTATTTTTTGTATTCTGCTTATCTTTAGCTGAAATTTAAAACAAAGATTACCGATTTCTGTTCAGTGTTTTTCTTTTCATAAATATTTTTGAGAACATTATTAGTTCTTACCTAGACCATACTTTTTTTTTGAGTTTCCTGAAATATAAGGTTTTTCAACAGTTAGCAGGAACATTTTACTCAGGAACTATAAAAGATATCAACATGTTTTATTTTGTTATTTCTTGCCCATTAATAGTTCTTTGACTTAAACTGAGGAATTTTGCATATTTCTGCAAAAAAAAATTATATATTTTATATATGATTTTTTGTATTTTTCAATACTTATTTTTTAGAAAAATCACAGTAAAAGTATTGTTTAATATTTTGGAATATCCTCAGTTTAAATCAAAGAGTTATATGTAAGGAAAAAATACTTTAAAAAAATTCATAATGATAGCTCACATAATTCCTGAGAAAAATGTTCCTAAATTAGCTAAATTAACATGGGCAAGATAGAACCATCTGACTCCCCTTAAAACAATTTTTATCTAGCAGTTTAGAGAATCAGTAAACAATGGTTCAGGATAGATAAATATAGTACGATGTGTATTGAATTGTATTTTGTTGAATATGTTTCAAGTAGATCTCGTTTTGCCTTAAATTATCTGGTTTTTCTTATTTCGCTAATTTACGATAACAAATATAATTCTAACTAAAATGTTATTATAATTTCAAATACATTTTTTAAAAAATAGAAAATAGGTGTTTTTTTGCTGAGACAAAAAAAAAATACTTTGTAAATTAAAAGGCGCCCTTATCTTACTACAATCAAGTAAAATTCTATTTGTTTTTATAATTATAGTTATTATATAACTAATTTTATATTTAATACTAACAAATTCAGTTTAAATATTTCTTCTTTTCAATCACATACATAGAAGTCCCCAATCTGAAACAAAGTTGGAATATTTATGTGATATAAATGTAATTTTTAAACATTTATTCAACAAAAATGCAATGGTTACATCTATTAAACGTGTAGGGGGGGGGTAAATTTAAACACTTCATAGGCATATGTAATTATTTTAAACCTTAAATCGTCTTTGTGAAATGGGTTTTGTTAAAAATTATGTAGTATATTAAGAATAACAATGTCTCGAAATAAAAAAAAAGTTCTTGAGCAATGACACAATAGTTAGTTATCTAATATAACGCTATAGTATAATTTTTGAATACCCAATTATTTTCAAAATTTCCTTTAGTAAGAAATCAAAAGCTGATTTTTCAGTTTTACTTTAAATTGAAATCAAATAATGATATGCTTATTAGAATTAAAATACATGCGAACATAAATATTTTTGTGTACTTTTTTTCAAAACATTTCAGCCTGCTATCTCTTTTTTAATTTATAATTAATAACTTTAATAGAAAAAAATGTCTGCTGTAGTGGTGTCTGTTGTAGCTGACCCGGTCGTTTTAAAAAAAGTGTATGGATATATGAGATTAGTCACTTTATCTCAATGACTCCGATTTGTATCGATCCCTAAATAAAGGATACAACTGCACAACTGATTTATCATTGTAAAAGCACATACGAATAAGATACTTTTTGTTTTATACTAGAGTAAATTGAAGAGCTTAGTGGAAAATCGTGCTAAGTGACATTTTTGAAAAAAATTGTGATTTTGATGTCCCCAATGAACATATTATTCCATCTTTTATAAACAAAAAGTGTCTCCTTTTTCATTTCAAGAAAGAGTATATATTTGTCAATTTGCAAGTACTGTTTAACAGATTTATGCGCAAACTAAAAACTTTAGATCTCCTTTTCTCGTTTTCACCTTTATGTCACTTAGCACGTTCTTCACTAAGCCCTTCAATTGAAGACATTTAAATAATATAGACAAGCTGACACACATGACATCATACTATTCACTATATTGACATCAAATGACATCACGTAATATAAATGGTTATTTTTATTATTCAATTATACAATTTAATGCATTTTGAATGCAATGGCAGTTGCTTTCGAGACAATGTTTAAGAAAAAAGGCACCAAACTATAAAATGCTTAAAAAAAGAAGTTAGTTTTAAGAACACTTTAGAAAATAAGTAATAAGTTATTAAATAAGTAATAAAAGTAGTAAGTCTCCTCATGTTCAATGATTTATTTAAAAATATTATTGATGAAAGTAGGCATTAGTTTAAGTACGCTCTGTTAATATAATTGAGCAGAAACAGTAAATAATTACTGTACGATAAATTGCAGATATAAAACATTAAACCAATCAATGTTAATTGCAATAATTATGTCATTTCCTGTAGTAAGTAATTCCTTTTATTAAGTAATTGCATTTAGTAAATAAATGTGCATATCAAGCGTATGATGCCTTAAACTATCAAATTTCTAAGTTGAAGTGATATTTTTGTTACATGACACGGTAACGGTAAAAGAGTAGAGAAGTTTTCGTACAAATGTATTGCCTACTTTATCATTATCCGGTTTTGGGTTTAATTGAATTACGAGAGCTACACTTGTATTAAACATTTTGTAATTGGTTCACTAAAAAACGGTTACTAGTAGGGTCAAGTGGGGTAAGTGTGATAGGGTTTCTGCATTTTTCATTTAAGAAAATTCGTTCCTCTCTGCTTTCAAGTAAATTCCAAATCCTAAAATTGGTAGTGGAATTATTATAAAAGAAATTTACATATGTAGAAAAAATAATTGATATGTTTGAATTATTCAATTAATTTAAGTGTACAATAATTTGCATTTCAAAAGCCATTGCTGTTTTATCACACTTACCCCTCATTAGAAAAATTCACATAAAATGAAGACCAGTTGCGCTTAAATTCAAAAGCTCAAAAACTTTCTTTAAACAAGTAATAAAGGTCAATATTTCTTGTTTAGTTAAATTATAAAGTGGTGGTCTAATGTTATAATATTGCAAACTTTCAGATTTTTTTGGAAGAATGATTTTCCAAAAGTTACAAGAGCTTGTTTGATCACACTTACCCCACTTGACCCTAGCTGTAACGGGTGTCGCAAAACGTTTTGCTATTATTTTCGGTTGAACCATTTTTCAGATCTCGGAACCAAGTCCTGAGAAATGGTTAGACCTAATTCCAAATATATGGTGAAACATTTGTCTATAAATCCATTGCATCAACTAAAACCATTTTTTTTTGTAACACGAGGGGTGAACACGAGGGATATTTGGTTTTTGCCCGTTAAGATGCTGACCTGCATCAACTGAATTAAATGTAATTTTAAGAGTTTAGTAGAAGAACGTGCTAAGTGCACTTTTGCAAAAAAAAATGTCGCTGACTATGTTATTCTTTAAATAAAAAAAAACAAGATTCTTCCTTTTCAAAAACTTGTACTTTTTTTTAACCTTTTATAAGTGCAATTGTCAACGTATCTAAGAGCAAACGAAAAACTTTAAGCATTTTTCTCGTTGTAACCTTTTTGTCAATAAGTAAGTTCTTCCACTAAGCTTTTAGGGGCTGGGGAGCCCGGTAGGTTAAGCACTCGCTTAGCATGCGGAAGGTCATGCATGAGGACCATGGGTCGGGGTCCGGCATCCCGGGCACGCCAAAATAGCTGCCGACCTTATAACCGGCCCGTGCAGCCAAAAATGTCCGAAGAATAAGAATAATACCTCGTGTCAGGGAGTGCTCGTTAAATATCCTTCAAAGGCCTAACGCTGCGTACGAGTGTCCCGCCCTTAACAGTTTGCGTTAGGTTGCCTATGTCAGGTGTTGGCTCGTCACCTGACTGTGGTTTCTAAAATACGACGCCGTCGCCAATCGCCCTCGTTGGTAGCTACCTAGTGCGACGTTAATTCAAACATAACCTAATCCAACTAAGTTTTTTAATTGTCTTTGGTTCCTTTGTGTGTTTAACAAAGTTCTATGAGTACCAAACCCGTTAAGGGGGGAATGGCGTCGGTGCTTGGACGGGGTCTCAAAACTCAAGTGCCTCAATGTTAATCCAATAGGGAAACAAAAATTTATTTTCTTTGCCACATTTCTCCCGGCTGGTATGTGTATATTATTTTACAAGCGAATTTTTTATGTGATAAAAGGTAGCTGTACTTACAGGATTCCCGACAATCCCACTTTTTGAAATTAGTACGAATATTTTTTTTTAATATTCAATAAATTATTTTACACAAAATATTCGAACAAATTTCAAAAAAGTGGTAAGATATGAGACCTGTAAGTCAAACTACATTTATCACATATTAAAAAACCTGTGCTTGTAAAAATATTCAATACAGCCGGAGAAATGTGGAAAGAAAATAGTTTTTTCCCCAATTGGATTAACAATGAGGCACTTGAGTTTGGATACCCCCGTATATTCTAAACTAAAGCCATTTGTTGAAACTGATGATAGGATGGTTCCCTTACTAATAATTTTCGTGGGTTTAGTGTTTATTTTCTAAGAAACCATCTTTGAAAACATTTCTGTTTCATTGTCCTGACAAAATAGAAATGTTTGAGGAATCAATAAACGTTTGATACTAAGTTGTGCATTTTTTAGTTGATATATATTTATGCATTGACATAAAAAAAACAGCATTTATTGAGTAAAAGAATAGAAGGTACTGTTACCTTACCTTTAGAAGGTAAGTATACTTTTTAGCCATATTTGAATCTAAGCTGTATATATTTAAGTTACTATTATACTTAATTTAAATCAAATTGCATTGGGTAAGAATATCACAATAATACAATTTTATGTGTCCTTTCAAATAGAAAATGTCAATAACTTATTTGATTTTTTTCTAATTTTAATGAAACTCTCGTTTTGAAGCAATTGAACACCTAATTAACTAGCTCAAGTAAAATTGTTTAATTATTTTTTAAAAGTCTTAAGTGTATTTTAAATATATATATATTTAATATAATATATCATATATTATTTTATATATGATATAATATATATATATATAATTTTATATATATATATATATATATATATATATCCTAAAAAAAAAACAGCATGGCGAAACACCGAATATAATTACGAACTCAAATTAAATATATAAATATATATATATTATATTATTATTTATATATATATAGTGATATATATATAATATTATATAGATATTATAAAAATTTATATATATATTTATATATATATATATATTATATAAATCAATATAAATATAAAATAATATTTTTATATATGTATTTGAGTCGTCTTATATTCGGTGTCGCCACTGTTTTTAGGGAGCATAAATTGTAATTGAGTGGAAGCAGTTTTAAGTGGCAGTTTTTACTGCTAAAAAAACTACTTTTTTAAAAATTTTATCAACTGCCATATAATACTGTATATATCAGGTATTTTAGCTACTTTTTTTAATATTCAGGATATCAGCTGATTTATATTATAACGTCTAGTTAATTACAAAAAACTTTAAATTACTTAATGACCTTAATAAAAAATACTCTTTGTATATCTAAAGTTTCGAGGTTGCTTTGTGCTTCCACAAACTATATCAGTCATTAACAGTTGTATTCTTTATTTAGTGTATTGCAGCTCAAGCCGAGCTAAAATGAAGTTTCTGGCATTGTCTGCAATATTTGGTCGGTCGGTGTATGCACTGGTTCATACTCATGTGAAATCAAGGCGAAAGGAGTCAGTGAAGCAGACAAAAGGCCATAACTACAGATACACAATGAGCTGCGCGGCCAAAATCTGCCAACGGCAAACAAAGGAAGGAATTCCCAACAGCCGCCAATATGTTTAGAAATTGAGTAATGGTAAGGCATTATTTTATCCCCTTCATTCTTGAAGAAATCGCACATTCTTTAGAAAACATAGTTTTTTTATTTAAATAATTATATAAATTTGAAGGAGGATATTTTTGCAAGTTAAATGGTGGGGGGTTTTTTTAATAGTGGTTTAATATTTGCTAAATGGCTTCGTTTAAGGGTCAAGTGGGGTAAGTGTGATTGGGGGTAAGTGTGATAAACAGCTCTTGTAACTTTGAAATCATTGCTAAAAATCTGAAAAGTTTGGCAATATTCTAGCATAGACCACTTATAATTAACTAAAAAGAACTATTGACCTTATGTTTTGTTTAAAGAAAGTTTTTGAGCTTTTGAATTTAGTGCAACTGTCTTTCTTTTCATTTGTATTCCCCCTATGTGGGGTAAGTGTATAAAACAGCAATGTATTTTTGAAATGCCAATTTTGTACACTTAAAATTGGAATTCAAACATATAATTTTTTCTACATATGTATGTTTCTTATAATAATTCACTACCAATTTTAGGATTTGGAATTTACTTGAAGCATAAGAACGAATTTTCTTAATGAAAAATGCAGAAACCCTATCACACTTACCCCACTTGACCCTACAACAAAAGCACGAACGCGTTAAAAAAACAGAGTTCCGAACGGTGTCTTCTTTCGAAACGCAGAGTTTTAAAACCAAAATCGGTCAAAGCCACCGTTTTCAAATGCCTTCACTCCTTCGAATTTGGCACATTCGTGGTACAACGATATCTCTTAACATCAAAATTCAAACAGTAATGAAACGGCTATTAATATCAGAATCTTTCACAAACTAACTTGTTTTGTAATTTAGGAATGGGATGGCAATCTTGCAAAGCAAGCACAGGCATGGGCAGAACAATGCGAGTTTGAGCATGATAACCCAATAGACAAAGACGGCGGTAAGTACAATTTGTTCATAAAATACTTGAAGGATAGAGACGTACAAAACCCTTCAAGAAACTGTTATTTTGCCAGAAATACATGGAAGCATTTAAAATTATATGTAACCAAATTTGAGTATTTAATTAACTACTATTGAGGAGGCTTTAAATAATATTTTTTCCCGAAACAAACTTTTAAAAACATCAATAGAGGAAGGTGGGTTACCTTGGACCTATTTTGACTTTTCAATTTTTATTTTCTTAATTACTTGCAAAAAGTGAATAAAAATATTTTTACTGAATACTTGTATGTTGTTATATACAACATATATATTATTTTAACATGTTATTTTAAATGATTTCAACTATTAAAAAGGTAAATACAGAAAATTATAATTTAGGACCAAGGTACACCACCGACGTTGTGTACCTTGGGGGGGGGGGGTCGTATGTGGAAACCGGTAGTGTACCTTGGACCAATTATTAACAGGTAGAGAGGACTCGATTTACAGTCCGAAAACCAATATTTATTAGCCACATAAAATTCATTTTACAGCCTACTCTTATTTCTAGCCATAGATTGTAGTAAATTGGTTATGTTATTCAATTGGCTCAGTAAGGGGTTTTATTGCCTTAGTTTTTTTAGTGCCCTTTTGGCTTTTTCAGCTGCAATGCAATTTTTCTCGGGTGTATTCGTTAAAATGCAGCATAAAATTAAACTGTTATTTCATGCCATAGAAAAACATATTGGCTATCTTTTCTGTCTTAAATTTGAAAAAATATATGAAATATTTCCCCTATGTTTATTCAACTAGGCCTAAACGTAAAAAAGGATGTTCTGCTTAGATATTTATTAATAAAAAATATCTTTTTAGATGATCATGCAATAATTATTTTCTATATTATAGATCAATATGGTTAAAAAATTTTATAGGCTTCCATAAATCTAAATAATTAACTAAAAAAAAATTCTCTATCACAATCATATCAAAATTTCTTTACAAATTTCCATTTTTCTAGATTTTACAAATCAAAATGTGCAATATTAATTAGCTTAAAATACTTAATTTTTCAAAGGAAAGAATTTACTTGAGAATTTTAAAAAGGTTTTCAACAATCTGAACCCAACGCACATAAAACCTATAGTAGTGTACCTTTGGACCAGTCCAAGGTACACCACTTGTATTAGGTTCGAGGTACACCACTTGGATATTAAAAACAAAATAGTTAATCACCAAGTTAAGTTAGACTTCTTAACTTTATTTCAAGCACACTGTTTTATAGCTTAAAACTTTGCTTTATAATGCATAACTATCGTTTCTGAATAAACACTACATGTTTGAGTAAAAAATTACACTAAAGAATCTGACAAAAATTTACTTTTGAACTGTGAATTTAGTTTTTCGAAACCTCTTTAATAAATTGACCTTTTAAACAAACAGATAGAACATCACTGAGATCCCTGGTAGCAAATACTTTAACTGCATGTGGTGTTGTTTCAATATCTAAGCTAATCGAGCTAGAATCAGCATAGGTTCGAGGTACACATACGTCCAAGGTACACCACTTACCCCTAAACTAAATAAAGGAGTGAAAATTTTAAAGCTAAATACAGTGAGAACCAGCTTGCACTCTAGCAAAAGAGCTTGTACTTGAAAGGGTTAAACATAAGGGAAAAAATATCTAAAGTCTACTAACTAAACAGAATATCCAAACGAATATTAAATTTCTTATTTTTAATTGACATTTTTTACCCTCTGAAGAATTAGCATATTGGCTGAAGTAACTGTGTTCACCACATGAGATTTAAATTAAAATTTTAAGTGAAAATTTAATTTCGTTAATTTTTTGAAACTTTATCTTTGTAATAGATGGTTATATAAATAGCTTCTAAATACTTGCAATTTTAAAATTTAATAAAGATTTAATTTATGAGTTTTTAAAAATATGTGTGTTGCTGGAAATCCTGATGGTCTTGTAACAAGTTTATATGTCTGTATTTCCTCAAAGGTTTAACATTGACAACCATATTTTAAGTCAACATTTCTTGGTTATATACTTTTGTTTTAATTTCCCGCTTGTTAAAGTATATTTATATTCAGTATTTTGATGAGAACAATGAACGAATTGTTTTTAATCGAGAAAAAATTAACTAACATTTAAATTATCATATTTGAAATTATTTGCAACATTACTTTAGTGGCATTTCTATAGATCAAAAACTCAATTTTATTATTCACGTGTAGCGTTTATAAATTAAAGATGGAAAATAGCAAACCTTGATTTTTTTATTAAAAACTGGCTAATTTTAGTATCATAAAGAAACTGTACTAAAATACATTAGTTGGTAAAAACCTCGTGAACTATCACATGCCACGATGCTACTTTTATCTAATTATTCTTTTGAAAAGTCGTAAGAAAAATTACATTATAAAATAGATTTGTTATTGCCTTTCAAAAAACTAAATATAATGCTGCCTAATTGATGAAATTGAATAATATTTTTTGAAATGTATATATAATAAAAAATTATGAATGAAATGACATAACAAATTTGCAAATCAGAAAAACCGTACATTGCAAAGCTTAGATTATTCAATTATTTTATAATTTATGGTTGTAAAAGTCCATGATATCATGATATTGCATTATTAATTAAGTTCAAGTGACAGACATGAATCTAATAAAAATATTATCTTGATATAATTTCTATTTTAGTAGTATTGCGTTGCACATTTGTGCACAATTGAATGATAGTTTGATAGTATTCAGTCATACACAAAGTCTTGTATTCTCAATAATGTCACAATTTCCTGCAATTTACTGATATTAATCAAAAGATTGCTATTTTGATACTATTTATATAAGAAGAGTTGTCACACAATAATTATGCAAATATTGCACTTTGAATTTGGAAAGAGGTGACGGGAGGATATCTCCAGCATGTCGAGACCTATTTTTCCATTTAAAAAAAGAAAAAGATTAATGTAGGTTTTAAATTTACAAATCAATAAAATTAAATTTGGGAAAATTTGGGATCGTCTCCAATTTACAATCGTTGCGCTAATCGTGAAACAGAAACAGGCCATTATATCATAGCTGTTCAGACAATATGAACATGGGCCCATTTGAAAGCCCTCTGGAAGAGCCTGGATACAATCAACCCCTCATATCAGAAGGGAGAAGATTATAAAATCCTGATGGAGTGACCTTTGGAAAGGGGATCAATTGGTATAAAATAAAAGTTTACATAAAAAAAAACTACTAATTAGGGTTATTAAGGGTACGCAACGTGCAACGCCGGTTTATAAAGCTACTGTCCGTGTATAATCATAATTTTAACCAAAACTTTCATGTTAGTCTAGAAGTCCTCAAACTGTCAACAAAGCGATTTTGAGAATATTTATTTGGCTTTAGTTTAACAAATCTACAATGAAATTAACCGTGATTTGTTTCAATCACTAACTTGAGTATTTATTTGTAAAGAGGATGCTGGCCAAAACATTGGCTGGGAAGGCAGATCAGATGATAAGCCTGAGTGGAAAGGAATGATCCAGTCCTTCTACGATGAGGTGAAAGACTTCGATCCGAAGGACATCCACAAACTCATCGATGACGACGATACTGGGCATTTTACTCAAGTACGAAATAATGCTTTTATGGTTTCTACTTAACCCTTTATTTACTGACGGTATGTAAAATTAATACTCAAAAAGAAGCTGTTTCACTTTTTATTTTTCAATTTGGAGAAAACTTGATCATTTGGAACTTTTTGATTGACATGTTCGGTTTGAGTCATAGATATCGTATAGAGTACTAGATTGGCAGATAACGTGACTTCTAATGCTAACGACGGGACGCGCTTGGAGACCAGAATGCGAAGGCAATGGGGCCAGTGTTGCCACCACATTAAGGTGATAAATATTTCCGCATCATAGAAAAAAATACCATAATATCCTAAAATTTCAACAACAAAAAAAAAATACTAGCTGCATTTGGAATATTTTCAGGGACTCTAAAAGAAAAATGTGAAACGCTTTTCTAGTATTTTTTTGTTGTAATTTTAAAATTAAGTGGTATTTTTTTTCGAAGTAGTAGGTATATAAAGTGTATATAAAGGGGGGGGGGATACGACCGATTGTGACCGCGGGTCTCTGAACCAAAAGCAGTCCCTTTAACCCTCTAATGCATGAATTTTTATTTTCATCCGAAAAAATATATATATGTATCTTTAATACTCACACACACTATGGGAAAAATACTAAAAAAAATTTAACTGCAAGAGAATTTAAATAATTTCAGTTTATAAATTTTTTTCCATATGACAAAAACCAACTGCAAAATTCCAATTTTGATAATAATGACTAGAAAGCTACTAAAAATATTTCAAAATAATTCTTTTTAATTATGATTAGTTTTTCAAAACAATTTATTAGTATTTAGTACTAATATTATTATTCTTTGAATACTGCCAAAAACGTAATTTCACAAAAGTTAATAACCTCACTCTTTAATTTTGAATACACTTTTACTACTGTCATCTATGAAGATTATTAGTAACTAAAACTTTAAAATGAAATGAAGTAGATGAAAAAACACAGATTTGTCTAGGAGAAGCTCGAATTTAATAGAATAAAGTGGATTATGTTACTTGTTACCAAACGGTAACAGTAGGCATTAGAGGATTGATAAAGTAATAACCGAGTTACACTGTATATACTTATTTCTTAAAATGTTTGATGTTTCAGGTCATCTGGGCCAAGTCCAGTAGAGTCGGTTGCGGCTACGTTCGTTACGTTGGCGAGGACGGTGGCAACGAATTCCTCTACGGCTGCAATTATGCTCCAGGGTAAAGTAGACCTCCTGACTTAAAACTGATTGCTGGAAGGAAATGGGAAACCGCCGTAATTATTGCGCATTTTCAAAACTAATTCAAAGGATGATATTTTTACAAATATATTGTCTTCAACAATAAACTTATTTACAAAGATAATTTATTCTGATTTTTTGCATTATTTTACAATTAAAATGCAGTATAATAATGTATTAATTTGATTGTTTTAGAGGAAACGTTGAAGATAGTCCAATTTATGAGGTCGGAAAGCCTTGCAGCAAATGTGGCGGCTGTGGATCCATTCCAGGATTGTGCAGTAAGTACAAGGGTAGCTTTACACATAGAGACAGTGAAGTCATGCTCTATCGCTCAATTTCTTGAGGAAACATAAAATGAAGAACTTAGCAGGGTTTTTGTTCCGGAAAGGTAGCCATGTTGAGGTCCACTCGGGGAGATGTGCAGAATTAAGCAGTACTAATTTTTTTTAGTCGTGGATTATACTTCAGTGAATCATGAGCAAGTATAATTATTTTGGGTAGAGTACTATTTCTTCTCAGCGGAATTTTTCTTAATGATAAACTCAATTTTCTTATTCAACACTTAAAAAGACTACAAAATTAAGTATTAATAATAAAAATAATAAATCATAATTAAATGAACGTAACATTTAATTTTGAATGCATATTTTTTATTTGAAAAGCACAATTTTATTGAATTTTTTATTATAAATAAAAGAAAATAGATAAGTAGTATTTAATTAATCTTATGTACGATGTTACATGGCGGGTGAAGAGAAAATATTTTTAATTTGTGAAAAGTGCGCGAGAGCCTCGGAATTAGTAGGGGAAGGTGGGTTCCCTTGGATCTATTTTGACTTTCAATTTTTAATTTCTTTATTACTTGCAAAAATTGAATAAAAATATTTTTACTAAATACTTTATGTTGTTATATACAACATATATTTATTTTAACATGTTATTTAAATTTTTTCAATTATTTAAAAAATAAATACAGAAAATTGTAATTAGGACCAAGGTACACCACCGGCGGTGTACCTTGGTCCAACTGGTAGTGTACCTTGGACCAATTATTAACAGGTAGAGAGACTCTATTTACAGTCCGAAAACCAATATTTATTAGCCACATAAAATTCAAAAATTCCTTTAAACCTATTCTTATTTCTAGCCAAGATTGTAGTAATTGGTTATGTTAGGTCAATTGGCTTAGTAAGGGGTTTTATTGCCTTAGTTTTTTTAGTGCCCTTTTGGCTTTTTCAACTGCAATGCGATCTTTCTCAGGTGTATCCGTTAAAATGCAGCATACAATTTAAACTGTCATTTCATGCCATAGAAAAACATTTGGCTATCTTTCAGTCATAAATTTGAAAAAATACAACTCAAATATTTTCTCCTATGTTTATACAACTAGGCCTAAACGTAAAAAGGATGTTCTGCTTAGATATTTATTATAAAAAACATTTTTAGATGCGCATGCAATAATTGTTTTCTATATTATGTCAATATGGTTAAAATTTTATAGGCCTACCATAGATCTGAATAATTAACTAAAGAAAAATTATTTGTCACACCATATAATTTTTTTTACAATTTTCCATTCTACATAATTTTACAAATCAGGGTTGCATATTAATAGCTTAAAATACTTAATTTCTCAAAGGAAAAAATTTACTTGAAATTTAAAAAGGGTTTTCAGCAATCTGAAGTACATAAGACCTATAGTAGCGTACCTTGGACCAGTCCAAGGTACACTACCTGTATTAGGTTCGAGGTACACTACTTGGATATTAAAAACAAAATAGTTAATCACCATGTTAAGGTTAGACTTAACTTAATTTCAAGGACACAGTTTTATAACTAAAACTTTGCTTTATATTGCATAACCATCGTTTCTGAATAAACAGTAATGTTTGAGTATAAAAATACACGAAAGAATCTGACAAAAAATTACTTTTGAACTGTGAATTTAGTTTTTCAAAACCTCTATAATAAATTGACCTTTTAAACAAACAGATAGAACTTCACTGAGAACCCTGGTAGCAAATACTTTAACTGCATATGGTGTTGTTTCAATATCTAAGCAAATCGAGCTAGAATCAGCATAGGTTCGAGGTACACACATGTCCAAGGTACACCACTTACCCCTATCTCTATGGTATACAAGGTGCCCCTAAAATCCCCGTTTTCTAACTTCACTCTGAGCATTCTATTCAGGATATTTAAATTTAATGGCCTGCTTTATATTTAATAAACCCTTTTTGAGTTATCAGTAGTCACACAAGAGTTTCAGAAGGTTGTATACACTCTTAAAACAAAGGAGTGAAATCCACTCCTGTAGGAGAAGTGCATTTTCGATACTGGAAAGGAATGAATATATACTCAGACTGAGTTAAAATCACTCGTTTGGAGTGATCCTGTCGCAGATTCAACATACAAAGGATCCGCTCCTGTAGGAGAAGTGCATATTCGACACTGGAGAAGTGAAAATTAACTTAGACGGAGTTAAAATCGCTTGTTGTTTTAAGAGTGTAAAGCAAATATAATTTGTATTTTTATGAATAATGCAATTATTTTTTATTTTGTACTTTTTTGCAGAAGCAAAATGAAAAAGTAGAAGAAAAGCTTAGACATTATTATAACCGAAGATCGGAAAAGGACAAACTAAAGGGAAAGGCGAAATGGAAGAAATTCAAAATGGACAGGGAAATACTTAAAAAGGCAAACATTTTGTTTGTCGATGTTTATACATAGTAATCCTGTTATATTCATTAAAAAAATTGTAGAATAAATATGAAATTGTCATGAATTGTTGTAAAGTATATTATTTTTAATAAATATGTTTTAGGTTACATCTAAAGTTTACATTCTAAACATACAAAAATATTTCATACCTTGAACTCGCGTAAAAAGACCTTAATGGGAAAAAAGTGTTCAAGGAACTACAGAGGCAGCTTATACAATACAAACAATTAATATTTTATCGCACAGTTTTACTCTCTTATTTGCTATGTCCACACTGCGACAATAAAAATGACAAGAAATTGCTCGCGAATGGAAATGTATATGCAATTTGGTCCTTTCGAGGTAGGTGCGAGCGCATGCCTGACCAATTCGCATAGGCATTTTCGTGCGTGCGCAATGTATTGTCATTTTTATTGTTGCAGTGTAGACATAGCCATTAGGACAGTTACCTCAGCTTAAATTGATCGCATCCATCCCAGTACATTTAAACAGATTCAATAAAACGGCCCAATCAAATAGCCAAAAAGTATTTTTTTAAGTGATAAATAAAATGGTGGTAGCCATATTCATTGGTGGGGTAGAATATGACATATAAGCCAAAATTTTGGCTGTTTTATATGCTAATGAAGTTTATATTTGTAATAAAAAGATAATACATATTAAATGTAAGCGAATTTTGCAATTCAATTTTTAAAAAAAAATATTGTATCACTCTTCTTAAACCTGCTATATCCTACTTACTTTTATATTAATTATTTTAGACCAATTATTCTGGCACTTTTTTATTTGTTTGTTTTGATTTCTCTTAACTAAAATGCCTACGTATTGACGTTCTTCGCTACATTTTAGCAGGCTATTGAAATTTATTCAAAATGTCATGT
This sequence comes from Hylyphantes graminicola, assembly GCA_023701765.1. Classification (NCBI taxonomy): domain Eukaryota; kingdom Metazoa; phylum Arthropoda; class Arachnida; order Araneae; family Linyphiidae; genus Hylyphantes; species Hylyphantes graminicola. The sequence goes on along the minus strand of CM043113.1, from coordinate 16,439,550 downwards.
TTTTCTGCCGGTTTAACCTTTTTTAAAAAAGGTATCCCCGTCGAAATTTACTCTTACATCAATTGAATTCCTATAGTAAAAATTAATTTTTTTGATGTCCTACGTAATTTAGTTCAATTAAGTGTTGTTGTTTTTGCAATTAAGCACTGATTCCAAAAAGCGATGGCTACTGCATTGCATGTAACTTCAATTTATAACAGTAATAATGATTAATAATAATTGTGAATTGGGTATTGGGTAGTTGGAGCAATTCGCAATTTTAATTCTATAAAATTCCTTTTAGATTTTAAATTGCAAAAATTTAAAAATTAGCGTACCTCTGACAATAAACGCGACTAATTGCTACTATTAATTAGCTCACTTTCAAATTGTTTAAAATCAATTATGAAAAGAGCAGTGAAGTGCCAGTTTAAATTTCAAAGTGAACGTGGTTTCTCTTCAAATAACTTCACGCATTACAGTTGCCAATTAGCCACATAAATTAGGGATAAAATTAAGAGGAAGCAAGTGTCATTAAATTTCAAAGCTATCATATGTGTTTTAGTGAGATCCTGTAAAGGTAATTTCATTACAAATATCTATTAAAATGAATGATATTATTTTAGTGTCAAAATGAGTTTACTGTAAAAAGTTAAATGGGATTAATTTAGATAGTGTACACTCTTAAAACGAAAGAGCGATTTTAACTCCGTCTGAGTTCATTTTCACTCCTCCAGTCTAGAAAATGCACTTCTCCTAGAGGAGTGGATCCTTTGTGTGTTAAACCTCCAACAGGATCACTCCAAACGAGTGATTTTAACTCAGTCTGAGTTACTATTCACTCCTTTCCAGTGTCGAAAATGCACTTCTCCTACTGGAGTAGATTTCACTCTTTTGTTTCAAGAGTGTAGAAGCATGACCAAGCACAATATCATGACATTGAACCAAATATCGTCAACCCATAAACTGGTGACTATGACTTGCTTTTTTTACATCTAATTTTCACCGTTAATAAACTCCAATCAAAAGAAATGCAACATAGATACTGCAAAATCGAAAAGCTTAGTGGAAGAATGTACTATCAAAAACAAATTTACAAATCATACGATGTCGCTCGTGCTCAGCAAGAAACGACATCTGCACTAAAATGAAATGACGTGACATTGCAACATAAAATGTTTATATATTTTAACAACAAGATTCTCCTTTTTCGTAAACTTTAAATTAAGTATATTTTTAACCTCTTGTAAGTTTTTTTAACGTATCTAAATGCAAACGAAAAATTTTAAGGCTTATTTTCTCTTTTTAACTTTGCCATCACTTGGCTCGTTCTTTCACACTTAGTTTTTCAATTAAAAAAACACGGTTTCATTTTAGTCAGCAAGGAAGCTCATACAATTTAGTAAAATCGTAAATAGCTATTGTAGCGTTTATTCCCTTTGGTTTACACGTTTGTATTTTTTCGAGTGACTGTATGAAGTAACTTTAACTTCAGTTTTCTACAAACTTTTTCAGATTTTTTTTATGCTAAGAATAGGATGTACTTCGAAATCATATTAGAAACTCGTCAATTGACAATCAGATTTTCCAGAAGCACGCTTAAATTTGTTTAAAAAAATATCTTTAAACCATGGTGGAGTCTTTGGTAATCATCTGCTACAAAAATACAATTTTAGAAAAAAAATGAAAGAAATTAAATATTTCATAAAAAGTTCAAATACTCAACTTCAACAGTAAAAATAAGTTTACACACTCTTAAAACAATAGAGTGAAGTTCACTCTATAGGAGAAGTGCATTTTCAACACTGGAAAGGAGTGGAACGTAACTCCTAAATCGCTCCTAATCGCCTTAAAATCGCTCGTTTGTTATTAAGATTGTTGGAAGTTTAATAAAAAAAACAAAGGAGTGAAATCCACCCTATAGGAGAGGTGCATTTTCGACACCGAAAGGAGTGAAAAATAACTCAGAATGAGTTAAAATCGCTCGTTTGTTTTAAGAGTGCATTTGAGATAACTTGCGTATCCCTCAGAAGACAGAACATCTATAAAAAAGTTGCTAAGCGCAAATCTCAAATAATTCAATGCCTCGAGTTTTTGAGCGGTGGCTGTAAACTACTCCTCTTGGTCTCAACGGCCCCCTAGTGAGAAGCGAAAGCACTTACCTGATCTAATATTTGTGGGCAACTGTTCTGTTCCCAATGTAAGTACCTAGTTTAAATACTACTTACTATCATTCAATCTTGCGCGAATTTGCAACGCAATGCTGGAATAAAAGAAGTAGCAAGTCAATCAAGTCAAAATATTAATGTAATATCACGATTTGTTATGAGCTTGAACTGAAAGATTAGATAAATTATTTCAAATGACTTAAAATATTTACAACATAAGGTTTTTCTGATTAGTAAATTATACCCATGCACAACGTAAAATGTTCTACTGTCGTTGAATTGCATTAATTAAACAGCATTATAGTTTGTTTTTTGAAAGACAATCAATCAACTTATAATTTAACTTTTTCAAATGACTTTTAGTTTTAGTTTGAACTATTGTCGCACTTGAGCAACACGATGGCTATTGGCGACGGTCATCGTATTTTGGGACCAGATTCAAGTAACGAACCGGCACCTGAGTAGGCACCAAACGCATTTTTGGCTGCACCGGCCGTTTATATAGGTCGGCAGTTGTTTTTACGATGTCCGGACCCAGACCTGGGACCTTTCGCCTGCTAGGCAAACGCCTAACCCACTGGGCTCCCCAACCTCTCAAATGACTTTTACAATAGTAAAATTATATATAAATGTAAAACAGTAGTTCGTGGGAGCATTATCAACCATTTCTTAGTAGTTTGTCTTAATGCTCTTCGTTACATTTTAGTAGCATATGGAATTGATTCAAAATGTCGTGTTTTTCTATCGATTTAGATTTTTAAAAAGTATCAGCAAACAGAAAGTTATTTTTACACCAAGGTCATTCTTATAAAAAATATATATTATACGTCATTTAATCTATTTAAGCAATTAATTTAAATAAAATCTGATCTCAAAAAGATGCGGCTGCTAACATTAGATGTAACGTTAATTTTTTACAGGTATAATAATTAAATAAGAAAATGTGTGAATTACACATCAAAAAAATATTCATCAAAATTTCTGCTTTCAGTTTTTGTTTCATTATTAAAATTCGCATGTTAACTAAAACGACGCATTTAGAAGAAAATTAAAAATATCTAAGTTGGTATTGGGGCAATAGAGGCAAATTTTTTTCTATAAAATTCTGTTTAGTAAATTTTTTAAAAAAAATAGGTGTACCCGCTCTGACAACCCAAAATCAGAAATTACTACAATTATTAGCTCAATTTCAAAAGATTTAGAATAGATTGTGAAATTAGCAGTGAAGTTGCAGATTTAATTTCAAAGTGGACATAGTTTTTCTTAGTAACAGTTGAAGCATTACAGTTGCGAATTAGCCACATAAATTTGTAATTATATTTAATGGAAACAAGTGTCCTTAAATTTCAAAACAAAAATATGTGTTTTAGTGAAATTAGATGTATGTAATATCATTAAGAATCTATAATAATAAACGAAAAAGTATATGTGTCTGACTGTGGATCGCCCACTTATCAGGCATTCGAAATTTTTCATACAGATTTCCTTTAACACCATTGTCACCTGAGGTTCAGTTTTTTATATTTGATTTTGTGTTTTTAATTGATATTATTTTCAAAAATACTGAATCCATTTTTTTTATCTTCTTTATCTAAACTTAGTTAATTTTCTTATCTTAATTTTTTATTCATTGAATTCTTAAAATATTACTTAAAGAAGTTTTCAGTCAAATTAAAGAGGATTTGTGTAAAATATAATAATCAATTTTAATTCCTAAACTGTACGTATTTTTTTTTCAAAAGGTTTTGCCTAATAATATTTTCGTGTTATATTTTGCCGAAAGAAATCGTTTGACATAGTAGCTATACATTTTAAAAAATATTGCGGCGCTTTTGAAAATGGTTGTTCTAACCCTTAAACTGCAGCAGACTTAATTATTTGCATTGCCATGGTGTTGTACCCCTGAAATTTTAACTTTGATGTGTTACTGCTGCAAGGTTAGTAATATTAGTTAATATTTTTTTTTACTTAATTTGCTCATTATGAATAAAAAAATTGCATATAAATCCTTATATGCTTTTTTTCTTTCTGCATATCAAACTGAACCGGCACGGAAAGTTCGTATCTTGACTGATACACCTGAAAAAGTTAATTATTGGTGCTGAGGGGGGAAAAAACAGCACGTTAAATCCAAAACACCACATGCAAACAATTGCCTTCCTTAAAAAGTAATTAAGAAACTTGTTTTCTCCAAGCACAGTTCTTGAAATTTTATCCATAATAAAATTTCAAGTGGAAAAAACCATTAAGTATTCTGTCACAGAGATTTATGATGATAGTAAATATTCAGTGTTTTAAATGCGATATTTGAAAAGACAAACTTTAAGTGGCAAGTTTTGAAGAGAAGATGAGAAATTGTGTGTATGGACAACCAAAACAACCAAACCCTTATTAATAGTGCATCTGCTCAACAGTCAGAATGTTTGTCATTTGGAGAAGATTTTTCTTCATATAAATTTGAAGTAGTGAAAATAAAATTAGCCATGGTCAAAGGTACAACTATATAACAACAATATGTAGTACCCTTTGACCGGTCTCAAAATATTTTTTAATTAAAAAAAATATCAAAATATAAATGTGTGTGAAACCATGAAAAAAATTATATGTGATGAATCATATGATATAGATTGGATTAAAATATAGGAATTGGAGCTAGCCTTAATATTCAAGATAAGAAAATTGAAGATGTGTAAGGTGGTCAAAGGAACAACACCTTCCCTTATTGCTACGATATAATAATGACTCGTCTGTTCATTGGCGACTCTTGGCGATTTTGAAAACTTGAGGTATGTTTGTGGAATGATTACTTGGGTACGTAACGCGTCGACACCGGATACATCGGTCTGAAAATAGTTGTTCCTAAAAGTTAAGATAAAAAAAGCAAGAAACGGCTATGATATAATGGCCGGTCGCGATTTGGAGATTTGTATTATGTAGCCAAAGAAAATACCCAAATATGGTAAATTTCCACTTCATATGTCATGCATCGCAATAGGTACAGTTAAATAAAATCACACAACACATTATTACACGAATTACAGTTGAATTATTTTTATTTAAGAACAAATTATTTAACACTAAAAGTCACAAATGAATAGACTGGCTATTTTATTATAGCTGCACCAAAATAAAATCACTGTTATTAAAGGTTTACCCGTGCGTCGCCTGGTTTAGGAAGCTGGTAGAAAATAAAATTAGTAATCTTATTTAAATGTCAAAATAGATTATTCTGCCAGTTTTAATTGGATAAATTTAAAAATACAGAAGCATTATCGAGCATAATATTGTGGCCTTGACTCACTTTCGTAAACGTGAGTTTATGACTTGCTTTTTTTTACTTTACATTTCCCCATTACTGGCATTTAATCAAAATAAATGCAATTATAGATGATTCAAAATATAAAAAAAAACACTATTTCATTTTTATGAGTAAGGAAACACCTTCAGACTAAAATAAATTAGTTATCGTAAGATTTATTACATTTCTTCATACTCTTGTGTTCATTCGTGTGATTTCAAAAAAATAACTTAAGATTTCTCCAAACTTTTTTAGACGTGTTACGAATAGGAGACAGAAAATCATTAGGTTTACAGTTTTTAAACATTTTCTACGGTTTTGATTGCAAAGAGTTATCGCGGAAAATGAAAACAATAATATTAGTTAACACGTTGCGTGCCACTGACTTCTTAGGGAGTCGCGTGGTTCCGATTCATCGATAACAGCACATTCTAATGAAATTCATAGTGCAATTTTGCCAACAGTTCTTATGAGTCCAAGTTAGTTTGTAAACTTGATAAGCATGATGGTCTAGTGGTTGCACAAATACGTGATCTAGCTCTGTCATCGACCCTTTTGTGTGATATTTAATTGACACCTAGTAATGCGCGTCTCTGACCAAGCACACAAGCCTGAAAATATATATCTCTACCTACCAACCACCTAGTAATCCCAGATGTGACTGATGAATTCCATACGTATATTTTAATTCTCATGCAGTTTTTGTGTTATTGCGAAGTGTAATCTTTCGCCAGGAACACTTCCTCGTATTTTTAGGACTAGCTGTCGTGTAGCTTTAGTTAGCGACGTTAATTCAACCTAACCTTACAATTTTACGACATCGAACTAAGATTTGTACTTGTTCGAAAATTACGAATAGTTAGTTCATTTCCATTGTAACGAACATGTTTTAAAAAAACAGGATGTTCTTCTACTTCATCAGCCTCTATCGATGAAGCCTCTATCGATGATTTGGTGGCAGCGAATGTGTTAAACAAAAAATAAAAATCTAAAATTCTAACATTTGTTTTTAAAAAAAATTCTCTGAGAAACAATTTATTGTTTTAAGAAAAGTACAACATTTACATTGTATCTAACAACTGCAGAATAAAAAGCTTCACACATTTGTTATCAGTTGCTATTGAACATAAGTATTCAATGGAGATGTTATTTTTCCATCAAAATTTTCTACAGTAGGGTAGAGACTGAACCTACTATCCGCACCATGGACCAACACGGAGACGATATAGGGTGTCATGTGGGGCCCGATGGCAGAGTGGTTTGGATCGCAGGCATAACATTAGCATTCCATGCGCTGTAACGGGTGCTGGTTCGATTCCCACCTTTACCATGAGTGCACTTCCTTTCTCATTAACAAAATTTTAAACTAACTAGCACTTTTGACACTCTATTCGGGCTCGGTAGTGAGCCATGGCTGCCGCTTGCAGCTCAGTACGGGTCGTTCCTCTACCCTACAATATAACTCTTTGTTTTCCATGCAAAGTTAGTGAAGGTGGTTTTCAGCATCAAAATTTGCCTTAGGGCGGTCAACAAATTAAAATGAGCACCAACTTTAAAAAAAAAATTAAGAAATCCAACTTTATAAATATATATTTTTGTGACAAAAATGTTAAGCATTGTGAGCACTCTAGAATCATTTTTCGTTTAAAGACATATCGAAAAATTACATTTATTTTGAGATAACCCCCCAGAGTGTGTCCCAAAATCAATACTTTAATATCTTGAAAAATATTTCCTGAACTAGTTAACGAAATTTGTACCTATAGTAGTTTGGCGAAGCATAAAATTTTCACATAAAAATAGGTATTGCGTTGAAAAAGGTGGTGTTCAGTTACACATGTGAAGGATGTTGATATCGGAAATCTACTTTACACTTTTATATTTTAAAAGTTGAGAAATAAAATATATCATTTTTACATGTTTAATATAAAACTTTACACAAAGTTTGATTTTTATACTATCTTAACAAAGCAAGGGTTTGTGAACAATTGTTAAAATAAATAATGAAGAATTCGAGCAAAAGCCTAAAAAACTAAAATAAATATTTTCAATATTTCTTAATTATTTTCATTTTAATTTATTTTCAGTTGTGACAAACGTAAGCAATGGGAAAAAGGCAGTTTGGATACCCATACCTTCATTCGTAGCATCACCTTACCTTGGTTTTTTTGCCAAATCCCAAGATAAGATAATTAAGAATCCGCCAGCGATAAGCCAACTCAAAAAAAAACTTGCGTCACTTCTTTTTGTCGAGTAATGAAATGACTTTTCGAAGAACATATTAGTACACCCTCTGACAATGCTATATTTTCGCACCGGAACTGTCGCAATCTCGTTTAAATAAATACAGATCAAATCCTCGAACGGTACAACACTTGAAAAGAATGATGCATCTCTTAACTGTGTTCGGTGTCCTGCTGTGTGCTCTGCAGTGCTACAGTCAGTGCTCTCCGCAAGTTCGCGGGGTGAACCAAAGCGCCCGAACGACAATCCTGAACAAGCACAATCAACTGAGAGCCAAAGTTGCCAATGGACAGGAGTCGAATAGACAAGGGAGGCTGCCACAGGCATCAAATATGCTTCAATTGGTGAGATATATAGAATTTGTTTTTTATTTAGTCAACTTTTCTATTGGGTCGCTCTCATAGAGTTTAGAAGAAGATACAAATATACAAAAAAAATTCGACCAACAACAGTCCAGGGGCCCAGCAAGGTTGCTCCGAAATATATCTAATTCCGTAACAGTTTCCAATAGCTATCGAGATTCTTCTTAAAATCTTCCTCTCTCTTCGAATACACAAAGTATTCCGGTAAAACATTCCATTCCTTGAAGACTTTATTGTAAAAAAATGTTTTCTTAAATTACTGGAATTATTTAACTTGATTTACGGACAGACAATATCTTCAGCTTTGTTTAAAAGGGCTTCAATATTTAAAGTAATTAAATTCTACTTAGAATAGAGTAATATTCTGTGCAATGAGGTAACCGCTAGCACTCAAAAACAGCAAAAAGGAGAAGATTTTAATTATTCCCTACTTGAAATGATTAAAAAATTAAAATAAATTGCTGAACAACTCAATTGTTACGTTTGGCTTACGTTTCCTACAAGAGAAAACAAAATATTATTTGGAAAGGATATGTACAGCATCACAAAACAGAGTTGCACTCCATACTCTGAACATTTTAAGGGTGGATGAGCCGAAGAAATACGGTTGAGAAAATAATTATTTTCCCTTTGGATTATCGCCCCTTCCTCTTTGACCGGAGGCCTAGAATAAGATCTCGGTTTTAAATCGTTTCGCATAGGACTCGAATATGCCAAAATTAAAGGTTAAAGGATGGCAAATTTCATCTAGATTCTTTAGAAAGAAAGAGCCTGACAAATGTTAAAACTTTAAAAGTTATTTCTTTTGCTTTTAAGTTATATTTATAGACAAAAATTCAGTATATAAACTTTAAAAAAAATTAATTCTACAATTTATATGCATAATTTCATATATTGTGTAAATTTTAATTGACAGACGTGGGATGATGCAGTGGCTCAAAAAGCACAGCAGTGGGCCGATAAATGCAGATTCCAACATGATCAAGCTTCAGACAGAGATACTGGTAAGAAAACCTTTATCACCGTAGTTATATCACAGTTTATCAGCTTTTAAAACCGTTTTTATGTTTTTGTAAGGATAGCATCGCAAATTGGTATTTACCTTAAAATTGGGGTGAGAATATAAAGCCAAAGATATTAAGAAGGGGCAACGCGTAAAAGTACAGGGTGATGCAAATAACAGTGCCCCAACGTGGAGATAAGAATACGACAGAAATGTTGCCAAGTCAAAACCCAATCAAAAAACAGGTTTGCTAACTGAAGAATATTAAGCCCAAACAAAAGCTAGGCGACTTATTAACCTGCAACTACGCTATGGTTGGAGAAGCTAGTTTAAATGAAATATAAACAAGGTTTGTAGAGCTGATTTTAAAAAAAAAAGTTTTCACTAGTGATTATTTCGGTCGTTATTTATCATAGAGAATCGGACCATTTTGTTTTGTTTAAACAAAACATTCTAAATTGTTTGCAAGACCCAAAATCTGGTGTTTAAACCCTAAATCTGGTGTTTAGACACGTTTCAGAATGTTTTTGGACTTGTTGACAGCAGATCTTGTCTGACGCCATTCCGTAATTATTCGTTGCATAGCACTCAAAAGCGTTCAGGCGCCCTCAATAGTTTTTCTCGCCAAGCATTTCAATGCCTTCCTATCTCTAGTCCGGGGCCAATTTTAATTGCCTCACCTTATAGAAGTGTGTCGTGTATCCTGTGTAATGTAAATTGTTTTACGGTCAATGTGATGAGGCGTTACAGATCTCTGACGAAGCAATTATTTAAACATTATTTTTTCGGACACAATGATGTTTTCAGCCCAGAACTCGTTCCGAAAATTGATCATACTGATCTGACATGTCAACTTGTGACACGCATATTTTGCGTATTATTGCTTATTTCGGGTAAATTTTCATAAAAAAGAGGCATAATATTGATCAAAGGCATTCTATGACAAAAAAAAAACGAGTACATTTTCTTTGCAAAATGTCCATAGCCATTTGGGGCGCGTTACCGATCTAACTTTTTGTAAACTTATAAGTAAAAAATAAACACAAAATGCAATAATTTACAGGATACAATTTTATATGGATTGAAAGCAAAAAATGCTGTTAAAATGTAAGAAAAATTGTTGAAACGATTTATTTAAAAATAGTAATAATAAAATATCCATCGGCACGCAAATTAACATTTTCCGTACCATTATGACCTAACTTAAAATGAGTTTTTTTTCTAATTGCACTATTCAATTAATATGTATAGGTCGTGGCTACACTGGACAAAACATAGCTTATGCTAAAAATCAAGATCCTAATCCTGACTGGAATGGAATCATTCAAAGTTTCTACAATGAAGTCACCAAATTCGACCAAAATACCATCGACAGATACGCTTTCGACTCAGATACAGGCCATTTTACGCAGGTAGGATAACCTATGAATCATTCTCCCTGCATGATTTCCCTAAAAACATTTGAAATCAAGATATTTTACCCTCTAATGCATAGTGTTGCCATATGGCAACAAGTAACATAATCCACTTTATTCTATTAAAGTAGAGCTCCCTCTCGACACGTCTGTGTTTTTTTCATCTATTACATTCCATTTTGAAGTTTTAGTTACTAATGACCCTCATAGATGACAGTAGTAAAAGTGTATTCAAATTTAAAGAGTGAGGTTATTAACTCTTGTGAAATTACGTCTTTGGCAGCATTCAAAGTATAATAATATAAGTACTAAATGTAAATAAATTGTTGAAAAAATAATTATGGCTCAAGAAGGTTATTTTGAAATACCATTTAGTAGTTTTCTATTCATTCTTATCAAAATTGGAATTTTATGTTTGGTTTTCGCTATTTAGCAAAAATTTTTAAAAATTGAAAATATTCGAATTCCAATGCAGTTAATTTTTGTTCAGTATTTTTCCCATAATGTATGAGTATTAAAGATACAAATTTTTTTTTCGGGATAAGAAAAATCATGCATTGCAGGGTTAAATATGAACACCATCCATATAAAAAAAAGAGAGTTTTGGGATATTTGGGACATTCCTAATTTCTTTTTTAAGATCCCAATATAAAAAGAACTGATATACACATTTGAAAAAGTACAGGGGAAGTACCCCTTCATTGCATAGTAGTCTCTCTGCATCAGGTCTGCTTGGCGGAGATAGCGAGACACTGGTGTGAAGAAACCGATTTTGCTTTAGCTCTTATCGCGCGGCTCACGGGTTAAATATCTCTATGACCGAGATTCATGCCAGAAATATACCTGTCTGAATACCAGTCTGACACTTGAACCGCGGAAGAAGAACCAAATGATAAACCTTTTTCCTGTCGCCACTTCTCGCCAAACCGATGTCAATACCGACAGATTCCTTGTTGACAAAGGGATTTTTCCCCTGCACTCTCCATTTATTAAAATAATGTAAAATTTGCAACTAAATCGTATAAATGTAAAAAAAAATTCCGAAAAGTTACCTAAATTTATGAACATTTTGAATTGGAATTCTTCTGTTGGACGTAATTTATTTAAATCAGGAGTTATTAATTTCATTTAACGGAACCATTGCAAGCTGCTTGAATATTTATTTAAATACTTTTTAGGTTATATGGGCAAAGACATCTAAAATAGGGTGTGGCTACGTCAGATATCAGGAAGGTAGAGATTACGTTCACCTTTATGGCTGTGATTACTTACCTGGGTAAGGAATATTTGTAAACAAACATTTATCATGTTTGCAAATAACAGTATCAATCATAAAATACTGATAATATTTTTTTTAATTATTTTAACCACTTATGATGTAATTTCTTCTTAATTAAAGTTTATACATATCAACAAATGACCATGCAATATTGTGTAATATTAAAGTTGTTAATATATTTTGGTATTGTATATATTGACATCATTTAGTGTTCTTCACACATTGATATATTTTGTTCTTCTCAATTTCTTTACTTAGTTTTCTTGTGGGATTTATAAAACATAAATAACATAAATTAAAATATTTTTAGTGCTTATTAAGATATTGTATTAGTACACACATAACTTTTGAAATCAAAAGAGCAATTTTTTCTTAATTTAACATATTCTGTCATTTTATATTTTCTTAAGTTTAAAATAACCCTGCAACTAACATGTACTCAAATTAATATACTCCATTTCAAGTTTCAATGTTGGTTGGTTGGTAGACATATATTTTCAGGCTTGTGTGCTTGGTCAGAGACGCGCGTAAAAACCTTCGTCACGTAAGACAGACACAACACACACACACACATACGCGACAGATGCTGTCATTTATCGCGAGCCATCTCCACAATTTAGACATGTCCCTGAAGGGGTGGGAAATGGTCTCTAGGAAAATTTACCCTCGAGAAACTGTGCAATGACTGCCCACGGGACTTTCGGACCCAACAGATTTTACGAGCACGTACTCTAAGTTTCAATGCTTACAGAAAGAAAATACTTTATTTTATAAATATTTGTATACTAATATTTGTATACTAACTAGCTTTGAATTAATGTATACTAATTTGTTACAAAAAATAATTTCTTTCAGGGGAAATTTTCAGGGTCAATCAATTTATCAAAGAGGTAGTCCATGCAGCCAATGCGGTGGATGCGGTTCTATTCCAGGATTGTGCGGTAAATATTGCGTTCCTTTCTCTACAATTAAGAAATTAGAAAAAAGAATTTTGCTTAATTAATGTATCCATAGTTTATTTATTTACTTACTAAAGAGTTTCGATAGTAGTTTGTAGGTGTATAATATTAATTTAAAAGCTCAGAATCATATAGGTTTTCAAAAAACAACAAAAAGTTTCAAGAGTTGACTAATTTTATGGTATTATTTAAATTTAAAGTGTCATTTTGACCAAAAAGCTAGATATGAGATATTTTAAATGTTACAAAAATATGAGATATTTTAAATATTACAATATTTGAGGCAATTAGTTCAATATCGAACTGAAGTTCAATATTTGAAGAGATCAGTTGGAATGTGACTTCAGTCTATTCTCATTTCAATTCCTATTTTATCACCTTTGGGGGACCAGACTCGAAAATTTTCCAAAAAAAACGCATTTTGAAATTTTTAGAGTGGGATAATATTTTAAATGTTACCTTCAAAATAGTATAATTTGGCAGGCCATATATTAGAAGTATTTTTAATTATTTTTTTTAATACTTTCTGCATAAAAGACTGCTAAAAATTTTACTTAAAATGCCTTTTTCCCAAAATGCATATTTTAGGACAAATGTACCTTTTTCTCCGTAACTCCTGAATATTTTGCTTGGATTTTTCTTTTACATACACATTAAGTATTTTTACACTTTCTGTCATATGTTTTAAAAGAAATATTATTTTTTATTAAATAATTTTATAGATTATTTATGAAAATGTGATAACAAATTTTCGAAAAGTCATAGCTTAAAAATTTTACAAAACTGTTAGTAACAAAAACCTTACTATCGCAAATACTCTTTAAAATGAAAACTTTTCAATGTGAGACTTCAAACGATTTTACAATTCTTTCTGCATTTTCGCAAGGATGTTTGAATATTTTAGCAACCTTCAAACGCTAATTGCAGGTCACGGTCTAAAATCCATATGCTACAAACTGTCTTTTCAAACCAGTTATTTGGAATCCTCTTGATCTTTTATGTTACTTACTTTTTTACTTTAATTTAAACTGATATTTTCTCATGATAAATATTAAAACTAATAGATCGTTTGTTACTATGGAATAGTTTATGATGTAAAAGCAGAATTAGTCGAACAACCAATTTCCAATATTTGATGGAAAGAACAGGTCTAATAGCATAAACTTAAAATACGTGTTTCTGCCAAAAAAAAACACATATGGATCCAGAAATTAAATATATAGTAACATATTTAATGTTTTCGGGAAGGTTAAGTTTAGAAACAAGAAATTATATATTTTAAAAAATTACATACTAAATTATTTCACTATAGGTATTTTAAAATTATAATTTATTTTTAACCCTAATTGCTAATTGAATTTACTTGCTTTTTTTTTCAGTTGCTCGATAAAAATATGGTGGTTCCTGAAATTATTAAAGCAATTGAGGTCATATTTTTCGAAACGGCATTGATGAAAATACTAACTAGCAAAATATTATAAATGTACTGCCTCTAGTTGTTTTAATAAAGAAATTCTAAATTAAGCTGTTTTCAAATGTGTTATTTTCCTCCCTTTTTTTATTTCTATACTTCAAATCCTTTACAGAAATACCACTGTATTCAACAAATTTTTGTGCATTTAAAGTACAGAATTTATAATTAAATCAATATTATTATGCAATCAGATATAGAAAAAAAAACATCATTACTTCATACGTTAAATATAATAGGCATTGTGATAACAAACTAAACAAGCATCACATTTTTTATGGCCCACAAAAAAAAACCCTATGTTTTTAAGACTTAAAATCAGACCATAAATATTGTGAGATGAAATCATAAGTAGTAAAGAAATGTAGGGAAAACAATTATAGATGGGGATGTGGGGAGCCTAGTGGTTAAGATCTCGGCCTCGGTATCGTAACCCACGATCGAGTCCCGATACTACTGAAGACCCATCGAGTATATGCGGAGTATGTGCTCGTTAAATGTGTAGCTCCGAAAGCCCTGTGGGCGGTCATGGCGCAGTTTCCCAAGGGTGCAGATCCCTGGAGACTATTTCCCTCTCCTTCAGGAACGTGTCTAAATTGCGGAGGTGGCGATAGATGGCAGCATCTGTCACTTATGTGTGTGTTTTCCCTGTCTTACTTGACGAATGTTTATAGGCGTGTCTACCAACAAAAATTTTAGATCTTAGTAGAAGAGTGACAAGAAGATGAAGATGAGAACAAGAAAATAAGTGATAAAGTTCTTTCGTTTGCACTTAGATTCGTTAAAAACGGTACTTACAAACGGAACACTTATGAAAAAAAGAAATCTTGCTATCTTTAGAGGAGGGATTAGCATTTTCATATATCCACAAAAATATTAATTTAAAAAAAATATATATGTAAAAGCTTCTTCCACTGAGCTTATCGATTGTATAATAACATATGTTGACGGATCATGCTTATACACAGGTGTAACAAATTTAAATAGGATAAAATATCTATAAATTAGGTTTTAATTAAATTATTAATATTTTAAATTAGGTTTTAATTAAATTTTAATTAAAGGAATAAAAAAGAGTATTTTACCGAATGATAACACCTTGTGATAATTTATGAAGGGAAATCATTACCTGAAACGCATTTCGTTGTAAATTTATATCATTTTGATTTAAATAACTGATTTTTAAACAATATTATTATTTCATTCATTATTTTTATTCCAATATTAACTATAAGTTCATTCTTAGTGCCATAAGGTTGACATTTTCTTAAGTTGCAAAGAATACGTTTAATTTCTAAGTTAAACTTCTCATTTGCAATATGCTTGCCAAAAATTCAAAAGTTGTAACCCCAAATCTGCAAATTTCCTGAGAAAAGTGCTAATACTTCATATACAGGGCGTTCATTGGTGATATAGGAATAAAAAAGAAAAGAATCTGCTAACAAGGTATGTATATGAAAATGGGGCCAAATAGACATTTTTTAGATTCTGGCTGTATTTTTAGAACGTTTTATTGAAAAGGCTCATAGTTTCACAGTTCTAAAAGCAGTGGAATCCAGAAAGTAGACAAGCAGGGATGGAACACTATTTTATCCCTACAGCTTCCAAAACTTCTTGTATTAAAATTCTGCCTCTATACAATAATTTATGGTGAACCGTGTCATATTATTCCTAAGTCTCATAATGCAATTGTAATTTTTTTCACTATTTTTTTCCTTATTCCAGAGGATAATTTTTACTTCCATAATCTTACTCAATTCGCCATCTTACCGCATCAACCACTAGCTGATTGACTTGATTTCAAGTTTAAGTGTAAAACACGTTTCTTCTACTCGTTTCTCTAAACAAATGAGTGTTTACTGTATACTTCGCAATCGCCTTTTATTCAAAATAAGAGTACCATATTAGTTTTTAAAACAAATACAAAAATGTGGAATCCCAATAGAACATCTATAGTTGATTGTAAAATTTCCCTTATACATGATCCATTCCATATTGTTCCATATTTATGTAATACCTTTTTACACGATTACCACATCAAATTTTTTAATAACATTATGTAATTCAGAAAACTGTCCATTGTTGAAATTTTTATTATATCAAAATAATAATTAATTCTGATACTTTCAACTTAGAAAAAGCAACTTAAATATTTCCAACGCTCTTACCAATATTTTATATCGTAGAAAATATTCTTCCGTCACAAAAGTCGTGATCCAAACTCCGAAAATCCCTCTATTGTGTTTAGTCCGTAAATAACGTGATAAAATTTCCTCTCCACAAACAAACACATTCTCCATCGACATCAATGAAGTCGACTTATATCTTATAGTAAAAAGACCGGTTGGGGGAAATGGGCCAAGATGAATAGTTGAATTGACGAGAAATTGTCCTACTATTGGCAACTTATCGCTAATTTTGGCATTATAATTTTATTTTAACAACTCTTAAAAGTTATTTTATGTGAGTGATATACATTAAGTGTTAAGCATCGATACATTCAAGTAGATAAAACAAGTCGTGCCAGTATAAATTATCTGAAAACCTAGAATTATTCTCGGTGTCTGTTCTAATAAGTGTTGTTGTGCCAACACTTAGATAATAAGTTTGACCTTCCTTTAGATTTTCCTATGTGTAATTTATTATTATATGATGTCCTTGAATTCTTCAAATTGTTTCGCTGTTTATGGTCTGATAAGAGTTAATATATAAAATGCTAAACCTGCTGAAGTGACGAATCTTGTTCATTTTATTGAATCATCGAACGTTTACAAACTTCCCACATGATGTTTTTTTTTTAAAGCGTTTTTGAAATTTTGATTTTTTAATGTAATATAAGTAGGGGGATTCTGTACTTTAATAACGAACGGTATCAGCAACATAAGCTTATTATTCTATAACGGATTAAGTGATAGATGATTTGAATTGACCTATATAAAAAATGCAAATCGTTTGCTGTTTGCTGGAGTAGCTTATTTTTAATTCTTACTGATTATTTTTTACTTAATAGTATTCTTTTTAATTTGAGCTTCTTATCAAAGGTATTTTTGAGAAATTAATATTAATCATTACTATATCCAAGATGGGTAATTAAATGAAAAATTACTGTGTAATCTTCATATCTTATGTAACTCAAATGGAAGAAAAAATTAGTTAAATTGACTATTAAATTATTTTTTCACCTCTACCCGTGCAACGTCGGGTATAACAGCTAGTATAGCATATATTAGTTTTATCAGTTAAACTCATTTATTTCCATCGGTGTATAAGATGGCTAGCAGCATATGTTATTCTACAACTGTATTCTTTTAATCTTTACTACTAATCCATTCTTTTAATATCTCTTCATAGTTATTTCTAAAGTAAATTCCAAAACAAGTTTATTTTTACTGCCTATAAAAATACAATGTTTTTTCAGGTTGTAATAACAATGGCTTTTACACACTTAAAGTCGCAAGAAATGATATCGTTTTATCTGGTAATAAATCGTTCACTTTAAACGCGCAAACATATACTTAATTCTATGACACTTCCGTAAAAGATTTGGAGTCTATTTCCTCTACGAAATGTCGCTCAAAAGTAGTTCGCTATTAAATATTACATATATAAAATAACGCAAACATTTAACTTTAGACATAAAAAAAATTCCAAACTTGAAACTATTTAAGTCAATATAAGAGTATAGTGATTATTTAAAACTAAATTTTATTTTTAATTGGAATTTTAATAAATAAACCATAAAAAATGAGTAAATATTTGATTAAGGTTTAATTTTTATAATGGTTGTCATTATCATATAGCTGTCTTAACAGCATATAGCAATAAAAAAGAAATACTCGTTTCGTTCGATAGCAATTAAAGAGCTTAGTGTGAGAAATTGCTAGTGACAAAAAGGGAAAAACGAGGAAATGAGTTTAAAGCTTTTATTTTGAACTCGAATCTGTTGAACATTTTTCTATGTCATTTCTACTGTAAAGTACCTGAAGATCTGAGTATGTTTGTAAGAAAAGGTGCTTTTTTTCTCTCGTTTTACTGTTTTGTCTGAATGCTTAATATAAATCTAAGGGTGGCTGTTAAGTTCTGTTTTCATTGCGTTTTAATTGCTGTTTTATATTTAAAAGAGTTCTTCAATTATGTTTCTAATGAAAGGCTAAAAAATATAATTAGGATACAGAAATGCTTTTTAATTTCACGCAAACGACAGCAAGAATCGCGAAGGTAGTTTGAGTGTCTTTACACGCATAACTCACTTAGCAGAATACAACTTTTCCGAACTACACTCTTAAAACAAAAGAGTGAAATCCACTCCAGTTGGAGAAGTGCATTTTCGACACCCTAAAGGCATGCATATTTGCTCAGACTGAGTTAAAATCACTCGTTTGGAGTGATCGAGGTTTAACACACAAAGGATCCACTCCAAAAGGAGAAGTGCATTTTCCAGTCTGGAGGAGTGAAATCCACTCAGACTGAGGTAAATTGGGAGTGTTTGTTTTAAGAGTGTAGGGCTGACGCAAAAAGTTTTTAATGCTCCGTCTTATACTACTTAACCTCTTCGCTTCCGAAAAAAATTCCTACACGTATATTTTGTGTCTAAATATTTTTTTCAAACAATGGGGTTGTTTCAAGGAGAATCTGGCAACAGCTTCGCGTTCATGTTTTCCTACTTTAGAATTTTTAGAAACTTTAGAATTTCTTTTCTTTTGGTTAAATTTGTTGGTTGGTAGAGATAATCAGGTTTGTGTGCTGACCAAACACACTAACCTGAACATAGATCTACCAACCAATTTTACCAAAACAATAGTAATTATAAAGCAGTGTCCTGACTACGACATCAGCGAAAACAACTGCATGCTCTTGTGTAAAGGCGTGCGCACGCACCTAATTCGATGCGCGCGCATGTCTTTACAAATCGTATAAATCGTATGAGCGAGCAGGTGTGGTCGTTGATGTCGTAGTCAAGACACCGCAAAAGTTTTTAAAGTAGGAAAACAAAACGCGAAGCAGTTGCCAGATTCTCCGTGAAACAACCCCATTATCTATCTAAAAAGATGCTTTGAGATTTAGTAAAAAATTGCGTTCAACGTTTTCTGAGTGGCACGTCAATTTAGTGAAATTTGAGGCTTAATCATAATAAATGCAATTCAATAATTATTTATGCATCATATTAATTGAATTTAATCCGTCATAAGTAATTAAAGTTAGTATTTAATTTAACATTTCAAGAATAGCTCATCTCTTCAACCTCTAAAATATAGAGTAAAATGGGGGTATGACATAAACTAATAAATATTAAATTACATAAACTAACCTAAAACTAAAAACCTCCTCAAAACTATTTATCTCAAATAATACGATATTATGGCATTTCCTTTCATAAAAAATACATCAAACTCTGCAATATAACTTCAGAAATTTCTTTCACCTGCGTCTGTATCAATGTTACTGTTATTCGGATTTCAGAATCTGTTCCAAATCTCATGTCCAGTTTTTTCCAGTTTTACATGCAAGATCATCTCGTTAATCTCCTTTGAATTTTCTTTGGTTGCCCTGATTTCACTGCTAGTTTATGTGCTTTTACTTGATTGAATTTTTTAAAAATCAATTAATTCTTTAGGTATGTACCTCGACCACTTATATTGCTGAGAATAAAAGTCATAAATTCCATAGACCAAATACTATCCAACAATCAAATTTCCTGATCTAGTGGATGATTAAATGCATTGATAAAATGAATAAAACTGTTATATAACCTACTTTTACTACTAAAACCTTTACTCTATTAAGTTATTTTGTAGTATTTCAAATTTGAGGAACTGTTACTTGATCGGCCATTTCAGAATCAACTCCAATCCTGTCATCCGATTTTCATTCCTTCTTCTCGATATTTGAAAAAGAGTTCAAAAAAAAAAAAAAAACTCGTAACGAATTCAACTAAAATAGTTCGTTAAAATGTGTGGTTTGTTGGGGATCATTTTAACGTTGCTTTTAGTGTTTAACTGTGCAAGTGCAGCCTGCAATATTCAAGCCCAAGGTGTTGACGCCGACGCCCAAAAAATGATTCTGAAAAAGCACAATGATCTGCGTATGATGGTCGCCACAGGGAAGGGAATGAACCTGCCGAAAGCTTCAAATATGATGGAAATGGTGAGATATTTAAGGAGATACGGTACCCAAAACATTATTTCTAGAAATAATAGCATAAAACTGCAAATTATAGTGATTTATATTATGTTCACTCGAAATAAGCATTTTCTAGCAATAAAAACAAATATTGATAAGTATTTTTCCTTTTATTTTAAAGAAAAGTCAAAATTTTGGACTTTTTAAAGCGCTACTCCTCTTTCAATTTTGACAATAACAACACCAAACTTTTATATTTGTTTGTAGAATTATTTGTTCAAGAAGTGTGCATGGATTTTTAAATGTTGCTACAGTTAAAAAGTAGCATGCGTATAAACTAAAAATCACAAAAAATTACAAATTATTAAATTCAAAATTTTTTTTAAAAAAAACTATCCATGTAGTAACTTTATTCCATGCCATGCACAATTTTGTGCATAATATATATAAGAACACAGGTTAAAAATTTCAAAATTTTAACTTAATTAGCAAGAAAGCCTTTGGGATTTATTAAACACGAGAATTAAAAAACGGTAAAGAGTGAAAAAAGGCTGAAAGCAGACAAAATCCGTACTGAATGACTCCAGAAAATATTTAGTAACTTTTTTTCTACAAAAGATATCATTATAAAACTTTCAATAAGTGTTCAGAAAGATATTTTAAATAATAAAAAGTAAAAACTGATAGATTAATATTTTGATAAATTTTTGGGTACCGTATCCCCTTAAGTTACTCAATATCAACTAGTACAAGGTGCTTATAGAATAGTCTCTGCAATTCGTAGGTCTTGCGAGTTGGCGAATGGTTTTCATCATTCTCTAGGCCAGCAATTCTCAATTCACTTGGTAACGCCGCCACACCACTGGGGTTATGCCGCCACATCAATAAGCAAAGCAAATAATCTATAAATAATGGAAAATTACATAATAGAGCAATACATATAGAACTAAAATAGGTTTAATTAACTTTGGAATGGTAAATTGTACAGGGTACAGCTCTTTTATTAACTTTCCATTTGCAACTAACTATTTAGTTTTTTTTTTAAGTTTCGTTGGTCTATTTGGCCAGTTCTCAGTTATTCTTTTTCAGATACGTGGCATCTGGAGCGAAAAATAATAGTTTGTCGGGCCAATATATGAAATTTCTATTTTTTGGCTTCTGCCCCCATCCTTTTGCATGTGGCGGCATAGCCCCGGAGTGATGTGGCGGCATTACCTCATTAAGACAAAATGGCATAGACGACTTGTTTAGGGGAAGGTAGATAGCCTAGCGTCCAAACTAACAACGTGATAAAATAGCCAAATAATTACTCTTTTCACAGATATATAACCGATTTATCTAACTTAGAGATAACAGTCACTTATCTCTTAATTTCAGAAGGCCCAAGATTAGATGAAAATCACTAAAAACCATATTTTTAAAATAACTTTACACCAACTCACCGCACGGCCATAAGCGTCTATACTGCAAAGTACTTTGTTTCCTGCTAGGTCACCTTAAGTACCTTAAAGTACTCACACATACTATTATAGATAAACACTCCTTAGTACTTACAGACTACTTCCAATAAATAGTTATAGTCTACAACCGATGAGTACTTACTGATAAAATACTTCTGCCTTAAAATACGTTTTTAGGAATGTGGAATTATGCCATAATAGTTTGTTTAAAATTATATTGTAATTTGTATCATTATATAACTGATGGATAATAGCTCTGTATTGTTTTATAATTGTCCAGGTTTGGGATGATAAAGTTGCAGCAAAAGCGCAAAAGTGGGCCAATAAATGCCAATTTCAGAATGACAAAAAAGAAGACAGAGACACTGGTGAGTTATTACTTCCATTATTTTTTTAACATAATGCTGAATTCAATTATTTCATTTTCTTTTCAAAACAAAAATAGCTTCATACAACACTCTTATCTCACAACAATATTTCAACCAAACCAAGTATTTATTTTCTACTCTAAGCTTTAAGAAAATTTCAGAAATAAATTCAAATTCGAAGTACTTAAATAAGTTTTTAAAAACTGCAACAATTAATCCTATTTAAAAAGCACAGGAAGCCATTTTTATTAGAATTAAATCATCATGGCCATTAGCAACAATCGCTCGAGAAACTTTATTTCTGTAAAATAATAAATTAAAAGAAATTTATTTTTGGGACATCGATCAGTTTGATAAGACGTTAAATACCTTTCACTAATTAATTTTTTGTTTGTATTTTGATATGAAATGTTTAGGTTCTTGTTAAAAGCGAATAATATTGCATATTTATTCTTTAAAATACAAATTAATTTTTGCCAAAGATAAAAAAAATTTGAGTTAAAATAAATGAAACAAACCCAATTTAACGTGTAAATGTTTAATATAGAATTAATACTGTGTTTGGCGCCATTTTAATCTGTTGAACACAAATATTGCGTAGAAGAGGGCTGAGTGACAGAATCTGCAACAAACCTACTTGTTAGTTTGTTAAATCATTTCATTTTCTCTTTTTAGGTAGAGGGTATACCGGACAAAACATCGCCTACCGATCTAACCAAAACAAGTCTGCAGATTGGGAAGACGTGGTGCAAGATTTCTATGACGAGATTTCAAAATTCGATGTAAGCTTGATCAAGAAATTTTCTCCAATGGAAAAGTATGGTCATTTTACGCAGGTAATCAAAATGTTGTCTGTTAAAGTATAATATATTTTAAATGGGCATGTTTCACGACGTGAGTGGCAACAGTCCCAGTAAAATTGTTTTCATTTTAGGTCCCTCTAGATTTTCATTGTTTTCAACAATACAATATTTTCTTTACCTTACTAAAACGAACGTTTGTGTACAAATAATTATTTTTATTTTGTAGAACTAAAGCTTTTCTCTATTCGCGCATCACGTTGAATTGCTTTCTGACGATTTCGCTTAATTTCTCAGCACAAAGCAAATGATCCACTAAACCGAAGTTTCCTAACAACATAGACGCTTCGGAAAGTTTTGCATACTTGAAGTTGAAACTGAATCGAATTAAAACCAGTAAGGTTTAATGAAAACAAGAAATAAAAACAAGTTGCGCGCAAAGAACTCTAAAACAGAAAAGTCGACGAAAAAATTGGTTCATTTTGAGTGAAATCGAAATAATCAATGACATTGCAAGAAGTTTTTAAAAAATAATAAAACTGGAGAATTACATCATCTGAAGTAACCCGTTTAAATTGTCATTTTTAAAAAATTACAACCTAATAAAATATATAATGATTCGTGATAGCAATTAAATTTATATAGAACAAAAAATATCAGGAAATATAGAGCTATTAAATTATAAAATTAAATTAAAACCAACATCTGATATTTTCAGTTAATAAAAATACGTCAAAATTCAATGCTCATTTAAAAGCAAAATATTTATTCTTTGAAATGCAAATGAATTTAGCGAAAGATAAATAATATTTATTGAATTTTCCATGGAAAATAAGTTTATTTAATTTAGACGTTTAAAAGTTTATTATAGATTAAATGCTGCGGTTTCCGCTTTTTTTTAGACGCATCAGGCGAGGAGTGCAAAAAAACTTGCAAATCTACTTGTTTATTTTTTATTTCAGTAACATGCAAATGTTACATTTTAATATAATTAAACTATTTGAATATTTTCAGGTCATCTGGGCTAACACATCTAAAATTGGATGTGGTTACGTTAGGTATTTAGATGGAAGCAACTATTACCATTTGTATGGATGCAACTATTTACCAGGGTAAAATATGCATTTGTTATCATTTAATATTCGTGTCATACATATACTTAGAAAAACCAAACTAACTTGTAAACTAAACACTAAAGATTTCCATCAGTCTGGCCGACTGAATGGAACTTGTGGTACAACGCACCATTGTGCATTTTCTGGTAAGATGAAATAGGCACAGCAGACCTTGGCCTTGCACTCCACTGAAATTAATTTATTCGCCTATACTTTGCGTTACTTTCCGATAAAATATATACTACTGTATTTATTGTATTTCACATATTGTTTAAGTTATTGATTTTTGTATCGCAGCTTTAGTACATAAATCGTATCAAAATCAAAATCATGGCCCTTAGATATTAAATATATGACAATTGTAAGCATCAAAGATAAATTATTTTTTTGTAAAAGTAAATTGCTAACTATTAATTGAAATAAATATTTTGCACCAGTGTGATAGATTTTAAATTATACATTAATAAATTTTTTACTTTATCAGTGGCAATATTAAAGGGGAGCCTATTTACATGGAAGGTGAACCATGCAGTGATTGTGGTAAATGTGGATCTATAAACGGATTATGTGGTAAATATTTGGAAATAAAATATAATTCCTATTATCTGAACTTCAATTGTATAACTATGTTCTATCAATACGTTTAACATGTTAAAATGAGGGCTTTGTTTCTTGCCTCAATGGAGTTGTTTCACGTCGATGATGGCAACGGCTCCAAGGGTTTGTTTTCATTTGTTATATGGAATTACCTTTATTTTGGTATTCGAAAACGAGTTTTCTAAGTATGTTCAAAGGGTTGTTTTCATTTGTTGTATGGAATTACCTTTACTTTGGTATTCGAAAACGAGTTTTCTAAGAATGCTAAAAGGGCTTGTTTTCATTTTTTTGTATGGAATTACCTTTATTTTGATACTCGATCTAAGTATGTGTTACTCATTATATTTTGAAAGGCCAACTTCTTGATGTGCAGTTGGTTGTTCGAAACATTTGTTAAATGAAAGCTGTCATAGAAAAAAGTTTCATTTTATTCATATCGGCCATTTTGAGAGTGAAATCGAAGCAACAAATGAAATATCGTTAAATCAACTGAAATAGCGTTACATCATCTGAAACATTCCCATTGGTTCAAATGACTAGAATTCCGCTTGAAATTTTTTTGAACGTTTGTTATTTTTGTTATAATATTCGAATATCATGTTATCGATTTGTCCATTCTTTATTTAAATTTTACAATTAATATTCATTTATTAATAAAAGATGCAATTTAATATATTTTGAACAATATCTGGTGTAAGGGTCCTTTTTATAATGAATTTTTAACTTTTTTGAAAAATTAGGAAGAGGAAAACCTTTCAAAAGTTTATTCTGTACTCTGGACGAAACTATTTAAAAAGCGAAAATATATATTTCTCTTATGTCATTAGTATTTGTTTGCATGCCTGTTGGTATTAATCATGCAGTGACGTCTCTAAAGCAACAAAATATATTCCAATTTTTCATATTTATTTAATTAGTCTTTAACACTTTAGATTTTATATCAAATATGTAAAAAATCAAGCATTTAAACTGTACATTATCTTTAGTTAAAACTATTAATGCTATTAATCATTAGATTATTATACTTAATAATATCCATTTAAAATTGCAGAATCTTCTTCATAGAATTCTTTGGCTTGTCTACAAAATTTTACAGTCATTTCAGAAACTAGATCTTACAGGGATATTAGCACAAGATTTTAGTTTGCAGTTATGTATCACAGAATTTAAAAAAAAAAACTAATAGTGAAGAAAAATGAACGAAGGAAAAGAATTATTATCTGTATATTTTATTTATTGCCCATTATTTAATACATTTTGTAATTATTTCAAAATAATAAATTAATAAAATGTTTTTAATTGGCTATGTCTATACATTCCACTTTTTGAACACAAGTTTGCTACAAACACTGGATCTTGCGATACAAAAAAAATACAAATATTCACGACCAAACAACATCCCAGAGCACGAGAAAGGGGTGCTTCTAAGTTTTCTATTTTTTACCATTCTCCTATAAACTTTGAAGATTTTTTTTAATTCTTCTACTCTCTTCTAATAAACAAATAATCTGGTAAAGCATTCCACTCATTATCAACTCTATTGTAAAAATAATGCTTTTTTTTACCTCCTTCTTACGATTTTTTTTTTTAATTTCTGGCCATTTTCTCTGGTTCGACTATGCAAGTTCAGGCCTAAGAACTCCATGTCTCTCCACTTAATGAATTTGAATAACTTAAGAAAATCGCATCTCCCTTGTTCTCCTACACTCTTAAAATAAAAGAGTGAAATCCACTCCAGTTGGAGAAGTGCATTTTCGACACCGTAAAGGCATGCATATTTACTCAGACTGAGTTCAAATCACTCGTTTGGAGTGATCCTGTAGGAGGTTTAACACACAAAGGATCCACTCCAAAAGGAGAAGTGCATTTTCCAGTCTGGAGGAGTGAAATCCACTCAGACTGAGTTAAATTAGGAGTGTTTGTTTTAAGAGTGTAGTTCCTAGTTAATACGCATGCTTAATAGGGTGGAGTGAAAAAGAAAAGTTTTTTATTTAACATTTCTAATAGTGAAAAAAGGTTGTTTCACATCTTACTGAAACATGATATACAGATTTTTTTAAGTTTAAGTTAAATTATCAGGGTCCACATCGAATTTATAAGTACGAATATGCTTGCTATACAGTAGTGTAGGACGAAAAAAGTAAATTTTTGAGTACTAACTTCTAATAGGGCTCAATAGTTGCGTATTGTAATGCTGATTAATGGAAAAATAATTAAAAAAATTCCCAATTAATATTAAGTGTTGCCGCAAAGCGGTTGAAGTTTGAAAAAAATGAAAAAAATTGACTTGCCGCCAAAATTTACTGATTACACTTCGAGCTTTAACAAAAAGAATTTATATCATTCAGTTATGTATCGTTGTTATAAAAAAATATAATAAAAATTCTCTTTAAAATTTTAAACCCCGGAAAAAGTGTTTAAAATACCCGATTTTTCATAAAAATCGTGTATTTTAAACACTTTTTCGGGAGTATAAAATTTTAAAGAGAATTTTTATTATATTTTTTTATAATAAAGGATACATAACTGAATGATATAAATTCTTTTTTTAAAGCTTGAAGTGTAATCAGTAAATTTTGGCAGCAAGTCAATTTTTGGCATTTTTTTCAAACTTCAACCGCTTTGCGGCAACACTTAATATTAATTGGGAATTTTTTTATTATTTTTCCATTAATCAGCATTACAATACGCAACTATTGAGCCCTATTAGAAGTTGGTACTCAAAAATTTACTTTTTTCGTCCTACACTACTGTATAGCCAGCATATTCATACTTATAAATTCGATGTGGACCCTGATAATTTAACTTAAACTTAAAAATAATTATATATCATGTTTCAGTAAGATGTGAAACAACCTTTTTTCACTATTAGAAATGTTAAATAAAAAACTTTTCTTTTTCACTCCACCCTAATGCTTAATGATCTTAATATGTTATCATAATCAATACCTGATAAACCCTTAATCAGTCATGTAACTCGCTGAAATATTTCGAACAAATCTATATCTTTTCTGACGAATGGCGTTGTCATTCACCCACCTAATTTGACAGCTAAAAATGAGTAAGGTCAAAAAAGGATTTATCAAAAGTAATTTGTAATGAATTCCGTATCCGCTACCATTAATCCATTACTTTCTTGGGAAATATTAACTTTAAAGCTTAAAATGTAGGGAGAAAAAATCAGTACTCTTAACCCTGTCAATCCCAATGTCAATTTAGCTTTACCATTTTAGAAATTTTTGTCTGATCGTCCATTGCCATTTATGATATCAAAAAGCACACCATTTCATTCTTTAAACTTTTTTTCTATTAAAAAAATTATTAATCCCAATAGATGTCAGTCATATTATTTATTATTTTTTAAATTATGATAGGTAAAAAGATTATGCCAAATGGTATCACTGGGACTGAAAGGGTTAAATTAAGGTAGTATTACAAAAATTTGTTTCAAAACAAAATTTTTAAGTACATAACCTGCGAAAAAATACCTTAAAAAGACATTTATTTCAAGCAAATGATTCCCTTTGGAAAAAGTAAAGTTTTAACCAAAGAATCTAACCTAGTTTTCAAGGATAACTGTTATAAATAGGATATACATTCCTGTGCATTGGTTTTAATGCCGAAAATATTATACAATATTACGGCATTTCTTTTAATAAAAAACGTCAAACAAGCCACATTAAACCAATAAATTTATTTTACTTACATCTGTATCAACTTCATTTTCCATCCTTATATACACATCTGTTACAAAATTGCTTTCCTGTTTTGAGCTTAAAGTCGTGCCTTCAATCTCTTTTCTGTTTTCTTTGACTTTGTCGGAAGTTAGTTTCTGTGCTTTACTCGATTGTATCACTTAATAAAATTCGAAATTGTAACAAGGTCCTTAAATCCTAAAAAATCAACCCATTTTTAGTTTTATTTTAATGATTATAAGATCGATAAAATAAATAAAACTATTAAAACAAATGCTCTGACTGAATTGAGTTACTTCGTGTGATTCAAAATTAGAAGAATTATTGCATCGTCTTGAACAATCCCCGATCCAATCATCTTTTATTAGATGATTATCGGTAAAAAGAACCAAACTGATAAATATCTCTAAAAGGTCATCTTAAAATGTTGTGCTTGTCGGTTTTTATTTTAACATTGGCGTTCAGCTATATTCAAGCTGCCTGCAATATTCAAGTTCAAGGGGTTGACAAGGAGGCTCAAGATATGATTGTGAAAAAGCACAATGAACTGCGAAGCAAGGTAGCATTAGGAAAGCAGAAAAACCTACCGGAAGCTTCCAATATGCTGGAAATGGTGAGTTGCAATTTACATTAAGTGGCCAAATTATTATAACCACCCCTCAATATAATATAGTCTTTGATCGTCTGTTGAAGAATTAGACCCTTAGCACTAAATGAATGAGATTTTCGTAGGTGGTATAAGGAATTTGATACCATATTAGATAAACTTCTCTTTTCATTTCCTCAAGATTTGATGGTACTGAATCCAACTGCCAGATACATCGTTCGATCTCATCCCACAAATTCTCAATTACACTCTCAGAAATGAATACTCAAAAACGACGAAATTTTAATTAATTTTGGCGATGCCGTTTACTGGCAAATGCTCCGAGTTTTTATTTCCTCAAAGTGAGTAAATTTGATTCGTCATTTTTATGATGATTCGAATTTCGTATAACCTAAAGAAATATTTCATCGTTTTTGAGCATTTGAGTACAGTAATGAGATTCAGTTTCCTCAAAATCAAGATACAGAATCGTCAAATCACGATCGTAAAAGTGAAGATTCGCGTTTACTCATAAGTCACGAGATAGTTTGACGAAACAATCCTCAAAATTAACGAAATGAGGCTTGAGGATTAATAAATCGTCAGGAATGAAAGTGTTATTTCTGAGAGTGTAGTTAGAGATCTGGCGACAGTGTTGGTCTATGGAGCAAGGTAAAGCTCCATCATGCTCTTTGAACCATCTGAAAACATTGTGAGCTTTATGACAAGGAGTACTACTAGATTTGTACCACTGAAAGTATTCATCTCCGGAAAGGATACACATTAACATATATGGATGTAATTGATCTGCTATAATACTTAAAATACCTCGGGCATTCTGGCATTGTTTAACAGGAATCAAAGGACCTATACTGTTCCCAACCCTCAAGCCATATTAGGACTTCTACCAACTTGAGGTACTAAATATTGCATAAAACTGAGGATTGTAGTTGAGTAGGTAGTCATAATAAAATGGCCTTAGAGTGTATATATCAGGCAGCTAAACAATGCAGTCATATTGATATTTGTGTTGTCTGTCTGCAAGGTAAAACTTCTTGATTGAATTGTACAGTTTTATCATGTTGAAGCTTACAAAGGTTTAGTAAATTCTTCAGAAAAATTTCACTATTCATCTGCGCCAGTTTTTATGACCTGACGGTACTTATAAGTCCCATTTAAAAGACTGTAGTTCTACTTTTCATGGTCCGTCTAATGAAAAACAGATTATAGTGGGGATTTTATGTGAATGCAGTATTCAGTTCCAAAACATTCATAACTAAAATGGTAAATCATAGTCATTCAACAAAATTTTGTTGTTGGTCAGTGTAATTTAGTTATTATAAATAGGAAAAAGTAAATAAATTTACCATAAAGTGCATTTTATATTTCAACTATTTTTTTATCGTCATATATTAGTATTGATTGCTCAGATAGCTTTAAAATAGGCATCGGCAAATAATTAAAATTTAAAAATTAATTCAGTGCCGGAAGGGTTAAAGTTTCAGGAGTGAGAAACTATTGATAGTTGTTTCAAATGATATTAAATTTGTATCGCTACTAATGGATAATAACTCCGTACTATTTCACAATGTATCTAGGTATGGGATGACAAAGTTGCTGCAAAGTCACAAGAGTGGGCCAATAAATGCAAATATGAAGATGACACTAAGGAAGACAGAGACACTGGTGAGCTTTTATATTCGTTATTTTAACGCGGTACATAAAATGTATTTTATTTTCATAATATTCTTTAAAAATATTGTTCCCCAAATAACATTGTTAGGTAAATGCATAACAAATGCCAAATATTTATTTCCAATTCAATTTTCGGTGTTTATATGCTTTGCCCCTTTGAGCATTTTTAGTATAATGGTGAGTAGGAAATTAAAATAATTGAAAAGTTATTGTGTTTCCTTATGAAATACTTAGTTATATAAAAGGTGAAATAGACGAAGAGAATTTTTTTAATTACCCTATAACAAAAAATTATGACTTACATAATTAAATGAATTGCCACTTTTGCTGTGCATCGAAAAAAAATTATGATTTTACCACAAAATTGGTAAATTCATACTCCCACTATAGTAGAAAGTTCCAGTAATCCGATGCAATCGTGTATCAAACTTTATAATGGTGCATACTTCATTTTTTGCAACCAATTACTTCATGCGATGCGAATGGTTGGTTGGTATACATATATTTTCAGGTTTGTGCGCTTATTCAGAGACCCGCTTATAAACCTTCGTCAAGAAAGACCGAAAAATCACACACATAAGTGACAGATGCTGCCATCTATTGCTGCCTCCACAATTTAGACATTTCCCTTAAGGAGAGGGAAATAGTCTCCAGGGACCTGCACCCGTGGGGAAACTGCGCCATGACTACCCACAGGACTTTCGGACCCACAGATTTACCGCATATGCTCGGTGGGTCTTCAGTGGAATCGTGACTCAATCGTGGGACCTTCCGATTCCGTGAACGAGGCCTTAACCACAAGGCTACCCACGGCCCCTGGCTGCGGTGTGAGATGTAAAAATTAGGTATTAGACACAGGCGCAAAAATCCTTTCGAAAAGGGCTTCTTTTAGCTTACTTCTAAAAATTAAAAACATTCTTAAATGTTAAGAAGTACTACTCGAACGAATAATATAATATGGGAAGGATGATAAATGTTTTGCTATGTCTTTGAATCTTTTTAGGTCGAGGTTATACAGGAGAAAATATCGCCTTTCGGTCCAACCAAGACAAATCATATGATTGGGACGAAGTCATAGAAGATTTTTACAGTGAAGTCTCCGACTTCGATCCCGGAAATATCGACGGAATTGCTAACGAGGAAGCCACTGGTCATTTTACGCAGGTAATACAGGGTGAGGCAAACAAAAGTGGCCCCGGTCTAGAGATAGGAATACGTTGAAATGCTTGGCGAGAAAAACTCTTGAAGCCGCTTGAAACCTGTTTTTGCATTGGTTGGATCGGATTAGCTTCACATTAGAGCTACTCATAGACTAAAGGCGAGTTCAGATCCCAGTTTGTATCGTATGAAGACGTCCCATAATGCAATTTTGGTGTCTTGCATTCAATTTAGAATGTTTTGTATTACCAAAAACAAAAAGGTTCTATTCTCTAGGATAAATAACTATCGAAACAATCAAATAATCACTAGTGGGAACTTTCTTTGATCAGCTCTACACACCTTGTTTATATTTCATTTCAACTAGCTTCTAAAACTGTAGCGTAGTTGCAGTCAAATAAGTCGCCAAGCGTTTGTTTGGGCTTACTATTGAAGCGATCAATAGCTTTAGTTAGCAAACCTGTTTTTGTATTGGTTTTAGACTTGGCAACATTTCTGTCGTATTTTTATCTCTAGACCAGGGCCACTTTTTTTTCCTCACCTTGTACTTAAGAGGGACTGTCAGTCCTATACACGTAATGCTTTATTTTTCAAATCACAGTTTCTTGAAAAGTATTTTTTAAACGTATGATCTGTTTGCACCAGATACGCAAATAGGGATGAAAGACAATTTAAAAAAGATTTGAAGGAACAATATCAATCAGTTTTTTAATTATTAATTTTTTTTAAAAGCTTCATTTTGAGAATCGTGGCGACATCTGTAGGACAACTTGGCTTAATTGATTAAAAAGATTTATTATTAATTTAAATAATTCACTCGTGCATTATCTTTGTATATTAATACAGAATTTAAATGATGCCTTTACATTTCAAGTACTTTTAATAACAAAAACGTTCATAACAAACAAGAATCTATGATTTTAAAATTTGATGACACACAAAAATAAATGTCGCCAAATCATAGAAGGAAAAAAAACGCCAATATCTAAATCGTTCAAACTGTAAACCTAAACCACATGGAAAAGTGGGCGGAGCTCATTATATAAATCCAGTCAAAGAATTTCGCGCGACTTTTAAACTTGACTACTTTAGTTGTAGTAAAGGTTGGATACTTTTAGATTTGGTTTAAATTATCGTCGCACTAGAGCTACACGAAGGCTATTGGCACTTGGATACTTTTAGCTATTTTGATATGTACAGCTGTGGAAAAAGTTCCCACTAGTGATTATTTCGAACGTTAGTCATCCTATAGAACCTTTTTGACTTTGTGTTTATATAACATCATGAGTTAATTGCAGGACAAAAAATTGCATAAGGAGCCGTCTTCATATTAAAAATGCTATTAACTTTAAAATTTCCAATGGCAGCACCCAATTTTATAATTTAGAAATATTAAGAATCCTCATAAACCCTAAATCTTAGTTTTTGTTACATTTGGCTGAATATTTGACGAGTTATTCAATCGAATCACTTGGTGATCTTTGGTTTATCATTTCTAAAATGACGGCCGTAGTCTGTGGGTTTATTGAAGGGAGAAATATAAACGTTTATTTAAAAATGTTTAGGGAGGGGTCCTGGGATGTATAGTCAATGAGGATGAAGCCCTGACGTTATTTTTAGAATATTTTATAATCTTTTTTTAAATTCGAAACATTTTTTTAATAGAAAAGAAGGTATTGACATGGTAGTCTTCCCAAAGTGTCCCGTCTGTCTGTCCTTACTTCGGTGACGAAATCTGTTCTATCCATCAGATCTTAAGAATCACTTTTGTCATCGAAAGATAGGACAGCAGGGACCTAACTTCATACTTGTTGTTCTTCTGTTTGTACGCCCATACGGACATCTGTCATCTTGTCATGTCGACGAACGACCCATTAAAGTAGCATTGGAATTTAATTTTTAGTCATTTAAATTACTGTTGCCACATCAGCATAACACGAAAAACCTTATTTGAAATGTTAAAGATTATTAATTTTTTCTTTGTAAATCGAATTGGAATGGAGTTATAAAAAATATACCGCAATGTGATTTTTTTTAATGTTTATTATATTTGTTTACTAAGAAAGTGGTTCACAGTGTTACTTTTTTTTTGCTTAAAGAGCTAATTGGTATTAATTTACAATTAAATTCCTTTAAATCAGTGCAATTTGGAGTTATTTCATGTTTATCATTGCCAAATGTTCTGGATATATCAGGTTTTTTCAAATATTATAGTTATTGATAGTTATTTAATTACAAGAATCTCGTGTAATTTAAGGTGAGATTTTCATAGCATTGCCAAAGATCACGGAAAAGATACTACAGGATGTGACTCGTTCAATTTTACATAATTATTCTTCAAACTGCAAAATAAATTTAGCAAACTATAAAGATTATTTATTTAATTTGCGGAAGAAAAAATGTAATTATAGTGGCCAATTTTTAGAGTTGAAGATTCAAATTGTAACTGAATGCTGGGTTAGTCTATATTTGTTCTGAAGTTATAAATCTTGTGCGGAAGTGGTTATAGGTGGCAGTTAATGTTATTATAATACCCTTGCGTTTCGACGAGAATTTCATTCTAGTACTTAAGTAACTGCACATGTAGGCTTTTTAATTCTTTAATAACTTCTCGAGCAACATTCAAGAACATGTGTCGTTTGGTGGCAGAGTACTGAAAGTTTAATGTGCCAATCACGCAGTCCGACGCTATTTTAGAGGCCTTGAAAAGTTGCAAAAAACACGTCAAGATTTCCCGGC
This sequence comes from Hylyphantes graminicola, assembly GCA_023701765.1. Taxonomy (NCBI): domain Eukaryota; kingdom Metazoa; phylum Arthropoda; class Arachnida; order Araneae; family Linyphiidae; genus Hylyphantes; species Hylyphantes graminicola. The sequence continues at coordinate 16,405,039 of CM043113.1, read as the reverse complement.
TCCAAAGGTGTGCAATGTAGAAAGCTTCTTTCAGAACGAATGTACAGATTAGTGGCGGGAGTAAGGCTTGTAATAAAGAGACCAGTGTCTAATTTACAAGAGCAACCGAATGAACAAATTGACAAACTGCCACTAGCAATACAAAAGGTTCCTGCACATGTTTTTGAAGACCATAAACCAGCGTTTGTTTGTATCTTGCTGACCTTATTATTGCCTTTAAAACTGCTAATACGACAGATTCATTATACATTTGGGTTTCTACTTTTGCATTAGTATGCCATTAGTTTTAACAAACATAAAGATTGCTACGCCAACAATTAAAAGTACGGAACTAGATTTAAGGGGTCATAGTCTTAAAAATGTGCAAAGAAGGTACTACAAAGCATAGTTTGAACTTTCATGCAATTTTTAACTACTCTATATAAAAGTATAATTTTTTTATATGCAATTCTATAAGATTTACTTATTATATAACAAATTTTAAAATGTATGAAACTTCAGCCAAAACTAAAATAAATGATAACAAACATGAGACTATTGGAACTCATTGGGATTAGGCTTGCGCGCGAAATTTTGAGGTCAAAATTGAAGAAATGACAAAGAAAATGATTTTATATTGTACAAATATGTACAAACAAAGACTTATACCTAATTTCTAAACTCAATTTTAATAAGTAATTTTTTTCAGAGCTTTTTTCTTAAATTTTTATTAATTTTTTTTAGAAAACAGCTCTTAACATAAATTCTAATTAAAATTGAGCTCAGAATTTAGGTACAAGTCTTTGTTTGTACATATTTGTACAATATAAAGTCATTTTCTTGCTCATTTCTTCAATTTTGACCTCAAAATTTGGCACGCAAGCCTAATCCCAATGTGTTCCAATAGTCTTATGTTTGTTATCATTTATTTTAGTTTTGGCTGAAGTTTCATAAATTTTAAAATTTGTTATATAATAAATAAATTTTATAAAATTACATATAAAAAATATACTTATATGTTGAGTAGTTAAAAAATTACATTAAAGATCACCTTCTTTGCACATTTTTAAGACTTCTATGATCCCTTAAGAACAATACTGTTTATGTGCCGAGGCTAAAATAGTATTCCGAAGTTTACAGGGATGACTTTAGAGCAGTTCATAGCGGTTACAAATCTTGGTAATTATAAATAGAAATATAATGTATTAGTATGAGCAAACCAGAAAAGAAATCGTTTCCTGAAAGATCGTAATATTTACAAAATAAATATAATTTATTAAACAAATAAAAAAATTAAATGAAAGAGAAATAACCAAACAACACAATTTTTTTTCCTCCAGAACATCGTCCGGGCTCGCAAAAGAGTACCGGAACCAGTTTTCGTTAGTCTAAACCTGATTACAATCGAATAATCTTTATCTTGTGAGTGATAAATCTTGCCGTTCTCCAGTCCCCAGAAAGAGAAACGTATCCCCTTTTTTAAATCGCCAGACGTATCATTTGGCGAAAATTTGTAGCGCCACCTGGCGAGTCAGAATCAAAATAAAGTTGGCTGATAAATCCTCTTAAAGATATAAGCAAATTTAGTTGGATATAGAACTCACATTCTAATTCTAAGGTATAGCATTCGGTTCGTTCATTGGCTACTTCGTATAGTTTTACGGTCGTCAAATTGCCAATGAACTAACCGGGCCAATATAGGGCTTAGACAAAATTATCAACAGACCAAGAATTTCCAAACATCTTATAAACTGCTGGAAAATATGTAAAAATAATTTTGACGATTTGTAACAAGTGTTAAGGCACACATTTTCATTTCAGAACCGAATTACTAGTTCAAATTATTTTTAAGGAATAAAGATTTACCATCAGTTCTTGTGCAGTGATTTACAATAAAGCGATACTAGGTGTTAATATAGTCCGTCTCTAAAGTTTAGACAAAAAGCATTTTGAGTAACAAAATTTCACTGAAAAGGTTTGGTTGACGAAAGTGGTGGTAGTAAGGATCAGAAAGGTATAAATAATTACCAATATCATGAAACACAAAGAAATTTACAAATAATAAATTTTATTCGAATTAACAGTGAAAATACCCCAAAAAATTGTCTCAAAAATATAGAAAAAATCAATTTAATGCACTTTTAATGGCCTAAAGTAATAGTGTGGAGGGAACTTATATTTAAAGGACAGACTTTCCTTGCCTTGTTGAAGAATAAACATCCCTGCATCGCGCGTACTAAAGTGTAAAAGAAGAACAATTTGTTGATATATCTTGTTATTTATAGGGATATTATGCATTTTTAAAGTTAAACTTACTGATTTTATCCTAAAGTTGCTTTTTTAAACTAATAACGATTCTCATTTAACGCTTAGAAACCATTAATGAATCTAATTTTACGCCTAGAGTAAATCAAAATCATCGGCTCTTTACCGTAGGTGAAGGTGTAAACAAACTTGATTGTTGCCATAGCAGAGCTAGAAATATATGGAAATTTGGGAGCACGCAAGTAGCTTGAGATTATTATATATAGAGATTTTTTTTACTCAAAATGTTCTTTGTCTAAAATTTTGAGACGGGCTATAGCAATTAGTTTTACTTATGTTTCAATTAAAGGCGAATTTTTAAGATTAAATGTGAATAAAGTTTTCTTATGTATATTTTCAGATTATCTGGGCTAACTCAACCAAAATTGGATGCGGCTATGTTAGATTTTTAGATACAAAAATAAAGGGGAATTATTACCATTTGTATGGATGCGAATATTTGCCGGGGTAAAAAAGCTTTCATTATTATTCTTATATTGATGTCATAATATTATATGGTTCGAAAAAGTAACAAAAAGTTACATTTGCGGGAGCATCGTTTGTAATTTAGCATTTTTATTGTATTTTATTGTACACAAATAGATTTTGAAGTTTTTTTTTTCTCTGGTCCTCTGCTGGTTATTAATTCATACTTTTTAGACACAAATAAGAACTTCAACAGACGGTTGTTAAACGCCGTATTTTATTGCGTCTTCCCTTTCTCGCTCGTCAAGGAAGCAATAGGTTACAGTTAAGGAATTTACATAATTTCCCCAGCCACCGCCAGGTGGCGCCACACACGATTATACATACTCCCCGCGTTGAAATGTATATTTCAAAAATTATCTAGAGAGAAACTTATATTAATAACAATATGAACAATTTTAAGCATAATAACATAAATCTTATACAAAAAATTCAAACAACAAATATAAAAGAATTTCACTCACAAAATTACACTTTTACTTAATTGGAACTGGCAAAATTGCTAATTTAGTTATTGGGCGCTTAAAAATCCCACGTTTAGTTTTAACAGAGCAAACTCTTACACATTTGTCTCTACCTTCAAATACTTTTACAATACGACCTAATAACCATGAGTTAATGGGAAGATTATCTTCCTTAATAAGAACTATTGTTCCAAGTTGGATGTTATTTTTAACAAATTGCCATTTATTCCTCTGTTGTAGATGACACAAATAATCATTTGACCATTTTTTCCAAATTACCTGCGTAACCTTTGATGTTAATTGCCATCTACTAAGTCTGTTATCACTTAATTCAATTAATTGAGGTTCAGGAATGCTAAACATTGTACGGCCAATTAAAAAATGTGCAGGAGTAAGGACTTCAAACTCTTCTGCATCATTCGACATGGGAGTTAAGGGCCTAGAGTTTAATATTCCTTCAACCTGATTCATTACAGTAAGAAATCCTTCATAGGACAGAGTCAAATTTCCGATTGCTCTTTTTAGGTGAAATTTAAATGATTTCACACCACCTTCCCATAAACCTCCAAAATGAGGAGCTTTAGGTGGAATAAACTTCCATGTGATTTTTTCTGAACTAAGATAGTTACTGAAAGTAGTATCTGGTTGATTTATTAATTCAAACAAACGGTTTAACTCTTTATTAGCACCAATATAAGTTTTCGAGTTATCACTAAAGATAGTGGAGCATTTTCCTCTACGAGAAGTAAATCTTTTAAGAGCGGCAATGAAACAATCGGAAGTTTGATCTGAAACAATTTCAAAATGTACTGCTCTTGTTGCCAAACATACAAATATAACAACAAAGATTTTTTGCTTTGAACCCTTTCTTTTGTGCTTATGACGAATTTAAAATGGTCCTAGGTAATCTGTCCCTGTATTAACAAAGGGGTGAGATTTTGAACATCGTTCGGCAGGTAAGTCTCCCATTTTTTGCTCTAGGAATCGAGGGTTATATTTCGCACAAATAACACAATCATGGACTAATTTCCTTGCTAATGTGCGTCCATGAATAATCCAAAATCGTTGTCTGGATGCATTAAGAAGTGCTTGCGCACCCAAATGACAATAATTTTTATGTAACTCTAGTAAGATCAAAATAGAAATTTGATTATTTCTAGGCAAAACAATGGGATGCTTATTATTGAGTGGCAAGTCGGAATTCTTGAGCCGACCACCAACTCTTATGACATTTGATACTTTGTCAATAAAAGGATGCAATGATTTTAATTTACTGTTATTTGATACCTGTTTACCATTATTTAATAATTTAAATTCCTCTGGAAAACTTTCCTTTTGTACCAAAGACAATAAACGCATTTCATTTTTACTTACTTCATCTGCTGTTAGAGCACCAATTATTTTTAATCCATTTTTACAATTCACAATGAATCTGTTAACGTAGCAAAATATTCGAATTAATTTTTGATAATTATTAGTGATACCAATTAACCCAGTAAGAAAACGTTCACTAAAGATAGCTGTTAGGCAAGGGTTTTCAATAATTTTAAATTCTCTAACATATGATTCATCATTAAGTATATTAGTGTCCACACTACACTCGTCACACTGTTCTGGTATTAGCGGCTCACTGCAAGGCCTGTCCCCAGTGGACAGGAATGCGGGTCCAGTCCACCACAAGGAACTTTGGTGTAGACTCGAAGGATCAAGACCTCTGGATATAAGGTCAGCCGGGTTCTGGGCTGAGGGAACCTTATGCCACTGCTCCTCAGAGGTCAACTGTTGAATGGTGGCAACCCTGTTTGCCACGAAGGTCTTGAGCGTGTTAGGAACCTTCCGGATCCATGCCAAGACGATTGTAGAATCGCTCCACAGGTAGGTAGTAGGTGAAGTCCATCGCAAGGCAGTCACGACTCTGTTCATCAGCTTTGACAGTAGGACGGCAGAACAGAGCTCTAGACGAGGGATCGAGACACTCTGGACTGGGCTGACTCTGCTTTTGCTCGTCACTAGTTTCACTACTGGTGTTGCATCTGATGAATATGATAGACAGTAAATCACTGCCCCATAGCACTTCTCCGAAGCATCGGCGAAACCGTGCAATTCAATTCGTGTTACACTGCTGGTCACAATACACCGATCGATGAAGATGCTGTTCACACTGTTGAAATCTTCAAGAAACTGGTGCCATTCTCTCATATATATATATATATAATCTTGTTTTTAAAAAATACACATACACACATTAATCTGTATATCCGTATGACTTAAGTTTCATACATGAAGCACATCGAAAACAAAACCTACTAGAAAACTTAACAGTAAATCTACGACAATATTTCAATACTATGAACATCAAAATCTTAATTTTCTATTCTTAAAAAATTATAACTATATTCTACTCCATTATTCTATTTATTAAATAAATCAACTTTTTTAAATCTAAAAATATATTTTATATACCAAGCTAAAGAGATTGTCATTCATGCATAAATGAGATTTTCTTTCTTTTAGTGGTAATATTGAGGATTACCCTATTTACAAACGAGGTGAACCATGTAGTGAATGCAGTACCAGTAAATGTGGATCTACACCAGGATTATGTGGTAATTTTTTTAATCACATTTAGAGAGTTAAAATATTTTATTCATTCTACCATTTTTTAAATTCATCAATGGCTTAAATTTTTTTTAGAATAAAAAAAATATATAAAAGTTTTTAACGTAACTACACTGCGATCCAAAAGTTTAGACAATGACGTTTTTTAGCTGTAAAATTTAGATTTGTGAAATTAGAATATCAAAACATCCTTATATATATTTAATACGTATTTTGAAATGCTATAATTGAAACCTAATTGCTTGATTTGCTATAACAAAATTTTTTTTCATAAAATAAAATTTTGTATGGTCCCAAAAGTTTAGACACAAATACGAGATTATGCTAATTTAAAGTACATAATGACCTAATTTTGCATTTTTATTGATGAATCATATATTTTTTATATGATAAATTAAAGAAATACGATATCCGGTGAACTAAACAAATTTAATAACGATATTAGTACAATTTTACACCAAAAAGACAATATAGTCACTTTAAATCATTATTCAAATCATATTAGCTTCAAATTTACAATTTAACATATCTAAATACGAACCGAATGAATACCAGCCCATCACCTTAAAGTTTTGCCACGAATTCGTAGACTTATAGACGTTCATTGATCAATTTTCTTGAGGAAAAGTGCAGTATTTCCCATATAAAATCACAAAATAGCAAAAGATTATTCTTTTTTGCACTTTAGTACAATGCAGAGATAGTCACCTCTTCAAAAACGCCAAAACAATTCGGTTATTCCAAAGTAAATTCACTCTACACCATTACAAACTACCACCTTGATGCTAGAGTTTTTAAGAGGGAAAACCGGTGTTTTCAAAAGCATATTTTTCAATATTCGGTTAAACCGAACGTGTTTGAACAGCACTAAAGATACCGGTTAAATTGTAACCGGTTCAAAGAAACCGGGTTTTCTCAGGAAACTTCAAATTTTAGTATGAAGAAGGAACTTTCGTAATTGTGTGGAGTGATCTTGCGATAAAATTTCCTACTTTTTTTGTCGTTTTTGAAGAGGTGACTATCTCTGCATTGTACTAAAGTGCAAAATAGAACGATGTGTCGCTATTTTGTGATTTTATATGGGAAAGATTGTACTTTTCATCAAGAAAATTGGTCAATGCATGTCTCTAAATCCACGAATTCGTTTCAAAACTTTAAGGTGATGGAATGGTATTCATTCGGTTCGTATTTAGATATGTTAAATTGCAAATTTGAAGCAAATGGGATTTGAATAAAGATTTAATGTGGCTTAATTGTCTGTTTGGTGTAAAATTGAACCAATATCGTTATAAAATCTGCTTAGTTCACCGGATATCGTTTTTTTTTAATTTATCACATAAAAAATATATAATTTAACAATAAAAATGCGAAATTAGGCAATTTTGTGCTTTAAATTAGCATAATCTCGTATTTGTGTCTAAACTTTTGGGACCATGCAAAATTTTATTTTATGAAACTAAAATTTTTTATAGCAAATCAAGCAATTAGGTTTCAATTATAGCATTTCAAAATACGTATTAAATATATATAAGGATGTTTTGATATTCTAATTTCACAAATCTAAATTTTACAGCTAAAAAACGTCATTGTCTAAACTTTTGGATCGCAGTGTATTAACAACGGTTGGTAAGAAAATGTGCCATGCAAAAATTAGCTTTCTTATTAAGTTCATTCAAATAAACAAAATATAAGACAAATAAAGACCATATTCCTGAACAATTTATGAAGGTTAAATCGAGCTAAATTTTAAAAACTAATTTTTAAAAAAAAAAATAACATTTTTATTCAGAAATGAAATTGCTAATGGTATTCACAAAATCATCGTTCATGGGATTAATCTTATGTTAAATTAAGTTTGAATTATCGTTGCACTAGAGCTGTTCGAGGACTATTGGCGACGGGCGTCGTATTTTAAAACCACAGTCAAGTGAAGAGCCGACACCTGAAACAGGCACCCAACGCAACCGTTTAGGGCGACATCGTACGCAACGTTAGGACTTTGAAGGAAATTTAACGCGCACTCCCTTGCACGTGGTATTATTCGTTGGACATTTTTGGCTGCGCGGGCCGTTTATAGGTCAGCAGTTATTTTGGCGATGCTCGGACCCGAACCTGGGACCTTTCGCGTGCTAGGAGAGTGCCTAACCGACTGGGCTCATAACCCCTTTATTCTTATGTTGAAAATATATCTAAAGAACATTTAAGAAAATTTCCTGTTGAGAGCGTTTCGCCACACTATGAGATAATGGAGAGGTTGCGTGAATTTCAAATTCATTTACAAAACAAATAATCATTCAAAAGCATGCTGAATAGTAACATTTACACCAGTAAAAGTGATTGAATTAATATTTGTATGAATGAAACTGTTAACCAGGTTATACGATTTTAAGTGTTAATCCTACATAGACTACTCTTAAATTGCTAAATATGCTCTAGTTTTAATGTAACATTAATATTAAAACTAAAATAAAACTATTATTAAAATGTCATTTACGTTTAATATCCAAATAAATATCTATAAACAGAGCCATTTAAGAAAGAACGAGACCGGAAGAACTCCGGTATCCAGACTAAAGTGCATCTGTGTTAATCCAATAAGGAACAAAATTATTTTCTAATCCACATTTCTCGAGCTGCATTGGATATTTTTGGAAAGTTTTTTTTTATTATTATTTTTTTGTAAAAAAAAAAATATTTAGTTGACTTAAAAGTCTCCATAATCCCACTTTTTGAAATTGGTTCAAACAGTAAGAATATTTATTGAAAATTTAAAAAATACATATTCCAACCAATTTTAAAAAGTGGGATTATAGAGACCTGTAGGTCACTTACATTTATCATTAAAGAGAAACGTTTGTGAAATATTTACCCCTCTAATGCATGATTTTTTATTTTCATCCCAGAAAAATATATATGTATCTTTAATACTCACACATTATGGGAAAAATACTAAAAGAAATTTAACTGCATTAGAATTTAAATAATTTCAATTTTTAAAAAGAATTTCATATGACAAAAACCAACTGCAAAATTCCAATTTTGATAATAATGACTAGAAAACTACTAAAAATATTTCAAAATAACCCTTTTTAACTATGATTAATTTTTCAAAACAATTTATTGGTATTTAGTGTACCAATATTATTATACTTAAAATACTGCCAAAAACGTAATTTCACAAAGTTAATAACCACACTCTTTAATCTTGAATACACTTTCACTACTGTCATCTATGAGGAATGAGGATTATTAGTAACTAAAACTTCAAAATGAAATGTAATAGATGAAAAAACACAGATTTGTCTAGGAGGAGCTCTAATTTAATAGAATAAAGTAGATTATGTTACTTGTTACCAAACGGTAACAGTATGCATTAGAGGGTTAATGCAGCCGAAGAAATTTAACTTGTGTAAAATTATTTTTTCCAATGGACTAACACAGGGGCACTTTGGTTTGGAGACTCGCGGTCATCCAGGCTCATTCGCCCGAAATTGCGCATTACTTGTATTTTTTATTCAACTATTTTTGCAATCTCAAGATATTAATATTGAGTTTTATTTTCAGCTCCTCCAAGTTCTCCTACGTATATATACATATAAAAACCTTTCTCAATGTAAATCTTACGAGAATTTTTAACAGTGCAATCGAACAGATATTACCTTTGAAAAACTGGAAGAACTTATTTAAAAAAAACTGCATTGGTGTGAAGTACAATTATGAACAGCAAATAATGAATTTCAGTTATTACTTTGCGCATTGTATGAAAAATAATTTATTTTGTTTAGTATTTTTTGAAAGCATAAATTAATAAATTGTGATTAATAATCTGTGTGTGCTGATTTCTCTTTTTTGGTCAAAATACATTATTTAAAAAAAATCCGTTTAGAATAAACCAGGAGTTCTAGTAAACATAACGCCTTCAAGTGCGCTTAAATTTTTAAGTTTTTTGTCACAAAAAATACTTCATATAGATATTAGAAGCACATTCTGTTACCAATTTTATAAAGTAACGTCAAACGTTTCACCAGCCGCCCCGGTGGCTCAATCGTTACGATGCTGGTCTTTGGTGCTGCTGGGGTCGGGTTCGAATCCCGGCCAGGCATGGATGTTTGTGACCGTCAATAAATGTTGTTATTTGTCTATGTGTTTGTGTCGTCTCTTTCTTTGTGTGTCTCTTGTGCTTGTGTCATTTCTGGGGTTCAGTACAATAGACTTAAAGTCGCGGTGCTTGGCGATCTTGCTCCCCCCCCCCCCCCCACCAAGAAAGTCATAAGTCAACGTTTCACCAAATTTAAACAATGTGTAGTACAAGAAACCGTATATTAAATTGATATTTTTACACATTGATGCATAACTCTGCACTGAATCATAAATATTTAAACGTTAAATATTCGAAAATAGTTAGAATTTTTAAAGGTTACTAAAGCTAATAATTTAATATAAAATAGTAGGGTAGATTGACCAGTGAGTGGTAAATACCCTTAAAAAGTAAGGATAAAAAATCATTCCACTGGATGGATTGGCAACAGTGACTTCCTCTTATCTAGTAGGAAGCTATCTGACATCTGATTGGTTGTCCTGGTTGGATTAAAATCCAACATGTTTATTGACTGGACATTTTTGTGTTCATTCACTGGTAAAAGTACTGTTCATTCACTTGGCTTTTGTACCACTTTTTATTTGGACCCCCAATAGACCCGAAGCAATGTAATATAAAGGCACCTCCTTTTTTTGTAGAATTTACATATAATGACAGACGTGTTCACATTGTCATAAACCCACAAGCTATATTTTCTTAAAATGTAGGAATTTTCTTAAAACAAATTGTGCTTGACAAATGACAGTGATTGCGCCCTCTAGAAGGGAAGGGCGTAGGCTATATAGCCCATTACCCCGCTCGCCAGAAGAGACAGTCACAAGAGACACACAAAGAAGGACGCCACAAACACATAGACAAATAACAACATTTATTGACAAACACAAACATCCACACCTTTACCGGGATTCGAACCCGAGCCCAGCAGCTCCAAAGGCTAGTACACTAACCATTGCGCCAGTGGACTGGCCAAATTGTGCTTAAGCGTTCATTCACTGGTTAGTCTCCTATGACAAAAATAAGTACTTTCCAATTCTATGATTGTTAACATGGAAAGACACTACCGATAATCTCTTCAATTTAGATATTTTCAAGAGCATAAAATATCATGGAAATGGCTTAGCTAGTGACATTCAAATACGAGAAAAAATACTTGCATAAGCACAACCTTACGTTTTAAAAAGAATTTACGTGTCTCAAAAGTCAAATTTAAGCTTTAAATAAACTGTTATAAAAATCTTAATAATAATATCCTTTTAAAAACATTCGAATTCATTTTTATTCCTTCACTAACCAAAGTTTTTATTCCTTAAATTCATAATTTAAATTCATTTAGAAAAAAAAATATTGTAAAAATTGTTTTGATTATTAAAGATGGGCTGTATGTATCTTACCTCCTTTTTAAATATAAGTTTAGTTTGAATTATCGTCGCAAGAGCTGCACGAGGGCTACTAGCGACGTGCGTTGTATTTTAGAACCGCAGTCAAGGGACGAGCCGACACCTGAGTAGGCACCTAACGCAACCGTTAATAACGACTCTTACGCAGCGTTGGTACTTTGGAGGATATTTAACGTGCACTTCCTCCACACGGGGCATTATTCGTCGGACATTTTGGCTCCACAAGCCCATTTAAAATATAAAATCATTGCTTGTAACACGAAGAACAAATGTTCTTACATCATTCTAGAAAATCTTCAATATTGCACTGTAGTACAAAACTTGCGAAGCCCATTACAATGGTCCATATGAAACTTTCTTACTCTTGTAATACTTTCTAACATGATTCCCTCATTAAAATCGAATAAAATTATATTATTCAGAAAACTGTCTATTGTTGGGTTTTTTCATGACATCAAAATAATAATTATTAATTCCTAAGAATTCTTCATACAACGGGAAAATTAAATATTTCCACCGCTCTTAATAAGTTTTTTCAGTGGAAAATATTCCAAAATCGTGATACAAGCCTCAAAAGACCTACCCATTGTGTTTGGTTCGTAAACAATGCAATGAAATTTCATTTCCACAAAATTGATGAAGTAGATAGACTAAGTAACTGTAAAAGTTCTAGGTTGAGTATGGGACCAAGATGAATCGTTGAATTGGCGAGAAAGTCTGCTACTTTTGGCAAAATATCTCTGCTTTTGGCGGAAATATATAAGACTCATTCCATGCATAACTTCCAGTTCTTTAGAGTGAGTCCCGGTTGTTAAAAGGTAATTATTACCACTACTTTTCACGTTCAATGAAAAAATAGAGGGAAAGCTTTTCTGCACTTAGTCAAACTAAATAATGGAATGCGTTTCATTTAACTAAATTTTCTTTATATTTTAAAAGTTTCTTTAACTTGTGGCTTGCAGTACAAAAATCTTCCGTTAGATTGAATTTTTCATAAAGCAACAATTAATAATTATTTTTACCACTCATTATTAGAAAAATCCTGTAAATTTTCACATAACAATACAGTCACATTAATAGTTAATAATATCTATAGAAGTAAACCGAGATTATTCAACTATTTTCGGTATCAGTTCTAGCAAACCCTCCAAGTCGTTTCACCTAACCCACATGACTTGGGTAGTGATAATGGTCCCCTTTAGGTTTGCCAAAGTGTATTTGTTATTATAATAAAAGTCTTTGAAATTCTCCCATTGTTTCGCTGTTTATGGTCTGATAAGAATTAGTATGTAATGCTGAATCCTGCTGAAATTTGAGTTTTTGTTGCAAGAACACGATCACCAAACGTTTCCGAACTTTCCCGCATTGCGTTTTGTTTCCTCGTAGAAGCGAAAACTAAACTTTGTTACTTTATTTACTATTTCTAAAGCTCTATTTAATAGTTTATTTTCTACCCACTGAGAGTACCTAATCTTTTTGAGAGTTTTAAAACAAATCCCATTCAGTTTCTACTAATACCAGCATCAATTTTTAACATCAAAACCATCGCTTTCTAAGCTATCTCCAGGGATTTATTGGTTGCTGTCTGTTTCCGAACTACTTAAGAGCTTTAACACAGCCACCAATGTATCTGCTACTACTGGTCACTGCTTTCCTGTGCGTAACGCACTGTTGGGGTCAGTGTCGTGTCCAAGTGAGGGGTGTGAAAGATGCCCAGAAGCGAGTGATTGTCAAGAAGCACAATGAGCTAAGAGCTAAGGTCGCCAATGGGAAAGAATCGGGTCTACCGAAAGCAGCCAACATGCTTAAAATGGTAAGATTGTACAAAAAAAGATTCCTTAAAAAAATATATAAATAATTTTTTAAATGTGTAATTTTTATAAGTTCAAGTTATGTTGACCAAAACTTGGCCAGAAGCCTATCAAGTTTAATCTATAACACTTCTGTTCATTTACCCATCCCCAATAATTGTCAGATGGGAAAATAGGTCCTTGGTGGTCAACTTTATACTTTCTTTAAAAAAAACATTTTAAAATAATAATAATAATCTTAAAATACATAAAAAGACAATACTTTTCATTGACTTTTATTGCTAAAAATTGTTCGTAATTCTGTTTTCAATTTCATCATAATTATGTTTAGTTGTTTGCAGGCTTGTCCTCAAAACCAGGTAAAAGTAAAATTAAGAATAAAAACTAAAATAAATTTTAAAACAACGTAGAATAACATCCTAACAAAAATCTTTGAAAAAACCTAACCGAATTCCTTTATGAAAAATTTATTGACATAATTAGTTGATTTTCGAACTTAGACGGTGTTGACGTTCTACGGGGGATGATATTAGTGATTATTTTGTTTTGAAAGATATTTAAAAGGTTAAAAGTTATGTAATAAAGATTTCAATATTTTGAGGGTACATAAGTACAGGGTGGTTATAAAATAACGCTCCCTATTCGGAGTGGTCTGTAGCTTGAATGAATAATCCAAATGCATCAAAAATTGAGATACTTGCTGTTCAAGAAGGGGGGAAAAGAATGGAATCATAAAAAAGACAGAATCCTATAGAATGATCATAAAAAACAAATTCGTCTTTTGACCAGAATCTAAATTACGAGGCGTCGTCAATTATGGCCAATTACGGCCAACACATCCAATTACGCCTCGTAATTTAGAACCCTGGTCAAGAGACGAGTTTCTTTATTACGAAAAAGAATGGAATTATAACACAGAGACTCGTCTCTTGACCAAGGTTATAATTACGAGGAGTAGCCAATTATGGCTAATTACGGCCAACACATCCAATTACGTCTCGTAATTTAGAACCCTGGTCAAGAGACGAGTTTGTTTTTTATGATTCCATTCTTTTTCCCCCTTCTTGATTAGTAAGTGTCTCAAAGTTTTTTTGCATTTGGATTATTCATTCAAGCTACAGACCACTCCGAATAGGGAGCGTTATTTTATAACCACCCTGTATACATATAACAAAGAAACTGGGAATAGACTACCTAAAAACTTTTTATTTAATTACAGATGATGTACGATGATGTACAGATGGGTACGATACAATTTTGTACTCGGCTTCAGCAAAATAATGGTTACCAGCAGCTGCATCGGCAGTGCAGAGAAATGTTTCCCCATATTTTTGGTATTCAGTTGGACCGTTTTTTAGGTTTCGGAAGTATGGTTGAACCAAGCACCGAAAATAAGATGAAACGTTTCACTCCATAGTATCCATATATTTCCATATTTCCATATAGTTAGTGAAATCATCAAGGGACGATTTTTGACAGTGCATTGAAGAAAGCAAGTTTTAAATAAATTTTAACTAATTGCCCATTATGGTATCTTTGAAAGTTTCAGTTCGTGTTTGGGGTTGCCATAAGTTGTTTGGGGTTGCCAGAAGTTGTTTAGGGTTGCCAGAAATTGTTTGGGGTTGCCAGAAGTTGTTTGGGGTTGCCAGAAGTTGATTCGCTACGGTAAGTGCGTGTTTTGGTGTTTACTTTTACCGCTCTTAGGCGAATTGTATAGTATATATTTTATATATTTCATTTTTATATGGAGGTTTCTTAGACTGTTGGCTGATATATGGGTATTGGGGCCTCATTACTAGCATTAATTCCTGAAGGTATTATTGAAGCTTTAGCCGAGGCTGGTCTTGTACAATTGGAAGGTTTTATTGGAGAAGACGCAGTTTGGACTTTTTCGGCTAGAGCTAGTTATTACTTTGGCGGTACTGTCGTAACTTTAGGTGCAATTGGAGGGGGAATAGCAGCTGGATATTCATTGTCTGGTTCAAGTTCCACAGACGGATCTGAATTTAATTATATTAGAAAACTTGTAGAAAAAAGTAATACCACACAATTTGTTTTGGAAACAATTCATTTATTAAATAATCCGCTTAAAGCAAAGCATTTACTAAATTATGTCCAAAAGTTATTGCAAAAAAAAGCCCCAAAATCAGAGATTGGGATGGGGTGTTCTCGAATCAATAGATCGAGAAGACAAAATTTTTAAACGAAACGTTTGGTTCGGAGGAACAGACAAATCAGTAATTATAAAGAGATTGAAACTATGTAAAAAATTATGTAAAAGAAAACTTCCTTTCTCCAAATTTTCTCTATTATTAGTTACTTTCTTCTTTCATTGAACAAAAAAATTAATAATGAATTTTTTTTGTTACTAGGAGTGGGACGAAGCTGTTGCACGAAAAGCTCAAGAATGGGCTAATAAATGCAGATTTCAACACGATACTGCTGCAGATAGAGACACGGGTGAGTAGATTCAGCATACAGATAAGTGTTTCTAAACCCCAAAACTGTATACTCAGAATTATTATTCAAAAAATATTTTCAGTTTTGAGCATCATGAAGTAAACAACGTAGATTTTTTGCGCAAATAGTTCATTAATATAAATTTACATGTTTGAACATGTTTGTTGTTACATGTGAACTCTAGACGTCCAGTTTGGAAAAAAAACCATTCTGAAAAGAGTGGGAGTTTTGGGAACTCAGATCGCCCACTTTCATCCGAACTATATACTAGTTTTAATTCCCAACTGCATAGAAATTTCGGCGTTGAAACAACGAAGTTATTTTCAGATTGCAATGTCTAGTGTAATAGTATAAAACTGTAACCTCTTTCTTTTATTCGCACTATAAAGGATTGAACAACGCATAATCTCGTTTTACAGGTAATGGATACGTGGGACAAAATATCGCCTATTCTTCGAACCAGAATCCGGAGCCGGAATGGGCATCCATTATACAAGACTTTTACAGCGAAGTTTCACAATTCGATAAGAGGACAGTTGATAGGTACAGATTTGAACATAATACCGGTCATTTCACTCAGGTGTGTTAATAATGTATCTATAATAATAAAAGAAAGAGTCTGTCTGTGTGTCTGTCTGTCTGTCTGTGTGTATGTCTGTGGATCGCAAAAGACCTACTTAGACTGCTCTAAAAAATTCGAAATTTTTAATATAGATTCCTTTTAATACCTACGTGTGCACCTGAGGCTTAGATATTTCATATTTCATTGAAATTTTTAATTAATATAATTAGTTTTAAAAAAAACGTCATCCACGTGGAATCGCGGGACCATAACAGGGCTTGAAAGTACATGGTCCGGTCCGAAACGGGGGCTTGACGTCATCCTCTATTAGTTTGATTGAGATATGCGCTCGCCCTAGGGCTGCTTCATCCTCTATTAGTGTTTGCTCTTTTAGGTGCGCATGTACAGCTGGGGAAAAAAAAAACGCTCCACCCCACGTTTCTCAGCTGCTATTGGGCAAGGAACTTTGTGAAAGGTGTCATTTTTCAGGAAATAGCGTAAGGAACTGAGAACTGGCAACAAAAATTGTATAAGGGGTCGTCTACATATTAAAATGTGTACCAACTTTGAAAATTCCAATGGCAACACCCAATTTTTTTTACATAAAAATGTTCAGCACCTTCAAAATACCCCATCTGTAAAAAAGAATTATTTACTTTGCATTATTTGCTGAGCTATAAGCATTCAAAGTTGAACGCCCATAATGTTAAAAAAGTTTCATAAACTTTTATTCATATCTCCACAAATAAAAGGAATTAAATAAAGTTTTTTTTTCATTATATACTTTTTAATCTTCCAAAAACAAATCACCCAAGTTTTTTCATCAATTTTTCAGTTTTAATAATTTTTTATTTAAATTTAAATAATAAAAAATAAAACATGAATAGCAACCCAAAATTTTTTTTACATAAATCGATAAAGTAGATCAAGTAGAACCAAAACCCCAAATTTTTTAATTCAAAAACAATTATTTGCCGAGTTATTGTAAAAAAACTGAAAAAGACGAATTTTAGGGATCGTGTAAAAAATTACTTGGCGAATTCGATCCTAACTTGCATTATCGTTTGGTGATTGAAAAGCATTTGCTGATAAATGTTTATTCAAATTATTGATGTCTGAAAAAAATCTAAAAATCTTTTCCTATTTCAAGTGCATGCAATGTATTTTGTTTGTCGAATTAACTTTAAATTATATCGATTACTATGTTTTTAAATATGTGTTATTTCCAATACAATTTCAAGAAGTGAATTTAGTATTAAAAATAAATATGCTAAAATATTATGGAATTCGGTTTTCAGTTCATTTTATTGTTACCACATTGCTTATTTAAAATTATTAGTGCCCACTTTCCTTGATTATAAATCATTGCCCAATCATTCTGAATAATTTTATTTTGCTTTCCTTAAATATCGCGTGTTAAGGTTGTAACCCTCGTTTTGAAATACGTGGTTTATATTACCGATAAAGGGCGACAATTTTTTAACTAACTTTTTGCAGCAATATTAATGAAACAAAAATTTGCATAAAAAATGTGAAACTTTAATGCAATAATCATGTTAGTCAATGTGATTATAACCAATCGCATTTGAAAATCTGTTCGTTATAAATAACCGTATATGCGACTTAAATTAAAATTAAAACTTTTTATCTTCTAGTCTTTGTTTTATTTCTGAATTTATAAAGGGCTGGGGAGCCCAGTCGGTTAAGCACTCGCTTAGCATGCGGAAGGTCCCAGGTTCGGGTCCGGGCATCGCCAAAATAGCTGCCGACCTATAAACGGCCCGTGCAGCCAAAAATGTCCGACGAATAATACCCCGTGTAAGGGAGTGCACGTTAAATATCCTTCAAAGTCCTGACGCTGCGTACGATGTCGCCCTTAACGGTTGCGTTGGGTGCCTATTCAGTGTGGCTCGTCACCTGACTGTGGTTCTAAAATACGACGCCCGTCGCCAATAGCCCTCGTGTAGCTCTAGTGCGACGATAATTCAAACCAAACCAAACTGAATTTATAATTTCAAAATAAAAAAATTACAATATTAGTGAAGAAAGTTAAATTCTAGCATCCGTTGGCGAGATTATGTCAACCCAGTTAGTTTGTTGTTTTGAAAAGACGCAACCCAAATATTACTGTTTTTACTTTAGAGATGTCCCCCTAAACGAGTTCAAAATTAATGCTTTAATATCTCAGCAAATAATGCGAACTAGATCATAATTTTTTATACATGGGGTATTTTGAAGGTGCTGAACATTTTTATGTAAAAAAAATTGGGTGTTGCCATCGGAATTTTCAAAGTTGGTACTCATTTTAACATGTAGACGACCCCTTATGCAATTTTTGTTGCCAGTTCTAAATTACTTACGCTATTTCCTGAAAAATGGCACCTTTCATAAAGTTCCTTGACCAATAGCAGCCGAGAAACGAAGGGTGGAGCGTTTTTTTCCCCAGCTGTACCAACACGAATTTAATTTTGTTTTAATTTTGAGTGTATTTTCACAAGGGGTAAGTATGCCTCTAAAAGGAAGCAATGCGAAGTTAACGGGTTCCCAGTAAGGCAGGACCATACTGCTAGTATTATTTAAAATAATTCACGGTTTTCAATGATCATTCATAAACATTGTGTTCTCATTATTTACAACAATGTACATTTTTCTATTTTTTACAACAAACATTTTCTATTATCGGTGGGCATTGTAGCTTCTATTTGTTCTTCCATTTATATTTGTCACAACAATGTAATGAACATTTTCTATTATTCATGCAAATTCTTATTTCTCTTTTTACAAAAACACACACTTTCTATTATTTATTGGTCATTGTTCTATTTATATTGTTAAATATTCACAACAATGCACACTGTTTTTCCCGCAACACACATTCTGTATTATTCGCCTGTTGATTCTATTTGTTCCATTTGTATTTTTATTTTTCACAACAATATAATGACAATTTTCTATAATGGCAAATGTTTATTTCTCTTTTTACAACAGCACACGCTTTCTATTATTTATGTTCATTGTTATTTCGATTATTTGTACCTGTATTCCTATTATTCAGAACAATGTACTTTTTTTGTATAACTACACACATTTTCTATTATTCATGTGCACTGTTACTTCGATTTGTTACATTTGTTTTACCTTTTTCACAACAATCTAAAACAAATTTTCTATTATTTATGAAAATGTTCATATAATTTTATTAAGAAGTATTTTAACAATACGCACTTTCTACTATTTATGTTTATTGTTGCTTCTATTTGGTATGCTTGAGTTTCCATTATTCACAACAGTGCACAGTTTTTATTAATTATGCTCTCATTGTTGTTTGTATTTGTGGTATTCGTATTTCTATTATTCACAACGATACAAGTTTTCTTTCATTATTGTATACTGTTGTATAGATTTGTATAAATTTGTTTCTCTATTGTTCGCAATCATACACGTTGTTTAATAATTCATGTTAAGTTAAAAATACATAAAATTCACACTAACGCATTATTTTTTTTGGCATTTTGTTTTGAAACATGTAATAAATAGAACATACAGAAAATGGCAAGTAATATAAGCATAAGAACATGTAAAGTTTGAGTTGAACTTGAATAGTTTTTGTAATTTCTAATTTCACCTTCATTTGAGCATATTTCAAAGCACAAAAACCAGAAGCACTAATTGATACTTGCTATTTTGTATTTCATTTGCTTTTCATTTCTAATTATATTAGAATTATTCTGAGTTAATTATTTGCGTATGAGGATTAAGTTTCTACGTTTACACAATTCGCTTCAAAAGTACAATCCTCAATTAACCAAAAAAATCTTTCATTTTAATTTATTTTGAAAATTAGAATATTAAATATTTAGTGGAATTGGATATTTAGCCGCGTCAAATTACAAATTAATCCTTTTTATGAATTTAATAAATATAAATTTACATTATTAGAGTTTTGTTTTTCTGTCAATTTTCAATGTCTCTTTTCAGATAATCTGGGCGAATACATATAAAGTGGGCTGTGGTTATGTTAGATACCAAGAAAGAGGAAACTATGTCCATCTCTATGGTTGTAATTATTTACCGGGGTAAGCTTCTTCACTACTATCTTCAAATAGTAAAACTCTACCAGTTACAAAATTTAACCTTAAGGATGTGCGCTATAAAAATAAATTCACAGATAAAATACTAAACTAAACTCTTCGGCGCAACAGTCCATTACTGGGCCAAAGCTTGCCGTCCCGGTAAGGTGGTCATCCTCACAAGGAACCCCCGGTGTTTAGCTCCCAAGCATGCTTGGAACTTATTTTATCATCGACCCACTCATGGGATGAAAGGATGGGTCATCCTCGCCCAATCCGGGATTCGATCCCCAGACCTGTGGCGTGGCAAATGCGGAGCATTACCACTAAGCCTCCACATATAAAAAAGTTGATAAAATAAAACTGTCCCAATATAATTTTTTTTTTCGAATTTTAAATCCTAATAATATTCAGAAGCTTGCATAAACTTGTAAATCTTGATAATAGTATTTTCATTAATTTTTTGCAAGTTGTGGTTAGGTTAGGTTTGAATTATCGTCGCACTAGAGCTGCACGGGGGTTATTGGCGACGGGCGTCGTATTTTGGAACCACAATCAAGTGGCACGAGCCGACACCAGAAATAGGCACCCAACGCAACCGTTAAGGGCGACATAACGTTAAGATTTTGAAGGATAACGTGCATTCCCTTACACGGGGTATTATTAGTTGAACATTTTTCGGGCCGTTTATAGGTCGGCGGTTATTTTGGAGATGCCCGGACCCGAACCTGGGAACTTTCGCATGCTAGACGAGTGTCTAACTGACTGGGTTCCCCAGCCCCTTTTGTAAGTTGCGTGATAGTTAACCATCAATATTTTTACAGTGGAAACATCATAGGTAGTTCCATCTACGAAAAGGGTCAGCCATGCAGTAAATGCGGCGGATGCTCATCAATAGCCGGTTTATGTGGTAATTAATTTTCATTATAAAATGCTTAAGATAATTAATTTTATGAAAATGTCATGCATTTCAATATTTAAATTAATAATTAAATTGTAACTTGAAATATTTATAATATAAATGAATAAACGTATAAGGTTTTAAACTTTCAATGGGAGTTTTTTAAAGTATTTGATGCAACAGAAACTTTACAACTTTTTTTTCATATTATATATTTGCGATTTAGAATCCTACATAACAATTAGAAGTACTGGATTTTGGATTTTATTTTAATAATGATAAGTAAAAGTGAATTTAATTCAATTACTTTACCATACATTATATCACTTTTGTTATTTAAATGATTATCACTTTTGATAGTTAAATAGTTACCAGAGTTGTCATTTACATTGTTATCATTTTTATTTTTTACATAGTTATAATTTTTGGTACTTACATAGTTATCACTTTTTATTTACTTAGTTTTGACCATTTATGTTAATTACAAAGTTACCATTTTTCAATTCCCTTCTTATCATTCAGGTTATACTTTTATTCTAAACACTTTTTTTTTTTCACAAAATTAGCACTCTTTATTTACAAAGTTATACTCTTCCAATATTCACTTAATTATTTATTCATATCTAATTATTAAATATTTTCAGATCCAAATGGACGTAGCAATCCTACAAGAAGAGAAGATGAAGCCAGCTTAGTTGATGAAGATGACAACAGCGATAGATCCATGGTCGATATGGAGGATGATTTTGACGACCTATTTTTATAAAAAAAAAAAAATAACATTAATTTGGAAATGCTATTTCAAATAAATTCTTTAGTACCATCGCTTTGTGTACGTTTAAATATACTAGTTTTTATTTGATAATAATAGACTAAACAAAAAATCCGAACTTTTGAATTACTTATTGAAATGTTTTTCACAGATTTGTCATTGAGTTGAATGAAATGTGTGCGAAATTAATAAATGAAAAATTACATTAACGTAAACTTAATTAAAGAAAACATGATGTACTTTGATTTGTGATTTGAGTTATTTTGTTGTCTTAAAAACATTTCAGATTCTTTGCCTACGATGATCCAGTAATACCTTTACATTATGTAACTTTTAATTCTAATAAAAATGTTTTAAATACATAAATTTGCATTTTGTTTCTGAAAGCTTTCAGTACTATCCAGTCGATGCATCATCAAAATTATACTACGAAGAATATATTTTTTATGAAAAGTTTGGACAAGTGTAGTTGCAAGTCTGTACAATATTTATTACTATTAATGTGTGAATCTGTTTTTATGTCTGAAATTTACCTCCGGCACAATAGCAGAACATAGATATATGAAATAGATGGCAAAATATACAAAACTGGAGAAGTTAGTCCTCTAACTTAAAAGTTTAATCAATCTTTCGTTCGAAAGTTTTTAGACGTAACAATGCACATTTCGATTTTTTTTAAAATAAAACTATCTCTTACACTTAACATAGAACCATGCAACATCGGACCGTTATGAAAGAACTTGCGAAATAATTAATGAAAATCAATTATTAAGTATAAGCATCTTGGTTTAATTGGTATGAATACAATTTGAATCTTTTGTTACTATATTTATTTCAGCTCTTTATTTGATTTTTGATGCTTCAGATTTACTCAGTTTGATTAAATTTTGTTATATGTTTATAAATGGAAATAAATGCAATATTCAACTGTGAAGGCTAGTATAGTAAAATGTAAGGGGAAACTTTTGCTTTTTAACAAAACTTGAGTTGTAAAACTGTTTCACAACTAAAGCTCCTAAATTCTCTGCTTATTACGAAAAATATCTCAGAAAACTGAAAGTATATTTCTTCATCCAAGAATTCTTTTTTAATTGTTATGGAGAACCCAGTGTTTGGTAATTTCAGCATAAAAAACTGCATTAATTGGTCAATTGGTTTACCCGAAAATAATTTTTTATGACTCCAGTGAAATTATATAATTTTTCCCACTTGAACCGTTATCGAAATTCGCAGTTCGTTTGTTTTTAATGTTCATTTAAACCACATATTTTTTAACATGTGAAAATACCGAACATCCGTAAAACCCAGTACAGTATTTCGTAATAATTCTGCACGATGCATTCCATATCCCACCAGAAACATTCTAAATTCATTCTATGTAGATTAAACATTCCATAGCATCCGGCATAAAAACCATGGCAATTTCGACGTACGCATTAGGCTTGTTCCTCGCTCTGTTGTTAAATGTGGCACAGAGCTAGAGATATACAGATGCGACAGACAGAGCTACAGATACGACAGAATGCCACGTACAAACTAAAGGCGTCAACGCAGCTTCGAAGGATGTCATCTAAAGCCTTGGTTTCCTCGGAGTATGTCGCCAGAAAAATGCGACCGCTATTATACGTGTATGACGTCACCCTAGCGTCCACCGCTTCATCGGAAAGTTACGTTGATACGAAACTGGAAACCCAGCGAACTCACTCAACTAACTCTGTTGTATTTTGGTTTCCATCTTTGCATGTCAAAAAGGAAAATTTAGGTTCTTCGTGATTTCTCACAAAATCAATTAGCATTTCTTCCTCTGCAAGCGTAAAAAAAAACTCTCGCCTTCCGTCATTTCCTCAAATTTTTAATTTGGGCAAGCACACCGCACAACAGACAACAGCAAAAAACGTTGTCTTCAGGGTTTCCCCAACGCACTCAACAGCAACACAATCTGGCGGTCGTGATGAGTTGTCCGGCAACGCTCCCGAGGAAACCACTCTAGCGTAATCAATGTCAGTAGTTTGTATGACGTCACTCACCGCATCTGTCCGAACGCTTAAATCTGTTGACGGACTCCGAGGAAACCTAGGCTTTTAAAGAAGCACAATCAGCTACGATCGTGGGTGGCCATGAGTACTACCTGAGTGTACCCTTCCGGAGATGAATACTTTCAGTAGTACAAGTCTAGTAGTACTCCTTGTCATAATGTCATTAAGCTCACAATGTTTTCAGATGGTTCAAAGAGCATGATGGAGCTTTACCTTGCTCCGTAGACCTACACTATCGCCAGATCCCTAACTAACTCTCAGAATTAACACTTTCATTTTTGACGATTCATTAATCCTCAAGCCTCCTTTCGTTAATTTTGAGGATTGTTTCGTCAAACTATCGCGTGACTTTTGAGTAAACGCGAATCCTCACTTTTACGATCGTGATTTGACGATTCTGTATCTTGATTTTGAGGAAACTGAATCTCATTGTTGTACTCACATGCTCAAAAATGACGAAACATTTCTTTAGATTAGAGGACATTCAAATCTTCATAAAAATGACGATTCAAAATTTCCTTACTTTGAGGAAACGAAAACTCGGAGCATTTGCCAGTAATGGAATCGTCAAAATTAAGGAAAATTTCGTCGTTTTTGAGCATTCGTTTTTTAGAGTGAAGAGCTTAGTGGAAGAACGTGTTAAGGCGGAATGGGCGCGCTTGACCGCGTGTCTCCTAACTCAAGTGCCTCAGTATAAATAAGTGTGAATATTTTGAATATTTTTAGTGTTTCTCAATGTGGAATATTTTTACAAACGGCTTCTTTTAAATAAATAAATGTAAGTAAATTACAGATTTTAGGCAAGTGCGATCAGTTACTTTTCCTATTTAGTAACTATAACTGTAACAGACTCACTTTTTAAATAAATTAACTGTAACAGAGTAACTTTTTAAAAGTAACTTTCCAATCCCTGCTATCCTCTAAACATCACATAAAACTTCGGAAATCAACTGTCCGTATTTCAAAGAGAACAACTGCCAAAAAAAAAAGTAGTTCACATAAAAATCGTCGCGGACATCTGACGTAGAACACCGTATTGTCCGTATTTTAAAGAGAACAACTGTCTTGCATCTTTCAACGAGAACAGTAGTCTTGGTTCTCTTTGAAGAAAGGAAAGATAGCTAAATTTAAATTTTCTTATAACTTAAAAAAAAAATTTAAAGTAATTGCGATAAGTTACTTTTCGTATTAAGTAACTATAACTGTAACGTACTCAATTTTTTAATTAAGTAACTGTGACAGTTATTTTTTAATTAAGTAAGTGTCACAGTTACTTTTTAATTAAGTAACTTTCCAATTGGAATGCTATACCCTAAACATTACTATAGAACTTCGGAGAACACCGTACTGTCCGTATTTCAAAGAGAACAACTGCCAAAAAAACGTAGTTCACATAAAAATCGCCACCGACATCTGACGTAGAACACCGTATTGTCCGTATTTTAAAGAGAACAACTGTCTTGCATCTTTCAACGAGAACAGTAGTCTTGGTTCTCTTTGAAGAAAGGAAAGATAGCTGAATTTAAATTTTCTTATAACTTAAAAATTTTAAAAGTAATTGCGATAAGTTACTTTTCGTATTAAGTAACTATAACTGTAACGTACTAATTTTTTTAATTAAGTAACTGTGACAGTTACTTTTTAATTAAGTAACTGTGACAGTTACTTTTTAATTAAGTAACTGTGACAGTTACTTTTTAATCCAGTAACTGTCACAGTTACTTTTTAATTAAGCAACTTTCCAATTGGAATGCTATACCCTAAACATTACTATAGAACTTCGGAGAACACCGTACTGTCCGTATTTCAAAGAGAACAACTGCCAAAAAAAGTAGTTCACATAAATATCGCCGCCGACATCTGACGTAGAACACCGTATTGTCCGTATTTTAAAGAGAACAACTGTCTTGCATCCTTCAACGGGAACAGTAGTTTTGGTTCTCTTTGAAGAAAGGAAAGATAGCTGAATTTAAATTTTCTTTTAACTTACAATTTTTAAAAATAATTGCGATCAGTCACTTTTCGTATTAATTACAACTATAACATACTTACTTTTTGAGTTAAGTTACTGTAACAGTTACTTTTTAATTAAGTAACTGTAACCGTTACTTTTTAATTAAGTAACTGTAACCGTTACTTTTTAATTAAGTAACTACTAGAGAGTAACTTTTAAAACGTTACTTTCCAATCCCTGCTATCCTCTAAACATCATATAGAACTTCGGATAACACCGTAGTATTTCAAAGAGAACAACTGCCAAAAAAAGTAGTTCACATAAAAATCACCGCTGACATCTGACGTTTATCATTTGATTTATCTACTCTGGAAGATATTCCACAGTACGCTAGACATTTCCACTCTTAAGTGTCTAAAATTGCCTGATTCTTATTTCCCGCAGAAAAGTATTTGACAGAGGGAATATTTCCTTTTTTTTCCCCTAAAAATGATGGGAAAATCTTGTCGTTCCTCCCTTTTGAAAAAGAGAAAAGAGGAATATCTTGTCTCTTTTTATTAAAATGAAAAAAATGTCAAGTCATTTTTTTTAAAGGAGAATCCCAGTTATCGGGGGTTTTCGTCACCAAAATTGCAAACTTCTGGTAGCTTTAAAGTTTATTTAACACTAATACTGTTTATAATGCTCATTAAATATTTAGGTAAATTTGGAAAGTATTGTATAACTAACTAACTCTTTATAGCTAGAATATATTTTTTTGGGATTGCTGGGGAACCCAGTTGGTTAGGCATCCACCTAGCATGCAAAAGGTCCCAGGTTCGGGTCCAGGCCTAGCCAAAATAACTGCCTGCCTATAAATGGTACCCGCAGCAAAACATTTCCGACAAATAATACCCCGTGTAGAATAAGTGCATGTTAAATATCCTCCAAATTCCCAACGCTGCGTACGATGTCGCCCTTTACGGTTGCGTCAGGTGTCTACAAAGGGGTCGGCTCGTCACTTAACTGTGGTTCCAAAACACGCGCGCGACGCCTGTAGCCGATAGCCTTCACGTAGCTCTAGTGCGACGATAATTCAAACTAAACTAAAAAAAGGTATTTTTGGCGAAAAATCGGGAACTTGGCCAATTAGGTTTAAGTTGAATCATCGTTGCACTAGAGCTATACGAACACTATAGGCGACAGCCGTTTTAGTTTATAACCCTAGTCAAGTGACGAGCCGATACCCGAGTAGGCACCCACCGCAACTTTTAAAGGCGACATCGTACGCCGCGTAGAGACTTTTGAAACACATTTAATGAGCAGCTCCTCGACACTGGATATTATTCATCGAAAGGGGTATTATTCTTAGTGTGACCTTCTACATATGCAAAGCAAACGCCTTACCGACTGGGCTCCAGCAAACTTGGAGGTGATGAAACACTTAGGGTCAAGTGGGGTAAGTGCGATAGGGTTTCTGCATTTTTCATTAAGAAAATTCGTTATCTGCTTCAAGTAAATTCCAAATCTTAAAATTGGTAGTGAATTATTATAAGAAAACATACGTAGAAAAAAAAATTACATGTTTGAATTCCAATTTTAAGTGTATAAAATTTGCATTTCAAAATCCATTGCTTTTTTATCACACTTGCCCCACATAGAAAGACCCACATAAAAAGAAGACAGTTGCACTTAAATTCAAAAGCTCAAAACTTTCTTTAAACAAAAAAACGGTCAATATTTCTTTTTAGTTTAATTATAAGTGGTCTAATGTTATATATTGCAAACTTTCAGATTTTTAGAATGATTTCCAAAGTTACAAGTGTTGTGGATCACACTTACCCCCAATCACACTTACCCCACTTGACCCTACTGGGAGATTCCCATCTTCCTATGCACAGATATAGCCTAAGCATAGATTATTCCCGCTATCCGCTTTCTTTGAAATATATATATCCATTGCGTCCAACGTAACATTCAAAGAAAGTACTTTTTTTTATTCCACATGTACATTTTCGAATAAAGCGAATCCCAACCCGTCAACCGTGCAAAAGTAGAACTTCAAAAATCGCCTTTCCGAGATTTGGTTATTTGTTCTAAAAGTGCTGGAGTTTTATTCCGGAAATGTATATAAACATCAAATGCGTTTTTCGTTTGGAAATAGAATTCTTATGTGAAATACAAACTGCTATCCAAATTTCAGAAATGTTATTAAGCTGGATGTCCAAATTGATAGTTGAATTCAGTTTTAAAAAAAATTTACTCCTTTGAAAGGAACATTTCAGAACAAATAAATATTCAATTCAATCTTCGATAAAATCAAAGATATGTAAATTTGTATACAGGGTGGTTATAAAATAACGATCGCTATCTGTGATCTGTAGCTTGAATGAATAACCCAAATGCATCAAAAATTGAGATACTTACTAATCAAGAAGGGGGAAAAGAATGGAATCATAAAAAGATAGAATCCTTTAAATAATCATAAAAAATAATAACCATAAAAGAAACCCTCGCCTCTTGCCCAGGGTTCTAATACTAGGCGTCGTCAATTATGGCCAATCACGGCCAACACAGCTAATTACACCTCGTAATTTAGAACCCTGGTCAAGAGACGAGTTTCTTTCTTTCGAAAAAGAATGGAGTCATAAAAAAACTCGTCTCTTGACCATCGTTCCAAATTACGAGGCATAGCCAATTATGGCTAATTACGGTAAACATATCCAATTGCGCCTCGTAATTTAGAACCCTGGTCAAGTGACGAGTTAGTTCTTTATGATTCCATTTTTCCCCCTTCTTGATTAGTAAGTGTCTCAATTTTTGATGCATTTGGATTATTCATTCAAGCTACAGACTACTCCGAATAGCGAGCGTTATTTTATAATCACCCTGTATGTAGAATGAGAAGGCCCAGTGGCCGAGTGGTAGTGCTTCGCATTGCCATTGCCACGCCACAGGTTGGGGGATCGAATCCCGGACTGGGCGAGGTTGACCCAGCCTTTCATCCCTTGAGTGGGTCGATAAAATGGGTACCAAGCATGTTGGGAGCTAAACCCTGGGGGTTCCGCATGAGGCTTACCACCTTACCGGGACATATGCCTAGCACCCCAGAGCCCTAGGTCATGAAAGCTGAAATGGGCACGGCAGGCCTTGGCCCAGTAATGGGCTGTTGCGCCGGGGAGTTTAGTTTTTTAGTATGTAGAATAAGACGACAGGGAAACTTTGATGCAGTTAAGTCTCTCTTATTTAACGGCTGGACATCGGGAGATGATAGATTTGTCGTCTGCAGTCGACTAGATACACTCTCAAAAATGAATGCTCCAAAACGACGAAATTTTCCTCAATTTTGACGATTCCGTTACTGGCAAATGCTCCGAGATTTCGTTTCCTCAATGTGAGGAAATTTGAATCGTCATTCCTATGAGGATTTGAATGTCGCCTAATCTAAAGAAATATTTCGTCATTTTTGAGCATGTGAGTACAACAATGAGATTCAGTTTCTTCAAAATCAAGATACAGAATCGTCAAATTATGATCGTAATAGTGAGGCTTCGCTTTTACTCAAAAGTCAAGTGATAGTTTGACGAAACAATCATCAAAATTAACGAAATGGGGCTTGAGTATTCATGAATCGTCAAAAATGAAAGTGTTATTTCTTAATTCTTTTTATAGTGTAGTGTGAGTGTATAGTATAGTGTGAGTTTATTTATAGTGTAGTGTGACCGATTAATGCCTAAAAATATGTCGAGCACTCTTCCACTGACTAATCAGAAGTTTAAAAATATGAGATTTTGAGGAGGTTAAGTTATAATATGTCATATTAGCCTTCATGTAAGTAAGAATTTTTTATTTTGATAATACAAGTTAGATTTAGAGAGGGAGAGCTCTTAGGAAGACAAATTTTATAGAGAACTTAGAAATAAAAAAGTAATTTGAAGTTAACCTTAATCAAATAATTCTAAGAATTATGAAATAAAAATTGATAAAACAAACGTCAATATTTTACTCTCTTTATTACTCAATTTACTTGACTTAATGCTTTCTGGATTCTTGTACATTTTGTTTTTTTGCACTTAAAGTTTTCAATTTCAATTTGCCATATATTTCTACACTGCTCAAAACAATTAGGGGAGCACATGTTTAAACCCTTTCGCTCCCAATGATTCCATTGGGAATCATCAGCTTGTGATTTTTTTCTGACTAAGTTAAATTCTCAACTTATGTATCGTTAGATGCATCTTTATATGGAAGAATAATGTATTTTGAAAAATTTAATATATTTTTTTAATATTAATGAAAATATGAAAAATATCGTAAAATAAATTTCACTTTAAAACAGTTTTAGAAAATAAATTGACCCTAAATTTTTCATGCTTGCATTTTTTAGATGTTTAAAAATATATTTCAACTATTTTTAACAAAAAAAGTTTTGAAAAAATTATTGTTATAATTTATTAAAAAGTTATTATTCCATTTCCCCCCTTTAAATTTAAGTATTAAAAACTTAAGATTTTTTCTCCTGTTTTTTACTATTTTATTTCGAATGCATAGTGAACCTATTTAACAAATTTCAGATTTATAGGATAAAAATTAAAAAGTTGGGAGTGAAGTTAAAGTTGGAATTAAAAAGTGCTCCCCTAATTGTTTTGAGCAGTGTATATTCCAAGAAAAGACTTCTTCAAACATAATTTAATAACCTCGACATTGTTAATGAAATTTATAAATTTTATTAGACTTAAATAATTTAACTTTCATTAACTTAATTCTGACAAAAAATGAATCTTTTGCTTTTCATGCTCGTTGCGAAGCATTTCTTTTTTTTTTTTTTTACATGGTTTGTGTTATTATAATTTCGACCAAAGTTAGAGAAAATTTTATATTAAAATAAAGATTAAATTAAATTGAAGAATAATGTGGTAAACTATAAATAAATCTTGGTGGAAAAAATTATTGCAACAGTTTCAATGCAGAGGTGGCAAAGTTTAACTGTTTTATGCTTACAGTAACAATAGATAGTTTGAACATTAAATGCACTTTAGGATGATTTTTTTTTTATTTTCTCTTCCTGTCTACTTATAATTACTAAATTATTAAAAGACGATGAAATTTTGCTAAATGAATATGATTTACCACTTTAGTCTTTGTTTTGATACCGAAATACTGCATTAATAAAAGCCCCACTGACATATCTATTTTCTCTAAAACGAGCAATGTAAAGTAAAACAACGATCTTTTAAATGGGACTTGTGTAAGCACCGTCAGAACATAAATATAAAGCGCAGGTAGGTTAGGTTAGGTTTGATTTATCGTCGCACTAGAGCTACACGAGGGCTATGGGCGACGGCGGCGTCGTATTTTAGAGCCACAGTCAAGTGACGAGCCGACACCTGAATAGGCACCCAACTCAACCGTTAAGGGCGACATCGTACGCAGCTTTAGGACTTTGAAGGATATTTAACGTGCACTCCCTTACACGGGGCATTATTCGTCGGACATTTTTGGCTGCACGGGCCGTTTTTAGGTCGGCAGTTATTTTGGTGAACCTGGGACCGGCACCTCGGACCCGAACCCCGGACCCGAACCTGGGACCTTTCGCATGCTAAGCGAGTGCCTAACAGACTGGGCTCCCCAGCCCCTAAGAGCGCAAGTAACTTTTCTTTGGTTTGAACTATCGTCGCACTAGAGCTACACGAGGGCTATTGGCAAAGGGCTTTGTATTTTAGAACCAGTCAAGTGACGAGCCGACACCTGAATAGGCACCCAAACTTTTTTTTTAAGAATAGATAGTTCTAAGTTGTATCTGAAATTTTATCGGCAAATAATGATAGGTTTCGCAGAGCTACACTAGAACTACATTTAGGCTGATGGCCTCATAATGGAGAACAGTCATGGGATGAGACCGATACCCGAGCTGGCACCCAATTCACAAATGGAAAGGTTTGACATTTTTCCGTTGTGGGAGAGTCTTTATCTTTAACGGGTTTTCAGACAGTTTTATCCTTCTTAAATATAAAAAAGAACCTTTTCGGCGTAGGGTGCACTACTTTTGCAAGAATTGCAAGTCAAACAGTAATTGAGGAAAAAAGTACCTAATGTCAAAACTTTGAACGTACTTCATACCACTGAAGTTGGAAGAATGCAAACCTTGGATTTCTTTAAATTAAATATGCCAAAGTGGCATATTTAATTTAAAGAAATCCAAGGTTTGCATTTTACAAAAAATTTAAACTATTATGTTTTTTTTTTAATTTCCACTTATCAGTTCCTCTCATCAGTTTCTTTTGAATAAGCTACTACAGGAATATCTTGATAGCTTCATATCATGCGCATAAAGCCCATTTCACAGCTACTTGCAACTGCAACTCGCAACTTGTGGTAACCTGGATTTTCGGGCTTCCACAAAAAATTATTCATCTCAAAATTTGGCAAGTTTCATCTTTTTGAAAGCAAACTTTAATCAAACTATGGGCATTGTTTGCATCAAACAGAAATTTATGTTTCCGAACTTCCTTAATTAGATCAATTTTCATCTTTGCCATCCATTTAATATCCATTTTTAATTGCGCAGATTTTTGCAAACGGGGAAAGTTGGCGTCTTAAAAAGTAAATAAACAACCAGTTGGCGAAGTCTAGTTCGCCACAATGCAGCCAAGGAAATCTTGAGTTCTGATTGGCTAAGGTTACATACAACTGCGATTTTTTCGTGCTTGCAGGAAAAAATCTCACGAACTGAGTGCAACTTTTTAATGCACGGTGTCCTACGGGAGTTGCAAGTAGTTGTGACAAGGTGTGAAATGGGCTTAAGGAAAGATCATAGTTAACAAAAACCAAACAAAAAAATTTGAAACCAGTATTTTCTGATAGATGGAAGCCCAATCTATCAAATAAAAACAATTTTGAATCGATCGGTTAATTATTTCTTATAAAAAATTGAAATTATAAAAATAAACAAATATGCCACACCTCCTTTGAATTACTAATTGTATTCTTGTATTATTTGTGTTTTACATTATAAAATATGAATTTTTTTGTCTTGATATTTGAAAACTATTCACTGGCTCAATGTAAAAAAAAAATTCCTGACGATTTACATGAAATTCGGTTAACAAGAAATGTTTCGGTGGTCATTTCGAGTTCGTGTTAACGGGATCGACTGTATTTGTTTTTCGCGTTTTTCTCAAAACTATAATTTTCAACACTTAGGTACACTTTTCTCCAAATCTATTGAATATTTTTTAATAATTTTTTTACGTGTTATAAAACCATTTTAGATCTATTTAAGTCACCTAATTTAGTCTTACAAATTGAAAAAATATTTTATTATTTTACAATTTTCTTCGTTGAAAATCAGAATTTTATGAATGTAGAATATAATGTTTTTAAAATAAAATTTAAGAATTATTTTAGGCAAAAAATAGGCGATTTAATTAGATCCAAAATGGTTTTATAGCACACAAAAGAAATTAGGAAATATTTAATAGATTTGGAGAAAAGTGTACCGAAAAAATACTTGTATTTTTGAAAATTCATAACTGTATGTTTCAAAAGATGTCTTTTTTTTAAAAAAAATAATTTTTAAAAATAAGATTCTTAGGTGAAAATATAATAATAATTGTACAATTTATAATTTGGTACAATTTTTTTTATTGTACCATAATTTTTAAATGATTTAGAGCCTTTCGAAATCAATACTAAGAATTGGTTATTTATGCTGTCGCTAACTATGATCCCCCCCTTAAACGATTATTGCTACTAACACACATTTAAAATTTAAAATGAAACAGTCGTTCATAAATATTACAATATTATCAGGTTAAAAGCTTGAAGGTGGGAAACTTTAAAATATGCTTATTTTAACTAGAAAAAATTCATTGCCTATGTGGCTAACTGTTCATCGTTTTGAAACATCCGCATTATGCGAATGAACAAAGATCTAAACTATAACATCGCAGTTTACTCAAAAGTGGTCCGCATTTTTGCATTTTATTCAAAACAATTACACACCCGAAAACTAGTCACGATTAATTCTTACTCAAATTTAAGATACGACAAAACAGGTTAGCGCTTAGCAGTTTCTTTTATTCTGAATCAAAGTTTACAAATAAATATTAATGATTACACAAAAAAAACTTGTCGATCGATAAAAAAAAACTTCTCGGTCACAAAATGTACAATAAATCCACAAATCTCTACAATTCGTGATGGTGCAATTCTATCCTGGCTCTGCTCCCTTCAAAGTGGTCGTTAAAAGTTTGTAGAACCTACTCGCCCTTTAATGCTGAAAGAGAAAATATGTTCATATTTACAGTAGAAATTATTAAATGTCATTAAAGTAAAGGATTTCTATATATAGAAATTATTAGATCTTAATAGCTTATTGTAATCACTTATTAGGTGATAATTAAGGAGAAACTTTTATTAAAGTACGCCTATTCACGTGCTCATTGTTGGATGGAAGGGTTAAACACGATCGTAAGAGTTTAGTTGTACATCTGGACTAATACACAAATTAGAATATAATTTACAAACACATGAAGTCATCAGGACAATTAAAAATTCTTATTTAATGAATTGACTAGATAAGTGAACACTTCGATTTTTCATAATTCTAAGAATAAATATAGCAAGCTATTTGCTTACTTACCAAACGAACACCAAGCTGTGTAGTCTAAAGAATTAAAATAGGCCAAATTTAGAGATATTGCACTTTGAATCCAACAGAAAATTTACTCTCAAGATTTATATCAGTAATTTCTAATCCCAAAACAGACATTTAATAGTTTTTGGCATTCTGTCTTTAGGAATTTTAATGGACAAGGTATTTATACTGTAATATCGGCTATAGTTATAAATTTAGCTAAATATATTATTGAAGTATCAATTAGAAAATATTATCACATAACCAGCACACATTTGTTATTAACTGAATCAAAAATTCTGCCTCTCACACAGCAAGTCGCTAT
Organism: Hylyphantes graminicola; assembly: GCA_023701765.1. Classification (NCBI taxonomy): domain Eukaryota; kingdom Metazoa; phylum Arthropoda; class Arachnida; order Araneae; family Linyphiidae; genus Hylyphantes; species Hylyphantes graminicola. The sequence goes on along the minus strand of CM043113.1, from coordinate 16,370,183 downwards.
AGCAGTTTACCTGGCAGAAATAAATGCCTTCATACATTACTTATACCAAACAAAAGCCTATCCCGATTTTCCCGGCGCTAAATTTATTACACTACTAATTTACGAATCCGAGTGCCGGCTTTTCATTAAGGCAGTAACTTTCCCACGACTTTAAAATTGCAACCAAAATTGCTGAAATTTTATATTTCTTAAGGGGGTCTGGCACCTCCATAGAAGCCCATGTTAAATTGTCCAACTTTGGGGGCATCTCAAGAATTAACTAATTAATATATCCATTTCAAATTTTCACAGTTTCATCTATAGACATTTTTAAGTATTTTAACACAAGATTATTTTGAAAAACTAAAAACTAGATTAAATATGAATTTTTTTTAAATATCGTTGAATGTCAATATTTTTAACCTAAGATTTTTTTTAAAAAAAAGTAAAAACTTTACAGACTATTCCCTGCGTTAAAATGTTTAAATATACTTGTGAATTACACATAAAAAAATTCAAGTATTTAAATGAATAACATTTTTAGTTATGTGCCCCCAAACATTCACATGATTCAAAAATTGTAAAACCGAGAAAAACCAATTTAAAGTTTTTATTGTTAACTCATTTCCTTACGAAGGATTTTTGCTTCCTCGTAATATTTGATTGGAATAACATTATCGGATCCTTAGTCGTTCGGCCGATCTGGGCAGTTTCACTAAAGAAAGGGTAAAATAAAATTGCCTTTAATGTCAAAAATATTTTTCCAATCGTCTTAAAACTTTGTGACATTATTAATAAAGGTTGATATAGTATTTTAAGCCACTAATTTTTTTTTTTAATTTTTTCAATGATTTTGAGGTGCCAGACCCCCTTAATGAAACAAGATATTACTCTCACGGGTAGGTAAACTGCAGTGTCCAGACTAATGACTTGAGCCATTGTAGAAAGCACTCAATAACTCTAACCTGCAAGAAATTATATTGGAACATCTCTTCTTTCAGAGCCAAAATGGTCCAACTCATTGTTGGGGTAACTTCAGTTTACCTGCCCAAGGCACATTAGCTTACTACACTGCTCACAACAATTAGGGGAGCGCATGGTTTAAAGTCTTTCAACCCCAATGTTTCCATTTAGAATCATGAGCTTGCGATTTTTTTTCTCACCAGGTTGAGCTTGCACTAATTTATCGTTAGATGGAAGAATCACGTCTTTTAAGGATGATAATGTTTGTTTTAATCAAATGAATAAAACATGGTTAAATAAAATTCACTCCCTAAAAAAATTATGAAATAAATTGACCCTACATTCCTCACGCTTGTATTCTCAGATGTTTAAAAAATAGATTTTAACTCTTTTTTGCAAATAAAAATTTGAAAAATTATTTATAATTTATTCTAAATTTCAGATTCCAATTTTCCCCCTTAAATTTTAGCAAAAAATATTTTTCCTCTTGTTTTTTGTCTTTTCATTCTGGATGCATAATGAATCTATTTCACAAATTTTAGAATTGAAACAAAACGCTGAAACTGGAAGGGTTAACGAAAGTACGCAAAGTGCTCCCCTAAATGTTTTGAGCAGAGCATAAAACACTAAACCTACATCAGCAGCAGCTTTTAACAAATCAATTTAACGACATTTTAAGGGGTCACAGGAGTCTTAAAAATGTGCAAAGAAGATACTACAAAGCATAGTTTGATCTTTCATGTCATTTTTGAACTACTCAATAAATGAGTATAATTTTTTTATATGTAGTTCTACAGGATTTATTTATTATAAAACAAGTTTTAAAATTTATGAAACTTTAGCCAAAACTAAAATAAATGATATTAAACATGAAGGTATTTGAACACATTGTAATTAGGCTTGCGCGGCAAATTGTGAAGTCAAAATTGAAAAAATGACCAAGAAAATGACTTTATATTGTACAAATATGTACAAACAAAGACTTATACCTAAATTCTCAGCTCAATTTTAATTGGAAATTATTTTAAGAACTTTTTTCTAAAAAAATTAATAAAAATTTAAAAATTTTGATTTTAAATTTAAAAAAAATAATTTCTAATTAAAATTGACCTGAGAATTTAGGTATAAGTCTATATTGTACCAATATGTACAAACAAAAAGTCATTTTCTTGGTCATTTTTTCAATTTTGACCTCACAATTTGCCGCGCAAGCCTAATCACAACGTGTTCAAATAGCTTCATGTTTAATATCATTTATTTTAATTTTGGCTAAAGTTTCATATATTTTAAAACTTGTTTTATAATAAATAAATCTAGTAGAATTACATATAAAAAAATTATACTTATACATTGAGTAGTTCAAAAATGACATGAAAGATCAAACTATGTTTTGTAGTTCCTTCTTTGCACATTTTTAAGACTCCTGTGACCCCTTAAGACAAGCAACAGTGGCTGAGCGAATGGTTCACGAGGCCAGCCAGAGAGGCTGATCTCATGAACCATTCACCCAAGGGATGGGCCTTCAGGCCCATCCCGGGCCACAATTATGATAAAGAATAATAAAAACTTACCAGCAAATCCACAGAGAAGTACTCGGCGATGAACAGCTTCCGAATATGACGTTGATTAGTACAGTCAGGAAATAGAGTTAAACTTCAATAATCCACCCATGGAGACTCTGATGCAGGTTAGTTAGGCTTGAATTATCATCGCACTAAAGCTACACGAGGGTTATTGGCGACGGGCGTCGTATTTTAGAACCACAGTCAGGTGACGACTCGGATGCAGGACCCATTCTATCGAAACACAGAGTTAACAATAGTTGGCGTTAAATAAGGATATAAATATACAACAACAAAAAATCGAAATGTTATATTTTACCAATTATTCGCCCAATTATAACTGAAAACTTTACATTCGACAAACTCAACACCTTTAAAGATATATTATACCTTGATTATAGTAGAGGTGACTATTTGAAACTTTCGTGCCAGGAATATTTTGCTGTAAAAGCGGATACCCCAAATATCAATAGCAAGGGTAATTTTTAAAAAAGTCATTTAAATTTTAAAAAAATCGTTCATAAGTAGACTTTAGTAATTCGACTACTCTGTTTACATCATGTTTCACTACAAATACGGTATAGATTAGAGAGATCAATAGACAAAACACTTAAAATAATATTTACCGTAGAATGGTATGTCTGATGGGCAGACTCGTACCTTTTACTGTGGTACGATTTAAAATGTCTTTACTCATGCTGGTTATTTATACAAGTTTAAGCAAAGATATTCTATATTTCACAGCCAATAACACAGAATCTCTAATAAATCTACATAATAAGCTAAAAATCTCAAGTTTGATTTGATATTAAGTATAATTGTTTATTGATGACGATGAACCACATTCAAGCAATTATTGTTGGTTGTTTGGTTGGTATACATATATTTTCATGTGTGCTTGGTCAGAGACCCACTTATAAACCTTCGTCAAGTAAGACAGACACAACACACACATTCACACACGCATAAGGGACAGATGCTGCCATCTGTCGCCACCTCCACAATTTATACATGTCCCTGAAGGGGAGGGAAATAGTCTCCAGGGACCTGTACCCGTGGGAAACTGCGAAATGAACTCCCACAGGACTCTCAGACCCAACAGATTTAACGAGCACGTACACCACATATCCTCGACAAACACAAACAACCATGTCTTATCGGAATTCGAACCCGAACCCGTAGGCTACAAAGTCTAGCTCCCTAACAATTGCGCCACTGGGTTCTGTTATTGATAACCGCTTTATTACAATAATAACAGGTTGCGTTGGGTGCCTATTCAGGTGTGGCTCGTCACCTGACTGTGGTTCTAAAATACGACGCCCGTCGCCAATAGCCCTCGTGTAGCTCTAGTGCGACGATAATTCAAACCAAACCAAAACCAATAATAACAATCTTTATTTGTACAAAAAACAAAAAAGACATAGAAACATGAGCCATCCAATCCATGGAATGAAGAGCAAACACAGCAATTTTTCCCTCTTGGGGATTTTCGGACAAGCAGATCCGGAATTGCAGGGTTCATTGAGGGATTTCACAAGCCCTCCAATCAATTCATTTCATGGATTCGGTGGGGTCCTTTTCTATATTGTTCTCCTTTTCCATTCGATTTCCAATTTTTTTTTTAATTTCTGCTAGTTACAAATTATCAGTTTTTCATAAAATATCGCATCTAAATTTTTTTTATGGAGTTTATTTTTTTAAATATAAAACTAAAAATAATTCCCTCAATATTCAAGATTAATTAAAAGGAAATTTAGCTATTTTAATGTGACGGAACATTTAATTACTTAAAATTCAATTTTCTCAAGTTAAAATATTTTTAATGAAACAAATTAGTGTTGTATATCAAATCAAAACTATTAAATTACCCCTTTAAAAATAGAAATTTAGTTCAGAATGGAACGTTAACTTTGAGAACTTGTATGAAGTTTTGGCAGTAAATATCTATGTAAATTTCAATTATTCGAAATCTTTCATTTTATAATTATTTTTGTAATCGAACTAATTGCATATCATTAACTGCCTTTTTAAAAAAAAATACTTCATTTGTGTTAGTAACAGTGTGATGCAAGACAAAAAAAACACTGCCAAAACAAATGACTAATTTGCATAAGGAGAATCGGAATATCGCCAGTTCTCAGAGTACAACAGGCAACCTTAGTTTCTTTGACTTGAGAACCGTCCAATCAGAATGCGTTATTTCGTCGCAATGGACGAACTGAGTAGGTATTGTGAACATGCAAGCCGCCAGCCTCTTCCCCCTGATGTTTTGGTGCTGCCATCTAGTAGTGTCTTTTAAAAACGAAAAGCTACCCTATATAAATTTCAAACAGCTCTTTTTACATATATTTTACACTATCACCATATTTTTTTCTAGAGGCACGATTTTCCGATTATATTATACTTAGTCTTAACATAAGATAAGAAATGGAACGAGAAGGTCGCATCACTGCTACAGCTCAAAAGTAAGCAGTATTTTCACACACAAACATCAATGAAACATTCTAAACTTCATCTAAAAAGGGCAACGGGCGAGCCACAAATGTTTTATTTTGGTTAAATAAAACAAAATCTAATTTTTAAAAAACTGTTCAGCATTCGATGTTGTTTTAAATAGTGGCTGAATATCCGTTGCACAAGAGATAAAAATTGGCTATTCGCCACGGCCCTCATAATTTTGAACCACGATCTAGCAAAGAGACCAGCACCTAAAAGCTATTTAAACAAGAAGATGTAGAATAACTATAATGGTCAAACCTAAATAGAAATATACAGGGTGGTTATAAAATAACGCTCCCTATTCGGAGTAGTCTGTAGCTTGAATGAATAATCCGAATGCAACAAAAATTGAGACACTAATCAAGAAGGGGGGAAAAGAATGGTATCATAAAAAAGACAAAATCCTAAAAAATAATCATAAAAAAGAATCATCATAAAAAAACTCGTCTTTTGACCAGAATCTAAATTACGAAACGTCGTCAATTATGGCTAATTACTGCCAACACCGCTAATTACACCTCGTAATTTCGAACCCTTGTCAGCAGACGCGTTTCTTTTTTCCGAAAAAGAATGGAAAAGAAAAGATAAAAAAGAAACTTGTCTCTTGACCAGGGTTCTAAATTACGAGGCATAGCCAATTGTGGTTAATTACGGCCAACACATCCAATTACGCGTCGTAATTTAGAACCCTGGTCGAGTGACGAGTTTGTTTTTTATGATTCCATTCTTTTCCCCCCTTCTTGATTAGTAAGTGTCTCAATTTTTGATGCATTTGGATTATTCATTAAAGCTACAGACCACTCCGAATAGCGATCGTTATTTTATAACCACACTGTATTTAGGGGTATTTTGTAATTTTACTATCACATTTCTAAATTTTGCTGTTAAAAAACGTCATTGTCTAAACTTTTGAATCGCTGTGTACCAAGCCGCCATCCAGCCCCGTCCCCGTGATGTTTTTGATGCTGCCATCTAGTAGCTTCTTTTAAAAACAAAAACTTACCCCATATAAATTTCAAACAGTTCTGATAAAGTAGATCGCCATTAATGTTATGGTGTAACACGAAGTGCCTAAAGGGTGCATTTTGGATGCCATGACATAATTGTGTACTAGTTCAGAGTAAATAACTACCAGTTCAAAACTAGAGTTATTAACTATCACTATTGTACTAGTTCAAAAGTTAATAGCCTCACTCTTTAATTTTGAATACACTTTTACTACTGTCATCTATGAGGATTATTAGTAACTAAAACTTTAAAATGAAATGTAGTAGATGAAAAAAACACAGATTCGTCTTGGAAGAGCTCTAATTTAATAGAATAAAGTGGATTACGTTACTTGTTACCAAACTGTAACAGTATGCATTAGAGGGTTAATGAAGTAGGTCAGATGTAGTGCAACCCATTTGATCCAAATTCTAATAAAATCACTTGTCTTTGGATCTACAGGGTGGTTATAAAATAACGCTCCCTATTCGGAGTGGTCTGTAGCTTGAATGATTAATCCAAATGCAACAAAAAATGAGACACTTACTAATCAAGAAGGGGGAAAATGAATGGTATCATAAAAAAGACAAAATCCTAAAAAAGAATCATCATAAAAAAAAACTCGTCTTTTCACCAGTATCTAAATTACGAAACGTCGTCAATTACTGCCAACACAGCTAATTACGCCTCGTAATTTAGAACCCTGGTCAAGTGACGAGTTTGTTTTTTATGGTTCCATTCTTTTTCCCCCTTCTTGATTAGTAAGTATCTCAAAGTTCGTTGCATTTGCTGTAAATTGTAACTGTACAAACCCTGTAAATTACGCCGACCTTCACCAATAGCTTTTGCATACCTCCAGAGGGACGATAATTAATCGGAACCCCAATTTGAATTGGACATGTTCTAATGAGTGGACCAGCACTGTATGTTGGGTTGTACAGGGTGGTTATAAAATAACGCTCGCTAATCGGAGTGGTCTGCAGCTTTAATGAATAATCCAAATGCTAAAAACTTTGAGACACTTACTAATCAAGAAGGGGGAACAAAGAATGGACTTATAAAAAACAAACTCGTCCCTTGACCAGGGTTTGAAATTACGAGGCGTATCTGGATATGTGTTGGCCGTAATTGGCCATAATTGGCTACGCCTCGGAATTTAAAACCTTGGTCAAAAGACGAGTTTCTTTTTTATGATAGCAGTCTTTTTCGTAAAACACAAACTCGCTTCTTGACCAGGGTTCTAAATTACGAGGCGTAATTAGCTGTGTTGGCCGTAATTGGTCACAATTGTCTACGCTTCGTAATTTAGAACCTCATTTGGATTATTCATTCAAGCTACAGACCACTCCGAATAGCAAGCGTTATTTTATAACCACCCTGTAAATACAGCGATGAGAGAGAGAGAGAGAGATATGGTTCTGGCTCAGGACTGGAACATGTAACTCAGTAACTAGGACCGTCAATATGATCCTAATTTAAAAAGAACATGTTCTGATGAAGTTGACTCAAGTGTAGTCCAGTTCACAAAGATCACATTCGATCCAAATTCTATTAAAATCACTTATCTTTGGGTCTAAATTACACCGACCGTCACGAATAGCTTTTGTGAAACTCTAGAGCGACTATTATTTTACCCAACCCAACAAAAAAAATTTAGTTTGAAAAATCGCCGCACTAAAGCTACACGAAGGCTATAGGCGAATGGCTTTTAAAAATGTTTTAAGACACCACTTTGATTTTAGATAGACTTTAACTGACACAGTGACCTAAACTGATTGGTTTGATCAATATTATAAGGAACTGATAAAATTTTAGCAAAAAATAAGATACATCGAACAACTAGCACCATCATTAGGCGCGTTAACATGAGTCATCGAATCCATGGATTGAAGAGCAAACTCAGGAATTTTTCCCTCTTGGAGATTTTCCCCCCGAAAGAACCGGAATTGCAGGGTTCATAGGGGGTTTCACTAACCCTCCAATGAAAGAGGGTTTCATACCATGGATTCGGACACAGACTATCATTTGGGTTAGAAATTCTGCCCGACCTCTTTTTCCCGTAATGGGGATTTGGGCATTCCATGGATTCGATGGCTCATATGCAAACGCGCCTATTAAGAGCAATCGTGCACAACATTTTCCGTAAGGGCCTTTTCACACGGAGTACCTTGATCACGGAACTTCCATAGGGGGAATAACATGGAGAACCGCTGTAGAGAATTTTTCAATTGAATTTGGATTTTCGTGGAGACACGAAAATCGGTAAATCGGTTTTACGGAGAGATATAGGTAGCCAATCAGCATCAAGTATAGCTCTGACCGTCTGACGTCTTGTTGGCAAAATCGAGTTTGCCAAATGGAGAAAAATCTACTTTATGCTCGCCAATGTTGATTTTTGTAGTTAGTACTCCTTGTTAAAAATGTTAAATCGGTTTGTGGGGAGCCTTGTGGTTAAGATCTCGATCTCGTTATCGTAAGGTCTCGCGATCGAGTCTCGGTACCACTGAAGACCCAACGAATATGCAGAGTACGTGCTCGTTAAATCTGTTGGGACCGAAAGTCCTGTGAGTGGTCATTGCACATTTTCCCACGGGTACAGATCCCTGGAGACTATTTCCCTCCCCTTCAGGAACTTGTCTAATCTGTGGAAATGGCGCGCGATATATGGCAGCATCTGTCACGTATGTGTACGTGTGTGTGTGTTGTGTCTGTCTTACATGATGGAGGATTATAAGCGGGTCTCTGACCAAGCACACAAGCCTGAAAATATATGTATACCAACCAACAAAATCCTACACATGATAGAAATTTGTAAAAATATTGAACAATTGAAAAAATGCGCCAAGACTAGCGATAAGTATCATTCACAACAACCCCTCCAGGAACGTGTGACGTCAGAATCTTTGCAGGTAGACAACCCTGTCCGAGCAGTTCCGTGCACAAGGAATACCGTGTGAAAAATCCTTAAGGGGTCATAGGAGTCTTAAAAATGTGCAAAGAAGGTACTACAAAACATAGTTTGATCTTTCATGTCATTTTTGAACTACTCAATGTAAGCGTATAATTTTTTTTATATGTAATTCTACAAGATTTATTTATTATAAAACAAGTTTTAAAATTTATGAAACTTTAGCCAAAACTAAAATAAATGATATTAAACATAAAGCTATTTGAACACATTGTGATTAGGCTTGCGCGGCAAATTGTGAGGCCAAAATTGAAAAAATGACCAAGAAAATGACTTTATATTGTACAAATATTTACAGACAAAGACTTATACCTAAATTCTCAGCTCAATTTTAATTAGAAATTATTTTTAAAAAAATTTTAAATCAAAATTTTTAAATTTTTATTAATTTTTTTAGAAAAAAGTTCTTAAAATAATTTCTAATTAAAATTGAGCTGAGAATTTAGATATAAGTCTTTGTTTGTACATATTTGTACAATATAAAGTCATTTTCTTGGTCATTTTTTCAATTTTGACCTCACAATTTGCCGCGCAAGCCTAATCACAATGTGTTCAAATAGCTTCATGTTTAATATAATTTATTTTAGTTTTGGCTAAAGTTTCATAAATTTTAAAACCTGTTTTATAATAAATAAATCTTGTAGAATTACATATAAAAAAATATACTTATGCATTGATTAATTCAAAAATGACATGAAAGATCAAACTATGCTTTGTAGTATTTTCTTTTCACATTTTTAAGACTCCTGTGATCCCTTAAGGGGGTTCAATACTCTAAAATCGGTGAAAAAATCAAAACAAAAATTATTGGCTTAAAATACTCTTACAACCTTTATTAATAATGTCCCAAAGTATCAAGACGATTGGAAAAATATTTTTGACATTAAAAGCCATTTTAATGTCATGGCTTCGTAAGGAAATGGGTTAACAATAAAAACTTTAACCCTTTAACCTCACAAGGTAGGAGAATTTCTCATCCCCGAAATACGAGTTTTTCTAGGCAGGGAAAAAGCGAAATGGAATCGTCCTGTATCAAAAAATACCCAAGTGATTATTTCGGCCGTTAGTCATCCTATGGAATCGGACATTTTTGACTTTGTGAATAAATAACATTCTAAGTTAATTGCATGAAACAAAATTTTCATAAGGAGAGGTCTTCATATTAAAAATGTTAACAACTTTGAAATTTCCAATAGTAACACCCATATTTGATTATTTAGAAATGTTAAGCATCCTCGAAAACCCCTAAATCTTAGTTTTTGTTACATTTGGATGAATATTTAACGAGTTATTTCATCGAATCACTTGATATCCTATGGGGGACCATCTCAAGATTGTTGGTTTAATGATGTTTATCTTCCTTTCCAAAGCCGTATTTGTTTATCAAGTTCATATATAATCTTATACACAGTCCCCTGAAGCGCAATTAAAAAGTATTTTGTGATTTACTCAGCAAATTATGAATAAAAGAAATTAAAAATTGGGATTTCGCTTAAACTTCCTGTATTAAATATATTTCTGTAAAAATATTAAGGGGTTTCTATTCATAATTTTTTTAAAAATTAAAATAATAATTATTTTAAAATATAAAAATTGTTTTAAATACCCCAATATTGAATGCATTTTTTTGGGTTGTTATAATTTCTTTTCAGTAAAAAATTCGTTTCATTATCTTAATTATTTATAGATTGGGATAGTTTTTATATGTGCAACTCATTTAACATTATGGGACCTAAACTTTGCACGTCTCTAACTCCCCTAATAATGCTTAAAAACTTACAAAATTTGGTATTTCGTATTGACATAGGTCATAGATTAGAAATATGGACTCAAAAAGGGGTGTCGTCGTTGCCATTGGAAATTTTAAAGTTAGTAACATTTTTAATATGAAGACGGCCCCTTATGCAAAATTTGTGTCATGCAATTAACTCAGAATGTTAATTGTTTACAGGCTCAAAAAGGTCCGATTATATAGGATGACTAACGACCGAAATGATCACTAGCGGATACTTTTTTTTTCCACAGCACGCTCAATTTTTAACATACCCAACACCCCTATTTGCGAAACGAAACGGCCGAAACCGGCCTTCCCGATGTTTGCTGGTAGAGCCGTCCTGGGCCGGTTTCGAGGTTAAAGGGTAAACGCGTTTTTCTCATAACTTGATTTTTTGAACTTCGATGTACCTTTTCTTAAAAACTATGCTACGTTTTCTCGTGAAATTTCTTTTATATGATGTAATACATAGTATAGATTAATCTGAGGTTATAAATTTTAATAAAACTAAAGTGAAAAAAAATTATGGGGCTAAAAAGTGAAAAATTTTCATGATTTTTTGGGTACCTTAAAACTTATTTTATTTTAAGAAATCTAACAGTTATTTAGAAAAAACTTTTAACCTCAGATTAATATATAAGATTGGTATAACACACATATAAAATTTTAAGATGATCTGATCAGTAGTTATTGTGAAAAGGTACATTGCAATTGGCTAATTTAACATTACCGATATACAACATACTGAACCCCCTTAAAGGAACCCCAAAATTTATTGTGTATATAGTCTTATATGTCTTAGATCCTTGCCTTTTAGGGGGGGGGGGGGGAGGGGGCTATTTCATTTTTGATGATGCTTACGGCTTTAAAAATTCCGTAATGCTGTGCATAATACGGTTTCAAAATACAGAGTTAGTCAAAAGGAATAGGACAATAAGTAGGTAGGTACAAGTTGTAGTTAGTACTGTAGTTTGGTTACAATAAACATTCAATCGTCTAAAACAAGTTTTCTTATTGTCCTATTCATTTTGACTAACCGTGTAGAATACTTAAATGCTTAGTTTCTACAGTTTTGTTTTGTTTTTAGTATGATATAATGCTATGATGGGTTAATATAAGACTGCCAATTGCTATTTATATAAAAATGGTTTTATTGTGTGAAGTTTTAAGCTATTTGGTCTGTTAAAAATAACTATAAAATATTATTTATTGAAAATACTTATTACTTATAAAATAATTTAGCTCAATGGTTCGTTGTGTAAAGAACCAATTTTTTTTAAAATGCAATGTTAAAGAAAGATCAAGTTTATTTGCCTTGCGTTCCCCACGTCTTGAGTTTTTTAGCCTACTTTTTCTTTAATTTGAAAGAATTGATTAAAATATACTGTAGCACTGTAGGGTATTGACATCATGGAGATTCCAGTCTGTCGCTTTGTACTGGAGTTTTCAAAGAGGTTTCACATCGACTTTAAGTATTTAAAAACATCAATGAGCTTATAACTTTTTGTGGATAGGTAGACTTTTATTGTAGTTGCACACATTTAAATACTTTACCTGTTATGCATGCTAGTTAATGATAAAAATTAAGAAAACAACACATAAAAAATACAATGATTTTATTCAAATTCATATAAATTAAAATGAACAGAGCATATAATTGGTCACCGCAACTTGTTTTCTGTACATTTTTTGCCAACTCGACACGTCAGAATTTTAAAAAGATCCCCATTAAAACTTAAAAAGGTGCTGTGTTAAAAAAAAAAGGTACATCCTCTTTCAGATGCATTGGTCAACTAATGAGTAACTGGAAATAGAATTGTCCTTTAGATGAAAAAAGCTCATTCTCTTGAAGTACAGAAAGGACCAATGATCTTGTAATTTTCTTAAATCTAAAACCAAATACCTGAAAGAAAAAGGAAATGTTCAGTATGTAAACAATAATGATTTAGTTACTTAGAATCATATATATTTTTTTTTTGGCTAAAAAAGGGATATTTTCTTGCATTAACTCATTCACAATGATTTGTGAATACCATTTTTATTTCAGAATAAAAACGTTAAAATTAAGTGCTTTTTTATTTGTTTTTCCAGTAAATTAATTTGTCCAACCTAATTTGTACAGGACTATGGTCTTTATTTATCATATATTTTGTTTATTTAGCTAAACTAAGCTAAAAGCTTCCTTTTGTCTGGCAAGTTTTCTTGCCAAATGTCGTTGATTGGTTGAGGGCGAGCAAAACATACCCTTCTTTCTTTCATTGCTTCCAATGTTAAGTCTATAAAGCAGTTCATAGTTCTCCTTTGCTTTTGATTTTTTTAACTCTCATTTATCAATTATTTATTTATTTTTTGCAAACAGGAAATGTTTAAGAAAATGTTTTTTGATTGTCGTTTGATCCTTTGGATCCTAAGTTGTCCTTTTTTCATCTTATCCTACCAGAAGTTTTTTCCTTTATTTAATGTTACATTTATAATTAATTAATCTTCTAAAATTTTGGCAACGTAAAATTAAAAATGTGCAAACTAAGATACAAAGAAAAATAGGTGAACTATATTATACAAAATATTGCTAATTGATAAATTTAGAATAAAAAGAAGGGCAAACTAAGAATTATCCTACTGTAAATGAAAAGTGAAATAAGGAATGTTCAAGTTCCCCAAAAGTTCATAATTACTATAATTATGAACTAATTATCATTTAATTGCCTATACATTTTATATTTTCAATAGATTTTAAATATTTATTTTTAAATAATAAATTCTATATCTCTAACAATTACACTACAGAGACAACTAAATTCACTCAGATTAAACTGAAAATTCCAATTGAAGAGATAAGGGGATGAATATGCTAAGTGAGCAAATTTGAAAACGAGAAAAATCAGCTTTTAAGTCTTTCGTTTGCACTTGTTAAAAAACGCACTTACAAAAGGTAAAAATATACTTGTAAACTTGTAACTACTAAAAATATACAGTAAACTCCCGATTATCCGCGGAATTGGGTGGCGCGGCATCCGCGGATAAGCGAATTCGCGGATAATCCGCAAAAGTAAAGAAAATAGCACAAAATTGCTTCTGATATCTGGTTTTATAAAAGTAAAGTTATTACAAGATAAAAAAAACGCAAAACAGATATGAAATATGAATAGTATATACCAATTTTACAAAAAAAGTCAGTCAATTGTTTTTGTTTTTTGGCCTTCATTTGCAACTTTTATTCTTATCTGCGAATGAAGTTTTTTTAGAACCATTTTGTCACAAAGGGAGGCATCATCCTGCTCCTCTAAGTACATGATTAGTTGCTTATATTAGTAAGAGCTTTATCGTGACTTACTTTTTTTGTCTTCTGGTCCTCCCCATCATCATCACTATCGAATCATTTTCTATTACTCCCTTTATAATTTGGTCGTCTGTAAGTCTTTCATGGCTGGATCATCAGCATCACAATCAATCCACTCAACGATGTTGTTTTCATCAACATTACTTCCCCGGAAACCGAAACGGCTAAGTTAGCCAACTCAGATGCAGAAATTTCCTCTTCTTCTTGCTCTTCTTCAGTTCTTTCAACGTTTCTACCACGCCTGGTATAAGTTTTCTCCAGGACTTTATAAGGTAGATTTCTTAAACTGTTATTCAGGCAGAGTTAACGTCATAAATGCTGTCAAGCACCGTGTAATCTTTCCAGAAGCTCTTGAGATCACTTCCCTCTTCAATCCTCTTTTTTAGCAAACATGTTCGGTATTTCTTTTTTTATTGAAGCAATAACACCCTGGTCCATAGGTTGAAGAAGTGCTGTTGTGTTAGGTAGGCATAAACATAGCGAAAATTTTTCCATTGACGATTTTAAAACACATTCTCTGGATGAGATGGTGCGTTTGTCTACAGCAGCACGGCTTTTTCGGTTTATTGTGAGTTTCAGATGGTTTCTTACTTGGGGAACGAACTTTTTTCAAACCAGTCTTGAAATATTTTTTGGTCCATCCATGCTTTCTTTTGGTTTGTAATAATGTACTGGAAGATTTTTGCTCTTGTCCCTTTAAATGATTAGGTTTTTTTGATTTTCCCAATCACTGTAAGTTTAAGTTTGTGAGTTCCGTTGCATTGCTACATGACATTATTGTCAGGCGTTCTTTGCTAGATTTGTGCCCGGCTGCACGCTTTTCACTTTCAAAGGCCAATGTTCGGGTCGGCAAGCATTTCCAATAGAGTCCTGATTCATCAGCATTATAGACTTGTTCTAAGAAATATTTTCAGATTTTTAAAAGTTTTCAAATTCAATTTTGAAATCTTCTGCAGCTGCTTGTCTCACTTAATTTTTCTCCGTGAAGACCGATCTCTCTTATTCCATGGCGTTGTTTTTTTTAAACCTTGTCAGCCAGTGATGAGGCATCAAAAGTTCCTTGCAATCGAGCATTTCAAAAAAACTGTTTTGCTTTTGCAGCAACTATGGGTCCAGAAAACAGGGGTACCTTCACTTCTCACTTGGATCACCCTTTTAATAAAGCTGCATCAAGTTCTTCATAAGTGCTGGCTTTCATAGTTTTTTTTTCTTCAAAGAATTCGAATTGTCCGATGCGGATGCAAATTCCAAGAGTTTATTCTTTTGTTTCAAAATGTCTCTCACTGTGGTTTCCCCAATACCAAACTGCAAAACATTTGTTTTTTTGAAGATCCATTTTCTATATTTTTTATTAGCTGTAATTTGTCTTGAATTGTCAAGACAACTTTTTTTCTCTTTTCATCATTTCGCTAACAATATCGCACAAAGATTTCAATAAAATCACGAACAGTTTATTTTACAAGTGACGCTTTTGACAAAATTCTGCAAGTCATGTGCACCTGGCCGAACGATTTTAGCACACACCAAGTTTTCTTAAAGCCATCCTTATTTTAATTTTATGAATTCGTTGTTCTTATAATGTATTCTTCGCTTTTTGGCGGTTCGTCGTTCTTTGAATGTGTTTGTTGTTCTTAAAAGGAATTCGCTGTTCTTGGAATGCATTTTTCCACCACGTATTATAAGTATAAAAAAAACTAACTTCATTTCGCTGTGCTCTGTTAAATTATTATTTTTGAAGGGAAAAGGGGAGGGGGGGGTTCATGGGGGGGTTTGGCAGCGGATAATCCGCAAAGCGGATAATCCGCCCGCGGATAATCGGGAGTTTACTGTACTTGTATGTAAAGTTTGTGAAAGGGGGGAATCTGGTAGGAAGGTAGGTTTGAATTATTGTCGCACTAGAGCTACACCAGGGCTATTGGCGATGGGCGTCATATTTTAGAACCACAGTCAAGTGACGAGCCAACACCTGAATAGGCACCCAAAGCAACCGTTAAGGAAGACATCATACGCAGCATTAGGACTTTGGAGCATATTTAATGTGCACTCCCCTACACGGGGTATTATTCGTCGGACAGTTTTGGGAACAAAATGAATTGAAACAAAAATCTTCATTTTTTTCAGAAATTTCACGTAGCACGTTCAATTATTGCTCAATTCCCAACATATTATATATTCAATAGATTTCAAATATATATTATCTATGAATCAAATTTTGTTTTACAAAGTCTCAATCCCTAACTATTACACTAAGAAGACAACTATATTCACTCAGATTAAACTGAAAACACCAAGAATAATACTTTATCAGCTGACTATTAAATATATTGTATGAAAACCAACGTGGATAATACTTACGCTTCCGTCAGAAGCACTAGCACCAACTTTATCACCTCTGGAATTCCAACATACTTCGAAAATGCCACCTGTACCCTTGTAACTGTGAATAAGATTACCACTCTGAAAGAAAAAAAGTTTTGATGTTAATTAAAAATAAATGAAATAAAAACTGACGAAGGAATTTCAAAATAGACCAATACTGGCATCGTAAATTCATGGTACTAAACTATTAATAACCTAGCTTTACCAATTGCACTTGCTTACAATAAGAGTGACAAGAACAAATGGATTTGATTCAATTAATGTCTCACTCGAGCTATACAAGGGTTATTAGTGATAGACTAGTGATTTTGAACATTGGTCAACTCCCAAGGCAGCTGAGCTGGCACCCAAAGCAAAATTGTAAATGGGATTAGGATTTTCAACCACAACAGATTAACCTTACCCAGTCCCATAAGCATCATTTCTTTTATGTGCCTGATTTTTTACTTTCTACCTAATATGAAATATAAGGCGATGAACGTATTATGATGAGGTCAAAAATCGGAAATAGAGATTTTGTTTTCTGATAAAAAAAACTTATTCAAAAACACTGATTACGAAAAAAGAGGTTTTTGGTTTAAGTTTGAACATTATTTGTAAGTCTGTAACCACTCTACAGCTTGAACTAAAATAGCTGTTTTTTTTTGGACTTCAACTTTTGCACACAAAGTTCTAGTACTGTTAGACGTCATAAGGTTTTTGGGAAAATTGTGCATGCATAAAAAGGTAGCTGTGATAGAACTTTGACAGTTTGGAATTTTTTGAATTATTTATGATGATGGTTCCCCCCTTTCATGTCCATGGATAAAGATTATATGGGACAAAGGTCTCATAGACTGCTTCAGCGATTGCAGACAGTGGTCCTCATAAAGGTCCATGTAGGGCGAGTTGGTGATTTGCTGTGATTTTGCAAGTATGGCTGAACAAGAGAAAAGATGTTCTGGATCCAGTTCTGAGTCAGGACAGTAGTTTCTGCTCTGCTGGAGTATTTAATTTCCTAGTTCCATCTTTTTGGATTTCCATCCCTTTGAAATGGCCTGTCCTTAATCTAGTTAAGGCGGTTGCTGTTACCCTATTGGTGTTTAATTCGCAGATTTGGTGTTTAGGTAAATCATATTAGGTAATATTTTAGGTTATTACTTTGGTGTTTGTGATCGTGTAGTGTAAAGGTTATTTTATTTTTTTAACACTGATATTACTTAATAAGGTATATAATTACTTTCAAATGCATTAATTTATTGAGTGATAATATTAAAATTTCTGTAGAGTTACACATCCTTAGTTTTTATCATGTAAATCCCTTTACAGCATATCTAAGATGAGTACAAAACCTTCTGACAGAGTAAAGAATAAGTAAAAAAGTAATCTAACCAAAAAAAAAAAAACTTTAATAAAAAGTATATTATTATTTTACCTGTGTGGACCATATATGCACACACTTGTCAAAAGAGCCACTGGCAAGGTACTTTCCATCTGGGCTGAAAGCTACACTATACACTGGCTCAGAGTGCTTGGTCAAAGTGTACAGGCAAGCTCCTCTCTCCACCTCCCACAAACGAACCGTAGAGTCAAAAGAAGCACTGAAATGTAAAATACAGGATTTGTAGAAATAGGGTTTGTAGAAATACTGTGGGAAAGAAATTTGGGATGTCTTCTAAGAAAAGTAAATCAACTTGATACAAGGTAGAACATATTATGTTAAAGGCCGGTATAACAAGTAGGCAGAAGGTGATTTTGCAAGCAAATAGTGGGTTATGAGTTTTTCCGCTCCCAGTAATTTTTCAAAGCATCCACCAATAACGTCTACTATTTGCTAGTTTGCGGCGTTATCGGTGGATCGCCAGATTTCATTACAGCTCTGGTTGGGCCTGGTCGGCCAACCAATCCTGTGAGTTTTTCTAAAGAAGCTGATGTCCAGGACATTGTCTCAGTATTGGGTATATAACGCATGTTGCGTTTATTTTATGTTGTCCCTTGTTCCTTTTTCTTTTTTCTTTTTACTCTGCTTATGTTGTTTCAATAAACGTCAGTTATCTTTTATGTTTCATTAGTTTCTTACGTCTGCCCACAGATTTCTATTTACGAATGAACTTAATCAAATTTAAAATAACCTTGGTTTTAATTAAACATATTTACATTATTTTCAATGATTAGTCAAAGACTAAGTGTTGGACCGAACAGAGCGTTGAGGTCAGCAGCGTCCAAGCATCTGAATTGCAGAGGTCTTTGCAGCGGCTATATAGGCCGATTAAGTTTGAATTATCGTCGCACTAGGGCTATTGGCGACGGGCGTCGTATTTTAGAACCACAGTCAGGTGACCTGAATAGGCACCCAACGCAACTGTTAAGGGCGACATCGTACGCAGCGTTAGGACTTTGAAGGATATTTAACGTGCACTCCCTTACGCGGGGTATTATTCGTCGGACATTTTCAGCTGCACAGACCGTTTATAGG
The DNA here is from genome assembly GCA_023701765.1 of Hylyphantes graminicola. NCBI lineage: Eukaryota > Metazoa > Arthropoda > Arachnida > Araneae > Linyphiidae > Hylyphantes > Hylyphantes graminicola. The sequence continues at coordinate 16,351,277 of CM043113.1, read as the reverse complement.
TCGGCAGTTATTTTGGCGATGCCCAGACCCGAACCTGGGACCTTCCGCATGCTAAGCGAGTGCTTAATCGACTGGGCTCCCCAGCCCCCCTATATAGGCCGAACATTTGCATAAATGATATGAATGTGCGGATATGATAAAAAGTCAACGGTCGTTCAAGCGACCTTGCGCTAGCTCTACTTTGAAATGCAGCGCAATGATGGTGCAGTGACATAGTGCAGCCACAGTGGAAATACCCAGACAAAAAAATTTTGTTTAACAAAATTTACTCGTAAGCAAAAAAGCAACTAAGAAATTGAATCGGTGAGAGCAGAAAGAAAGGAAGAATGAACCACTTCAGTCAAAAAACTCCGAAAACTCGTTTTCAATGAAAATAGTCGTCGAAAGGAAGATGCTCCACCATCCTACCCGCCCCCCCACCTGTTGGTATTGTAGGTGCAAAAACTAATAGTCTGTTGAGTAGTTCGTAAATAAGGACGTTTGTTCCCCCCCCCCCCTCGAGTGTTGACCCCCCCCCCCCCGCCCCCCCCCCCCCCCCCCCCCTCCGTGCAGAAATAGAGGAGGAGTTATTAGTACGTTTTTCCTCCCTCCTGAAAAATTTGAAATTTGTGACTGACGTTGTTTCTGCACTCACCGATTCAATTACTAACTCAATTAGAAAACACATAACAAATCTGCCAAAGGAAAATATATTTTTAAAAGAATATATTTATAATTTCTATTAGAGCAAAACAGAAATAATTAGTCCAAATAAAGTAAGAACACAGCCATGAATTTGAAATAAACAAAGTTACAGATTTAAGAAAGTAAGAACATTAACTATTTCAAATTAAGTAGTTTGCCTGTCCAAAGAAAAACCTATCTAATGAAAAAACAATAGTATAAAATTCAAATTAGTTGCATAAAAGGGACATAAATAATTCCTGTAGAAAGTCATTGGTTAAAAAAAGTACATTTATAAAATGATGAATAAAAGGATTTGTCAGTTTTATCAACAAGGGGGAAATTTACAAATCAATACCAAATATCGAATTTTAGAATTTACTAAAACTACACTAATTGCTATTTTCCAGGCATTCTAATGGGCAAGTTTGAGGCTTTTCTGGAAACAGAAATCAACCAAGCTGAATGAAAGCGGATTAATTAGAGAGTTTCTCAAGATCTGCTAAGACTGAATGAATGTAAGAACCTGCTTTATTTCAATCGTTGTTATTTTTAGGATTTTCTTTTAGATATACCTCAAAAAGCAATTTTATAGGTAATATCAGTTGGTATAGTAAGATAAATCATGGATGATAATCAACAATATATTTTTTAAAACCAAGTTAATATCAATACATTTGAATCGGTGAGTGCAGAACATTCATTCAAAAAGTCTGATGACTCGTTTTCGTGAAAATAAGCGTAGAAGGCAAGATGAGCGTTTGGGTGTGCAAAAAAATGGTTAGTTGATGCGTAGTTTTACGTAACTACAGGGTTTGTTTCGAGTGTTGAGTGCAGAAATAGAGGAAGTTGAGTTATTCCGTCTTTTCTCTCCTCTGAAAAATTTTGAAATTTGTGACTGCGTTGTTTCTGCACTCACCGATACAGCATCTCGGATCTCTTTGTATATTATCTAGTTCAGGCGTTCCCACACCCCGATGGTTGGCCCGGAAAATTTAGGCGATATATTACCTTGAGTGATGGAGCGCACGAGAATAATTGTTACGAGTTATTGTGTGAGAGCGTGGATTTTAGAGTCTTTCGCAAAAAAATAAACACTAGAAGCAGAAAAATGTTAAATGCTTAGGAAGGATTACAGAGTGTGCAGACAAGTTATTACTTCCTAATATTGATCTTACTTAATCAAAGGCAGACAAAAAGTTTTGGCGCTTTTAACCCTTTTCAGTCCCAAAAATTTACTACACTACAGAAAATCTGATATTCACAAAATAAGCTTATTTTAGGTCCAAATATACGAATTATAAGGGAAAAAAAATCCATTTAAGTTTTTTATATGGTTTTTGAAACAATGCCAAAATTACTTTAATGTGGAAACAACAAAATAAAATATATATATATATTACTAAAATAACACTTGACGTTATATATTTTAAGGTGTTATGACCATATTATTAAAAAAAATTTAGTAATTATTTCTAACGAATAGTTTAAATTGTGTTTTAAATATGTAGGAACTGAAGTGAACTTATAAAAATCAGGAGAAACGCTTGTTGGGACTATTTTCTAAATCAAAAAAACATAGTAGTAGTTGACTTCTATTGAGATTAAAGTAAAATTTTTGTCTGATAGAACACAAGTGTGAAGAATCGAATGATGTGTGTTTGGGATGTCAATAACGGTACATAAAACATTTTGAAAAAACAATATTGAAAGTGATGATGCCAACATGCTCACTGGGATGAAGAGGGCTAAGAGGACGTACTATAAACAGTATATTTGTAAGCTGATGATTAATTTTTTGATGAGATTGCACTATTTTTTATTTGTATGTTTGTAGACTGTGGGGTTAATTAATTAATAAAAACTGTAAAGTAATTAGATTTTTAAAACTATTTCTATTTCTCCTTATATTTAAGCATGTTCAAAATAACAAAACCCAAATAATCTTAACCATTGAATAAGTAGTTAGTTTATCTCAGAATTAAATTCAACTAGCTTGACACCCTATTTTACGAAGACTAAATATTATACGTTTATTAAAATATTTAGGTTTGGTGGTAGCCAAAATTTCTGAACAAAGTAAAGTTTTCTAAATTTCTCTAAAAGCGAGGCGCGCACACAAAGTGTTGGGCAAACCTGAGCTTCCTAAGTTTTAATGTTTGTTATTCTTTTTATAAACTGACCACAGTTCCAATTGCGCTTCATGGTACTTTCTATTCATACCCTTTATATGCTAATATAAGATTCTCAATATTTGGATTATTGGTTCATGCGCCCAGTTGGACTCCACTTGATGGTGTACCATTTCCTTATTATGAGCTGCAAGTCATGGACCACAAACTGGTCTTGCTTCATTATTCCAGATCTAGAAACAAAAAGTTTTTAGTAAATACTTTTTAAGATAAAAGTTAAAACATATTATGGAAAAAATGCAATTTCTAATTACGCTAAGTTGGAAAATATTTTTATGTAGCATAGGAGAGACTAACAGTTGGTCGATGAACGTTTAAGGGTATGCATAATAAAAATAAACACGGACATAATGACCAGGACAACCAATCATATGTCAGCTTTATAGAAAGGGAGGAAGTCAGTGTTGCCAAATCATCAGTGAAATGATTTTCAATCCTTATTTTTTTAAAGTATTTACCAACTGTTCATTCACTGGGGCTGTTCACTCACTGGTCAGTCAATTTATTTTATTAAATAAAGATTTTACAAAACTAATTTATCGTAGAACAACAAGAACAGGTGGATAATTTTATTCAGTATTATGGATTAGTGTAGCACTATGGTCCATAGACAACCCATTTTTTAAACTTTTTTTTTTTACTAACTATGCAACAAGATACAGAAAATACATTTTACACAAAATAGCCTTATTAATAACCAGAATGTTAAGAGATAATATTGATAAAGACCCACATAATCGTACTAAACTGAATCTAAATACAAACTATATAAATATACTCTCTGAAAGTAAAATACTAGCCAAAAAGTAAAACTATTACTTTTCAATTTGAACTAAATTTAATTGTTTGATACATTAGGAAAAAATCTTGAGTTATTTCTGAAAGTACCAAAATATAAGTAATTTACTTATACAACTGTAAGGGTGTTATATAAGATTTCATTCTTACCTTTAGAGACATATCATCTCGAGCATGAAGCAAAGGTTACAATACCCCCTTTGAGGGGTCCCATTTATGGCATTTCACTTTCATTCTAAAACACAATGTCAGTTAACTCAAACAGTTACAAACCAATTTGAATCAACATTTCAATAAAACCAATCCACAGAATACACAATTCAAATAAATTAAAAATGTGCAATTAACACGACTTCAGAATTTATTTGGGTTTCAATGAACGAAAGCTGAATAGGAAATTACATGAGGCATGCTGAAACTAAACTCTCGGCACAACAGCAAATTAATGGTCCAAGGCTACCGTGCCAATTTAGCTTTCGTGAATAGGGTCTGGTTGTGCTGGCATATGTCCCGGGAAGGTGATCAGCTCACGCAGAACCGTGTTCCCAAGCATGCTTGGTACTCATTTTATCGCCTATTAAGATGAACGGATGGGTGCCTCGCCCAATCCAGGATTCAATACCCGGACAGTGGCATTGGCAATCGCGAAAGCCCTACCATAAATGCCACTGGGCCCAACTCTCGCTTGAAATGGGGCCAGGTCTTAAAATTTTGGAACATAACTATTATATACATAAAACTTTTTAGGAATTACACATATTTAGACAGGCTTTTTTTAAAATAAAATACAGTTAAAAAAATTGGATATTTCGAAAACATCTAATTTAAGAATTTTTATACAAAAGATTAGTTAGGAATGAAACTGGTTTGAACACCTCAGTCAACTACGAGGGAGCTACTCGCGGGCTATTGGAAACGGGCGTCGGTGTTATTTTAGAACACGTCTTGGTGACAAGCCAACACTGACAGAGGACCCGCACGTTATGGAGGAAATCGTAAGCGCAGCGTTAGTACGATTTTGACGGTTTATTGCAAAGGATCCTTACACTACGTATGCATGTCCTAACAAATGACATTTTATTATACGTGCACGGGCCGTTTGGCTGAGGGCGTTTTATAGGTGGCAGCTTGGCGATGCGATGCGGAACCAGGATCGGGACTATTCGCATGCTTGTGAGTGTTACTTACAACTGTGTCAACATCCCTTTTATCCAAAAGAATAAACGAATACCACACGATTGTAAAGCTCGAGACGGCACCAATATATTGTACTTCTAGTATGGCCAGTAACAGTTTTTCGTATGGTTTATCACCCAATTTGCAAACTGGATACACTGGTCAGTTGAGCACGATGCAAAACTGTGTTTGTTGGCAGTCCAATCAAAAGCAGGAGTATCTAACATAAAATTTAAATTGTCTTACTATAATTCATTATTTTTAAGCAATTAAACCAAACTCAAACAAAATATACACTTTGCCAATATAAGATTATCTTGGAAGTTTTAAAGGTTTTTTTCAGTACCACAATCCGTAATTCCAAATATGGTACGTATTGGATTGTAAAGGGGATGTATTAAAAATAGAGCAATCTTTTTTGTTTAATAAAGGGAGACTTACTCATTTGGAGGAAGGGCATATTGTTTTTTATAATTTGAGAACTCAGAATAATTTTTACCCTTATTTTTTAATCTTAGAATTTCTGTTAAGGCTTTTCACAAAAACCAAAAGCCAGTACTTTACAACAAAAAATGCTTTCAGTCATTTGTAACAAAAATTGTTTTTGTTGCAAATTCAGAATGAACAAATCTTACACATTAGCCTCAATCAAGTTGTTTGAAAATTTGTCCATTAATATTTAACTTATTTAGATACATAATTTCATTGTCTGAAAATACATCTCAAAAATTAAATGGTATTTTTGTCAAACATTTAAGCAAACATTTAAAAACACATGCTTTTATAATACAAGTTTACAATGTGGCACAACAATAAACGTGTATCGAATATATTTTCTTTAAACTTGCTACTTTTGAAAAGCAAACTGCTGAGTGCATTGTCAGTATAGCTTCCATATAGATGGTAGTTGAAAAGAAATATTCTGAAAGCAACTACTCCATTAAATATAAATCAAGATAAACCACGCATATGAATATTAAATATAAATTAAATTTCTACGTCTAGAAGCATGAAAACATATAGTCTTAATGCGATATAAACTAAAAATATGTGTATTAACATTGTTTTAATAAAAAAGCTGGGACTGAGTCACTAGGGAACATTAATTCAAACTGCAACCAAAAGCATAAACAACTATTTTCTTTTCGCTTTTAAAACACTTAAATTAATGTGTGCCGAAAAAAATCTTCGATAGGATCACTATTAATGATTTAATTCCTATGCACTAGAAATTCGCAAAATTAACAACCCCTCTACATAAACAAGTGGAGATACATGGAATTTTGAAAATATGTAACTTCTAGATGTGGACTTATAATTATAAAGGTTCCCATAAAAACAAAACGTATTCAACATTATTTCTGAAAAATAAAAGGAAGTTATCAAATATAGTATTAAGTATAATTATTTTTGTTAGAATAATCGCTTAGTTACTTGTATTAATCTTTATCCTTATGATAGATGAATACATATTAAAGGATTCATTTCCACTAAAAAGAAAACTTTACATTTATTATATTTGTTTTTCATCTAACTGAAGATGAACTAAAGTGGTTAGTATACGTATTTTATAGATCTAGTAGTTTTCTGCTGAGAAATAAAACTCTGCACTTTATGAATAAAAATACGCTTATTTATACATAAAAACACCGATAATTTACCATTTTTTACATATGTTTTTCCGTACCTGAAGATTGCACCATTAAAGTAGTTCTGGTAATGCAGATATTATCGTTAGTCGTTTTTTTGTGAAGTAGGAAGGACATATGAGATGATTTTGACAAATTTTCTTGCCACATCTCATGAATGTTTAACAAAGGTTCAAATGCTTTGTTTTTTTTTAACTACTTTATCACACAGCATTAATATATCGTAACTTTTATAGTATTATGCAAAACTGGGTCCTTGATGTTGGTAAGTATTGTAACTACTACAATACAAAATTATAAAAAGAATAAGTTTGCATCAAAAGCTCTGCTCTCCTTTACTTTAACAAAAAATCAGCATTTAGTTAATTTTAAAGAAGAGCTAAAACAATAAAAAGTTTTTTATGAATAATCAATATTTCAATTACATTTTTTGATATGGGAAAAATAAAAAAATATATGAATTAGTGATTTTTTATATCAAAAATATATGCGAAACCGAGAATTCTTTAAACATAGTTTTTGAGGAATATATAGTGTTAATCTTTAAAGATTCTTTCAAGAGTATAATTACACCAATTTTGCTTCATAAAAAAAATTTGTCATGAGAAGATACAATACATCAGTTTGTCATATTCTAGCAAAAGCATCATTGGAACGTGGCCAAAAAGGGTACCATCAGTGAAAATGGAATAAATTTACAAGAATAGCATTTAATGTTTAATATAAAAAAAAAACACAATAAATTTTATTAGTTTATTTCATAATTTTTGAAAAAAAATAAAAAAATATTTATTCAATTACCATTTTTAAATTTTTATAAAAAATATTAAGTTAATGAATCTATGATTTCTTTTAAAAGATTTTAACATTAGATTTACTAAATTATATAAAAAATTAGCATTTCATATGAAGATAAAAAAACATTGATTTTTAGAGAAGTTCCTTACATTTTGCGATGATATGATCGCCTAAACTTGTATAAGGAAACCAGTGCCAAGATATCATAGCAAAGGAATTGAGTGGCAGATCAATGACATTACCTCAATGCTAAAAATATATTAGAAACAAAATAACATTTGTAGGTCACGTGATATAGTAGTACTTTAACTTTTTATGTGGTTTAAAAATTCAGGAATTGCGATAAATGGAAAGCGAAGAAGAAAAGAAAAACTTTTATAAAATTTAGCATCTAATAAAATCAATTGGTTCTAAATTGTTATTTCATATTTGAAAAAGAATTATTAATAAAATTATGTTTTCCTTTTTTCAATCTGACAATGTTGGATACTTTATCTGGTACATATCATTTTCTTTTATTTACATCGGGGAGCTGGCCCTATTGGGCATTTCTCTTCTTGCAGCCCAATAAACCCAATAAAGCATAGCCTTCTGATTGAAGTTGTCGTAAGGTAAAAAACTACAAGCATTGGTCAGAAAGACGCAATTTGTCAAATGATTAAAATCCATAAAAGCTCAAATTGAGCATGGTGGGCATCCCAAAACACCAATACGTGGAGATGTCAACTCATACATTAGGGGAATACTAAAAAAATTTTTCGGCATAGAAAAATAATTTCAATTTTTAAAAAAATATTTTTAAGAAAAAAAATAAAAATTTTGATTAATGACTAGAAAACTAAAATATATTCAAAAAACCCTTTTTAAGTTAAAAGAAAAATAGTAGAGCACTTTAAAACAATTTGCCTTTTTCACTTTCCATTTCCTGTGTAAATAGATGATTTATGATTCATATATGAAGAGTACACGGGAAAAACCGATTGATTTTTCAGAGAAGTTAATAACAACTCTTCAAAACTTGTGTAAGGAAACCATTTTACTGCTGATCATCTAATGAGGATCACGTGATTAGCAAAGGAGCTAAAAGCCCAATAAAGTCAGTGTTGTAGGTCACGTGATAAACTGTAGTACTTTAACTACTATCTTTGTAGTTCCTAGAGGGAGCTTTGGCAATAGAATAAAGAAGAAAGAGATAAACCTGTTTTATGCCGCCAAGCAGACAGTTGCACAATTTAAAATCCATAAAACAAAACACATTGCAGCTAACCAGCTACCTTTCCCCGAAAGGGAGAATACAGGGTGGCAAATCTTTAAATCCGGCCTAGTCATGGCCAGTTATTGATCTGAAGTTTGAAGAAAAAGTCTGTCTGGGGAGGTTCATAGGGAGAGGGTTGGCTTTTCTTTTCGATACATATCATGCTAACCAGGGGGAAAAAAA
>CM043113.1:16321118-16342063 GCA_023701765.1 Hylyphantes graminicola | reverse complement strand
ATTGTTACTTACTTACAGTGGTGGCCAAAAGTGTGGACACTTTTTGAAAGTTTCATGTGTTTCGACTGTTAATTGTGTTCTTGCATCGATTGAATTTCGCTTAAATACAAACATTTAACTATTAAATTAAAGGAAATTTAAAGTAGAATTTCATTAAAAAAACAGAATTAAAGTATCTGTATTACAAATAAAGTTACGCTCATTTTAGATGAACAAGCGAGCACAATCAATGGATTCTATGCTCAAATCGCAATACAAGTTGGTGGTTCAATGACTTGCAAAACTAAGACAGATCATACTATTAGTTGCATAACTTATTCGTAATACAGATATTGTAATACTGTATTTATTTTTAATTCTACATTAAATTACTTTGATGATGATAATGTTGTGTCCATGGATAAAGATTATATGGGACCAAAGGTCTCATAGACGGCTTCAGCGATCTGCACACAGTGGTCCTCATAAAGATTAAATTACTCTTAATTTGATATTACAATTGTTTAACTTGATATACAATTAATGTATTCTGTAATCACACAAAGTTGAAAAATAAACTTTCAAAAAGTGTCCACACTTTTGGCCACCACTGTATACCTCTTTCACTCAACATGGAGCTTAGGGCCCCCGTCATGGTCCACCGCCTCACCCTGTTGGCTGCGATTCTCTTAATCTCTCCCCATGACTTGTTAAGATCTTTCACTTCGTTTCACTTCTGAATGTTAATTGTATTTATTTCCTTTTTCAGTTGCTCCATAAAAGTACGGTGATTCCTGAAATCATTAAGGCAAATGAAGCCATGTTTTTCAAAACGGCATTTGAGGAAAATGCTTAAAGCAAAAAAAATATAAATATATTTTCTTTGGTTGTTCTAATAAAGTAATTCAAAACTGTCGTGTTTGTTCTTTTTCCCCTTTTTTTTTATAATTAAAAGTCTCTTAAGGGGGAAGGGGTGTGCTGGTTCGGAGGTCTCCAAACTCAAGTGCCTTGATGTTAATCCAATAAGGAAAAAATTGTTTTTTCTGCCACATTTCTCCGGCTGTATTGGATATTTTTAAAAACCTTTTTTTGCAATGATAAATGTGAATTACTTACAGGTCTCTATAATCGCACTTTTTAAAATTGTTTCGAATACTTTTTGTAAAATTATTTATTCAAAAATTACAAAAAAAAATCGAACCCATTTTAAAAACAAGAAGTTAAAAAAGAACTAAAATATCCCACTTTCCCGTTACTTAAATACTTACTAAATTTCTTATCTTGAAAAACCTGGGTTCGTAACAGTAAGTGACATCAACAACCGTTTCTACATTAAATCTTTATATAATACAAATTTGTAATTGTCGGACGCTTGAAAGCCACGTGACTTACGCGGCTTCAGCCAGTCAGAAACGCTGAAAATAAGCTTAAGAGTTTGACGTTTTGCATCGACCAATCAAATCGTTTTTCACTTATGATGAATAATTTCTGTTTACTGAGCAACAGGGCACTCAAACCTTTTTAATGTTTTGAGTTTTGAGACGTAATACCATTTATTACATTCCAAGAGCGATATAACGCAGGATTTACTGTACTTAATAAAAAATGACATTTCGAGTAAATAATGGTACAGCTATAATGTAATGGAATGCTTAGTGATTGCAGACTTTTAGTGAATTTAAAATGTAATGAAGGTATGCTTTACTTATCGAGTTATATGAAATATGAAGTGGAATGTTTTGCATATTTGTGCCTTTTCGCTGTTCTGCAACGAAATTTAAAAGTCCAAATCGAGACCGGCCATTATATCATAGATATTTCTGACTAAGACCGAATAAAATAAATTTAAATTTCACAACTAACTATTATTTTGCTTTGCATAATGTTGCATTGGCTCCTTAATGGATATTTCTAATGATGGAGAATAGAAATTCGTCCGCTCAACTAAATCTGAGAGGTCGTAGCGATAGCTAAATAAGTCGCCAACGTGAACGATATTGTAGAAGCTACGCTAAATGAATTTGTTGATAAGTATGGATAAATTTATTAAGGACATTTCATTTATTTATTAAAATGTAGTACATTGAATGTAGTTCAGTAATTCTTGAAGTTTAATAAGCAGGAAGCATGTTTTATTTAATGCAGATTGCACAAGATGAGCATTCCTGCATTGGCAGTATCCTCATATTAGTCTTGCATGTTTGTTTGCGGGGCAAACAAAGAGGAATTGCGTAGCAATTCTCGGGGGTTTGTGAGCGGTAGTGAGCAGGGGGCTTTGCCCCCTAGTTTATATATATTAGAATAAATTTCACCAAACACAGCATCCACTTATAATTTAAACTTCTTAAAGCCAAATTAATTATTTTCATTAATTTTCTATCGCCAATAAAACAAATATTACTTATAGTTCGTATGATTTTTTGCAGTTATAAATACATATTCAATTATTCGTTGAAAAAAAACCATAAAACTACTAAAAAATCCACTTAAAATAGGAAATGTAAATTAACAAGTAGGTTTGTAACAAAAGCTGCCACTTAACCAGCTTCCACACAACAGTTGTGTTTAACAGGTAAAAAGGCGCCAAACACAGCATTAATTCTATATTAAACATTTACCCGCTAAATTCGGCTAGTTTCATATATTTTATATCGAAAATTAAATAATTATTACTTAAATCGTTTGCAAAAATTTATGTTTCAAAGAATAAATATGTAATACTAGCTGATATACCCGACGTTGCACGGGTAGAGGTGAAAAAATAATTTAATTGTCAATTTAACTATTTTTTTTTCTTACATTTGAGTTACATAAGATATGAAAATTACCCAGTATTTTTTTTCCATTTAATTACAAATCTTGGATATAGTAATAATTAATATTAATTTCAAAAATACCTTTGATAAGAAGCTCAAATATAAGAGAATACATATTTTTGTAAAAAATAATCAGTAAGAATTAAAAATAAGCTACTCCAGCAAACAGCAAGCGATTTGCATTTTTTTTATAAGTTTATTTAATTTCTAATAAACTTATGTTGCTTATACCGTCCGTTATTAAATTACAGAATCCCGCTGCTTATATAACATTTAAAAACGCTATAAAATTCACCGATGAAGTCATCGTATTTTCCCGAATAAATATTTCTTAGCTCATTAGGCGCTTTTTTGCGAATTTGGTGAGGAAAAGATATGGCTAACAACACACCCATCCAGCTCTCGTGCGATGAACTTCGCACAACCAGCATTTAATCTGTAGTGCGATGGCTTTCAAAAAACAATATAGTTCAGTATGAGCTTAACTATGCTTTTAAAAAAATCATAATTAAAATCATATAGGCACAATAAAATAATAGAACGGAGACTGGTATGATTACATCACTTGAAACATATCAAGTAATTAATTTAATTTCTGAAGGCAATGAACAATTATTAAACAAATTAAACATTTTCAATTTCAATTGTTTTCTAAAAAGTTTTATTTAAATTTTTCTGCCCAATGGCATCACGAAAGGGAAAAAAATGATCGGATTTGAGCGAAAGTGGTGTATTTTTCCTCTTAAAAAGTTCGAAAACGATAGAAGGAATGGTCTGATTCAAAAAAATTCTTAGCCTATGTTTGTTCTGGAGATGACATGAATTTTTGTGCCAAATTTCGTGACGATCTGTTGTGTGGTTCTTAAGTTTTTGCGTCCTATACAAACAAACAGAAGTCGCCTTTTATATATATAGATTTCCCCCTTTTAAATAGAATGAAAACATTGCATACCAACATACAAAGAATCTTGTAGTGAAATATATTTGACGTCATTTCAAACTGATCGATGTCGCAAAAATAAATTGGTTTTAATTTATTGTCTAAAAGAATTAAAGTTTCTCGAGCGATTATTGCGATGGCAATGGTGATTTAATTCTAATAAAAATGGCTTCCTATGCTATTTAAATGAGCATTAAACTTTGCAGTTTTTTAAATAATTGAAGTACTTAGAATTCGAATTATTTTCTGAAAGTTTATGTGTATTCTCATTTCGATGCGCTGAATTTTTTGACGTATCTCACTTGTCCGTAGTACTTGTACTCGAAATTGAATTTCAATGCTAGTTCAAAGGGAAATTCGTCGACAAATAGTATATTTATGTCCGTCCGATCGTACAGACAGACGGACAAAAAAGTATGAAAGTTGGGTGTATGAGGTTATACCTTTCTGATAAAAAATATATTTTTTAAGATCGGATTGATAGATATGTATTTGGAAGGGGGGTACGGACAGACGGGAGAGTCAGGCGGACGGACGGACAACGACAGCATGTCAATGCCTACTTTTTCCTTTTTTTATATTCTTCGAATTAAAAAAAAAGTAGGCTAAAAAAAACGGGATTGTCGGGACCTGTAAGTTAGCAACACACTTAGAAATATCACTTTCATTTTTGACGATTCATGAATCCTCAAGCCTCATTTCGTTAATTTTGAGGATTGTTTCGCCAAACTATCTCGTGAAGCCTCACTATCAAGCCTCACTTTTACGATCGTGATTTGATGATTCTGTATCTTGATTTTGAGGAAACTGATTCTCATTGTTGTACTCACATGCTCAAAAATGACGAAATATTTCTTTAGATTAGACGACATTCAAATCCTCATAAAAATGACGATTCAAATTTCCTCACTTTGAGGAAACGAAAACTCGGAGCATTTGCCAGTAACGGAATCGTCAAAATTAAGGAAATTTTCGTCGTTTTTGAGCATTCATTTTTTTAGAGTGTACATTTATCACAAAAAAAAGTCCGTTTGCAAAAATATTCAATACAGCCGGATAAATATGGAGGAGAATTTTTTTTCTCCATTGTATTAACACTGACGCACTTTGCTTTGGAGACCCGCGATACAGCGCGCCCATTCTCCCTTAAGCTGCGAAATATTAGTACCCACGACTATTTAATCTGGTGACATTACGAAAGGCCTTTATTTCCGAATATTGTAACAGCTAACGAATTTTATCGGCACCACTAAGATAGGTTAGAATGCATGCAAGAATTGTTTTATGCACATAACTAGAATTAGTGAACGTACAAGAACATTTTTTTAACTATTGGAAATTAGCCAAATGTTACTAAACGGATCGGGATTTCACTTGAAAATATATTTTAGTTTTTAAAGCATTATTTTTTATTTTCCTAAGTAAAAAGAATGATGATGATGATATTGCCTACTTGTTAGATCCCCTCCATACCTAGGACAAAAAAAATATTCCTAATAAGTACTAAAAATAATCAGATTAAACATAATTGAATCGGCTGCTTGGATAAGGCACTAACTACAAAAATTTCGTTTTTTTTTTCTTAAAGTTCCCGTTCTGTAGTGTAATAATTTAAGTGTTTAAACAATGGTTATCCCCACAACTTTTAACTTTGAAAGAAACAAGAAGTTCTAAAAGAACTAAAATAGCCTCTACTTTCCAGTTACTTAAATTCTACCTGAAATTCTTATCGGGAAATAAAAGGTTCTGAACATTTAGTGTCATATACAACCGTTTCTACCTAAAATTTATACACATTAGAATAAATTCCACTAAGCACAGCATCCAGTTATAATTTCAACTTCTTAAAGATAATTATTTTCAATAATTTTCTATCGCCAATACTAAAAAACAACACCCCGGACATCGACCGCATGTCAATACCTACTTTTTAATTCTTTCAAATTAAAAAAAGAAAAAGTAGGTTAAAAAGCAACATTACTTCTTACTTCAAATTAAACACTAAAAATACAACACATTTTTTACACTATGAAATTTATTCAAAATGTCATGTTTTTCTGCCGGTTTAACCATTTTTAAGAACGATATCGCCGTCAAAATTTATTCTTACATCAATTGAATTTCTATGTAGAAATTATTATTTTTTTGCTCTCCTACGTAATTTAATTCAATTAAGTGTTGTTGTTTTTTCAATTCAGCACTGTTCCCAAAAAGCGACGGCTACTGCATTGCATGTAACTTCAATTTTTAATAGTTATAATAATTAAAATTTTAATTAAATTATGTGAATTGGGCAATGGCACAATTCTCCATTTTAATTCTATAAAATTCTCTTTAGATTTTAAATTGCAAAAATTAAAAATTAACGCACCTCTTACAACAAACGCAAGTAATTGCTACAATTAATTAGCTCACTCTTTCAAAGAGTTTAGGATCAACTATAAAAGAATCAGCGCAGTGCCAGTTTTAATTTCAAAGTGGACGTGGTTTCTCTTTAACCCTTTCAGTCCCAAAAATTTACTACACTACAGAAACATCTGATATTCACAAAATAAGCTTATTTTAGGTCAAATATAAGATTTCCATAAGGAAAAAAATCATTTTAATTTTTTATATGGTTTTTGAAATAATGCCAAAATTTTTTAACTGTGCACTCTTAAAACAAAAAGAGTGAAATCCACTCCAGTTGGAGAAGTGCATTTTCGACACCGTAAAGGCATGCATATTTACTCAGACTGAGTTAAAATCACTCGTTTGGAGTGATCCTGTCGGAGGTTTAACACACAAATTATCCACTCCAAAAGGAGAAGTGCATTTTCCAGTCTGGAGGAGTGAAATCCACTCAGACTGGGTTAAATTAGGAGTGTTTGTTTTAAGAGTGTGGAAAACAACAAAATAAAAATATATTTATTACCTAAAAACCCTTCGAGTTATATATTTTAAGGTATCTGGTCATATTATTAAAAACAATTTAATAATTATTTTAACCGAAATAGTTTAAATTGTGTTTTAAATATGAGGAACTGAAGTGAACTTTTAAAAAATCAGGTGAAACGCTTGTTAGCTATTTTCTGAATAAAAAAAATAGTAGTTCTGACTTCTATTGAGATGAGACTAATGTAAAATATTGTCTAATGGAACAGAGTGTGATGAATCGAATAATGTGTGTTTGGATGTCATAACGGGGCATAAACATTTAGAAAAAAAATATTGAAAGTGATGATGCCAAATGGCATCACTGGGACTGAAAGGGTTAAATAACTTCACGCATTACAGTTGCCAATTAGCCATGAAATCCAATATTTGAGAGAAAAGACAAACTTTAAGCGGCAAGTTTAGAAGAGAAGATGAAAAATTGTGTATGATATTGATATTGAAGGCATTGTGGCTAAACAAACAAACCCTTCTACAGGTGTCCTAAAAGTTCCCGTACTCCAACTTAAAAAAATCATTAACCGCGTTTATTTTTTCAAATATTTAATTTTATCGTCTGCTTATTATTTCTTGAAATCTTTTGTTTTTATTGTGTGGTTTTTTTTAGAGCTCAAGCTGTGTTTTAATAAAATTCCATGCAGTTTTGTTCTTCATTGCAACATGACTTTATCACGCATTCAGAGTATTGTGTGCCGTAGCACGTCAAATGATTATTGGGCCTCTGTGTTTCGAGTCAACTGTTGATGGAACTGTATACGTAGAACTTATCCAACAATTTGTTGCATTATTAGTGAACGAACGTGATTCTTGGTTCCAACAAGACGGTGCAACATTCCATACAAGTAATAAAACCAAGGACATGCTTTAAGATTTTTTTGGCGATCGACTCATCTCAAGAAATCTTTGACCACATCGTTTCCCTGATTTGAGTATCCCTGACTTTTTCCTGTGTGAATATTTAAAGAATAATGTTTATGAAGATAATCCGCAAACAATAGATGATCTGAAAAATGCAATTACGCAAAATATGCAAGTAGTCACTCTCAGCATCTTGAAACGCGTTTCTAAAAATATGCGCAAATGCCTTCGGCTCTGCTTCGATGAAAGGGCCGGACATTTTGAACATTCAATATAAATATGAGTTCCAAATTTTTTCCTACGTTTAGTTAAAAGTGATTTTCACCATTAGCATAAAAATTATGTTTTAAAGTTTGTTACTTTGTGCGTAAAAAATTTACGAATCGTCAGTACGGGAACTTTTAGGACACCCTGTATTATTAGTGCATCTAATGAACAGGCAGAATGTTTGTCATTTGGAGAAAACATTATATAAAGTTTAAAAGGAGCAAATATTAAATTCATAACTCTTACAACTCTGTAATTAACAACATTTTCAGTGTCTTTAGATTGCCCGGTATACTTTTAACTTGCATTAAATTGCTGACCTAATTAAAATGTTTTTTTTTTCTTATTCATTGCTGTGTTGTCTAATTTCCTTTTCAAAAGTACAACCTATGGTCAAAGGCTCAACTATGTGTTGTCACAGTCTCAATACTTTTTGATTAAATAAAATAAATAATAAAAATGAAAATGAAACCAGGAAAATTTTTATATATGATAATCCGTACGATACAGATTGGAATTAAATAAAAAGAATTGAAGCTTGCCTTAATATTCAAGATGAGAAATTTGAAAATGTGTGAGGTGGTCAAAGGAACAACACCTTCCTCTACTGGAACGATATAATAATGGCTGGTCTGTTCATTGGCGATTTCGGGCTATCTTTAAAACTTGAAGTATGATTCTGGAATGATTACTTGGGTACGTTATGCGTTGATACCGGATACACTTAAGGCTGCTCATCACCCCCTTGCCCATTCCTCCTTCGATCGGGCTTGCTAATGGTAAGTCTATGGGGGAAAAATGGTTTTTGTTCCAAAAAAAAGCAATGAAATTATAAGAATATTTTGATGCGTTTTTTTTAATTCTTAAAACTCCAATAAAGTTGTGCTCTAGAGTTTTTTTTAAACGTTATTTACCTTTTTTTAATAGAAAAAAATTTAGATTAAAAAAAGTAAATAACGTTTTTTAAAAAATAACCTCTATAACTAATAACCGAACAACTTTATTGGAGTTTTATGAATTAAAAAAAACGCATCAAAATATTCCTATAATTTCATTGCTTTTTTTGGAACAAAAACCATTTTTCCCCCATAGACTTACCATTAGCAAGCCCAATCGAAGGAGGACGGGGAATAGGGTGATGAGCAACATTAACTGAAAATAGTTGTTCCGAAAAGTTTAAAAAAAAAACAAGGAACGGCTATGATATAATGGCCGGTCGCGATTTAAAGATTTGTATTGTGTAGCCAATAAACGAAAATGCCCAAATATAGTGAGCATTCCACTTCATATTTCATGCAACGCAATAGGTACAGTTAAATAAACTTACTCACAACACCTTGTTTCACAAATTACAGTTAAATTAAATTTTATTTAAGCACAAATTATTTAACACTAAGAGTCACCAATGAACAGACCAGCTATTTTATTATTGCTGTACAAAAAAAATAAAGGTTTACCCGCACGACGCCCGGTTTAGGAAGCTAGTCGATAATAAAATTAGTAATCTTCTTTAAATGTCAAAATAGATTATTAAGCCAATTTTAAGTGGATTGATTTGGCAATACAGAAGCATTATCAAGCATAACATTGTAACCTTGACTCAGTCGTAAACGTGTATTTATGACTTGCTTTTTTTACCTTAAAATTTTCCCATTACTGACATTTAATCGAAATGAATCCAATTATAGATCATACAGACTGAAAAAACACTATTTCACTTTTATGAGTAAGGAAACATCTGCAGACAAAATAAATAGTAATCGTAAGATGATTCATTGGTTTTTTCGTATGTTTTGGAAAACATTAAAGGTCGAACACTGTGTACTTATATTATTACTTGATTATTTTTTTTAATTATCGAATTTTAATGTTTTTAAATATTTTCGACTGCTTTACTTTCAAAATGTTTTCAAGGAAAATGAAAACGATAATAATAGTTTAACGAAAATTAAAAATCTTTTAAAGTGATAAACTTAAACATTTGTAGGGAGAACATAGTTAACTAAAACAAAAAAAATCGAATTTTTGAAACCAGTATTTTCTGATAGATGGAAGCCCGATCTCTCGAATGAAACTAATTTTGTATCGATCAGTTAATTATTTCTTATAAGAAATTAAAATTATCAAAATAAACAAATGCGCCAAGCACCCTTTGAATTACTAATTAATGCTTGCATTATCAGCGTATTATGTTATAAAATAAGAATTTTTGATTTTGATTTTTTTAAATTATTCACTGGTTCAATATAAGAAAAATTACTGACGGTTGGCATGAAATTCGGTTAACACGAAATGTTTCGGTGGTCCCTTCGAGTTCGTGTAAACGGGATCGACTGTATTTTCCGCATTTTTCTCAAAACTATAATTGAAGAGCTGAGTGGAAGAACGTGCAAAGTGACATTTTTGAAAAAAATGAGATTTTTGTGCTAATGTTTATCTTATTACCTCCTTTATACATAACAACTTTAAAAAAATTAGGAAACATTCGATTTCGTACATTTTTCGCAAAAGTTGGTAGGTGCTCGCGTTTTCGTCACTTTTTCAATGGAAGAAGATGCTAAGAGCCCTTAGCATTTTTTTCCTCCGAAATCGTCCGATTACGGAACGATCGTTTAGTGGAAGAACGTGCTAAGTGACATCGTTTTTCGGAAAATTTTCGACTTTCGCTTGCATTAATAGCAAAACAAATGTTATGGTTCTTTTGTAGTTTTAATCAAAAAGAATTTAACAAAATGTAATTAATATTTACTAATTAACTTTATTTATTAAATATAACCAATGAAATAAAATTTATATTGCTTAAAACCTGGTTTTTAGTGCATTTAGCAAAGCAGGAGAAAATGCATTATTATTTTACAATTATTCGGAGTTAAAGGTTTCACATTTTAGAAAATATCGTCTGATTTCAATGACTTCTGATTTTTATTGTAATAAACATAGATAATTTAGCAGCGAATAGATGGTATAATAAAAACAAAGCTGCACCTGCTCTATGGAGATCGCAGTTCGCGTTAAAACAACATTGCGGTCCATGAACATTCAAAGCATCTGCCTTCTTAAAACAATGAATTATGGGTACAAAAATCATTTAAAGCCATTTTACGTTTGATCTCTAAAGCTATCGAACGCATTTTGCGGAATGTCCTAAACTCCTAAAATTATTAAATTGGAATTAAGAAGCAAGCGGAAAGCTGAATTTTTGCTTGAACGTAGCAGCTTATATGGTAAGTGCAAATTTAATCCAGGTATTGCTTTATTATGTAAAACTACAATATTTTTATTATAATTGATGTAAAAATAAAGTAAAAATGTATAAAACGTTACAAGTTCTTAATATTTATTAAAATATCGATGACTTTAAAAAAGTACTATGCATCACGATTGTAAAAATAAATTGATTAAACGATCATGTTGTATTGCTGTAGAAATGCTGTT
This sequence comes from Hylyphantes graminicola, assembly GCA_023701765.1. NCBI lineage: Eukaryota > Metazoa > Arthropoda > Arachnida > Araneae > Linyphiidae > Hylyphantes > Hylyphantes graminicola. The sequence continues at coordinate 16,330,834 of CM043113.1, read as the reverse complement.
AAAGTATCTTTCTTAAAATTGATTAAACCCATTAAAAAGGAGAAAGAAAAACGTAAGTATCCGTAGGATCTATATCTTGCCACACAACTTGTTTTTACTTTTTTTAATATCAAAGTTTGTTTTTAAATTCGATTATTCTAATCTAAAAATTATTTAAAAATTAATTTTGTGAAAACTTGCATCTTTAAATTTAATATTTATTTTATTCACATGCATTTATGTTTCTTTTACTATCTTTTTGTATACTTTTCATTAAGTTGATTTGTATTATTATTATATTAAGTATTTAGTTTACAATTTCATTGATAATGTATTTTTTAAAAAATATTTTCAATTGTAAACTTACTCAATCTAGCATACACTCTCCCTTCTACAGGGCGCAATCGCTGTCATTTTTCATACTCATCTAACATTAAGCAAGAAGTTCTAAAATAACTTATAACCGTAGACTGGGGTAACTTTGGGACACTTTTCAAAGTTTTACGCTGTTTCTTTTTTTATTTTTTAAGTTAGGTTACTGAAAAAATTATTAATATGTAAAGCCTGCCTTCCTCTAACAAAATGTAATCAGACAATAACTCTAGGAACAAGGGTATTTTATTAAAAAATATTTTAAACTGTCTCAATCTTACCCCACTAATTGGGGTAAAATTGGGACAGTGCATTATTTTCATTAGAAATAGCAAGAAACATGACTTTGTACCAATATTACACCACAATATCGTTTAAGTGCATCATCTACCTAAGAAAAGACAAGGTAAATGAGTGTGTACCAATTGCAACGCATAATTTTATATTTAAACAATGGAGTTATGATACATGTACACATAGATTGCAAATTAATTACTTTTTAATACTATTAGGCTTTGGATCTTTACTATAAATACAAAAATATTATTTCACACTTCATAAAAGTTAGTTTTTGTCAGCTGAAGCCAAGAGATCACTGTGCACTTGAAGCTCTTTAACTTTGAAAATTTCTCTGACTCTGTATTTCTCTCTCTCTCTGATTTCTCTGAAGACTGTAGCCCGACCTACGGGTTTGGTATATTTTTCCTGTGATTTCAGATGTAGTGTATTTTTTGGTATTTTATACTTGGAGGCTGCATTTCGGATCGACAGTGCCGTGTTCTTTATTGCTAGTAAAGCCTCTTGTAAATTTTCACCAGTGTAATTTCTGTAGGGCCGTGTGCCAAGAGCTCTTTTATAATTTCTAGGCATTTTATTGTCCAATGAAATGCTGAAAAAAAAACTATTGTAAAAAAAACCAGTAAACAAACTTTGGGGCTGTCCCAAAGTTACCCCGTAAAGAGCTGAAAATTTACAGTTTATAGGTTATATAAAACAAAATACTTTAATAACATTGTTAATTCTTATAAGATACTTAAGAAGATGTTTGGTATTGTGTATACGTATTTGAAAGTGATCTGAAGTTCACAGTTCTTGAGGCAGAAGAGAAAGTTTCATCAAAACAAGAATTTTGTGAAAAACAATGGCAAGAAATTAAAATTAGGCTGTAGCAACGTAGTAGTAAACTGGTTCTGAAAACTGCCGCCAAGTAGCCTCACGGTACAGGACTAAACAAAGAACGCGTTTGCAGATTGAACCTAAGCAGTGTGTCCCTCAGGGAATTCTGCAAACTAAAATTAACCCGTTGTCCCAATGTTACCCACCCAGTCCCAAAGTTACCCCATCCTACGGAACCTACCTTCTTTTAGCTTAAATAATCAAAGAAATCGTAACAGTAGGGACAGACGGACGAACAAAAAGTGTAAAATAGGTGTCTAATATCTTTAAAAAAAACTAGGGATGTGTAACACTATATTACTTTCAATTACCGATTAATAAATCGAAACGCTCATTTAAAAGTCATTATATCCCTTATGAAGTCTTTTCAATAACTTTCAAACCTAAAAAGTTCTATGTCAGCTACTCCTTTTACCTGCATAATATTGCAGAAAACATTATTTTCACGTCCGACTAGCACAGGGAACACGTGTATATCAAATTTGAAGTCCGTATTTATTTCCGTTATTCAGAAATACCTTTAAAACCAAAGTTTATAGCAGCCTCTTCTTGCGCATGCGCAAGATTTTCGGAAATCTTATTATGACTTCCAACATGAACTAGGAACCCGTGTACTAAATTTGAAGTCCGTAGCTCCTTTATTTTGAACTGCAAAGTAGTTTCAGACAGACGGATCAATGTAAAAAAAAACCTTTTTTAGTATGAGCACAAACGCGTGTAGAAAGCAGAAAAAAATCTTCATTTTGTAATATTTAACCCATCGCAATACTTATATTACCTTATATTTTATATGAGGTAATTGATAAAAATAACTTTAAAAATTGGACGGGTACAAAAGAAGTTGGGGGGGGGGATAGTAGGACGTACGGACAGAAACAAAATAACAGTCAGACGTACAGGCAGATGGCCAAACACTATAATTGTAGTCATCTAATTTTTTACGTTTGAACTAAAAAAAGAATTTTCTAAATCAGGCACTTTGTATCGGAGATTGAAAGGGATATAGACGGACGGACAAAATGATTGACGGACATTCAAACGATTGAAAAGTGTAAAAGATATCTGTGAAGATCTGTCTTCCAAACAAAAAAAGAATTTTGAAAGTCGAAATGTTTGAACAGAAATTATGAAACTCGTATGGATCAAATTGACCTAAAAATGACACTTAGCATTTCGGAGGAAAAACATGCCAAGTGCAGGCGGCGCGGCGTCAAGCGCGTTCCGTAAATGACGCGTTATTACGTAACGTACGGCTAAGCCAAAAGACAACAAGTATTTTGAAGAACCAAACTAAAATATCATGCCGAAAAAACTATGATTTTGTGAATGACATAAAAGTTGCAAACTGAAAACTTTGAAGCTCATTATCTCGTTTTCACCTTTTTGTCACTTAGCACGTTCTTCCACTAAGCTCTTCAATTTTCAACACATCGGTACACTTTTTTCTAAATCTATTAAATATTTCTCTATAGTTTTTTTATATGTTATCAAACCATTTTAGATCTATTTAGGTCACCTCATTTAGTCTTACATTTTTTTTAATTATTATTTTACACTTTTCTGCGTTGAAAATCAGATTTTTTATGAATTTAGAATCTAATGTGTTTTAAATAAAATTTAGAAATTATTTCAGGCAAAAAAAATCAGGTGGCCAATCTAAATCTAACTGTTTACTTGCATTTGAAACCAGTTTTAAGCACATTCATTGTATTTTTTTGTACACATGGTACCGAAAAAATTCTTGTATTTTTAAAAATTCGTAATTCTTAGGTAGAAATATAATAATAAATGTACAATTTATAACTTGGTAATTTTTTAAACAAAATTTTTTAATTATTTAGAGCTTTTTGAAATCAATACTAAGAATTGCTCATTTTTGCTGTCGCTAACTATGTTCTCCCCTTAAAAAATATTTCACTAAGAAACAATTTATTAAAAAAAAGAAATTTACATTGTATTTAACAGCGACGGAATAAAAGGCTCTACATATTTATTATCGATTACTATTGAACATAAGTGTTCGAAGGAGATGTTATTTTTCCATGCAAAGTTAGTGGAGGTGGTTTTCAGCATCAAAATATGTCTAAGGGGTCATCTACTCATTAAAATGAGCACCAACTTTTGAAATAAAACTAAGAAATCCAACTTAATAAATAACTATTTTTGTTACAAAAATATTAAGCATTGTAGGACCCTCTAGTATCATTTTTCGTTTAAGGACATCAAAATATTACATTTATTTTGAAACAACCCCCAGAGTGTGTTCAAAATCAATACTTTAATATCTTCTTAACTATTTCCTGAACTAGTTAACGAAATTTGATGCATAGAGTAGTTTGACGATGCATAAAATTTTCAAATAAAAAAATAGGTAGGGGAAGGTGGGTTACCTTGGACCTATTTTGACTTTTCAATTTTTATTTTCTTAATTACTTGCAAAAAGTGAATAAAAATATTTTTACTGAAAACTTTATGTTGTTATATACAACATATATTTATTTTAACATGTTATTTAAATAATTTCAACTATTAAAAAAATAAATACAGAAAATTGTAGTTAGGACCAAGGTACACCACCAGCGGTGTACCTTGGTCCAACCGGTAGAGTACCTTGGACCAATTATTAACAGGTATAGATACTCCATTTACAGTCCGAAAACCAATATTTATTAGCCACATAAAATTCAAAAATACATTTTACAATAACCTACTCTTATTTTTAACCAAGATTGTAGTAATTGGTTATGTTAGGTCAATTGGCTCAGTAAGGGGTTTTATTGCCTTAGTTTTTTTAGTGCCCTTTTGGCTTTTTCAGCTGCAATGCAATATTTCTCGGGTGTATTCGTTAAAATGCAGCATAAAATTAAACTGTTATTTCATGCCATAGAAAAACATTTGGCTATCTTTCCGTCTTAAATTTGAAAAAAAAAAAAAAAACTCAAATATTTCCCCCTAAGTTTATTCAACTAGGCCTAAACGTAAAAAGGATGTTCTGCTTAGATATTTATTATAAAAAATATCTTTTTAGATGAGCATGCAATAATTATTTTCTATATTATATCAATATGGTTAAAAATTTATAGGCTTCCATAAATCTAAATAATTAACTACAAAAAAATTCTTTATCACATCTTATAAAAATTTCTTACAAATTTCCATTTTTCTAGATTTTACAAATCAGGGTTGCATATTAACCCTTTCAGTCCCAAAATTTACTACACTACAGAAACATCTGATATTCACAAAATAAGCTTATTTTAGGTCAAATATACGAATTCCATAAGAAAAAAAAATCCATTTAAATTTTTTATATGGTTTTTGAAACAATGCCAAAATTCTTTAACTGTGGAAAAAAACAAAATAAAAAATTATATATTACCTAAAAACACTTCGAGTTATATATTTTAAGGTATATAACCATATTATTAAAAAAAATTTAGTAATTATTTTAACCGAAATAGTTTAAATTGTGTTTTAAATATGTGGAACTGAAGTGAACTTATCAAAAATCAGGAGAAACGCTTGTTGACTATTTTCTAAATAAAAAAAATAGTAGTTCTGACCTCTATTAAGATAAAAGTAAAATTTTGTCTGATAGAACAAACTGTGAAGAATCGAATGATGTGTGTTTGGATGTCATAGCGGGACATAAACATTTTGAAAAAAATATTGAAAGTGATGATGCCAAATGGCATCACTGGGACTGAAAGGGTTAATAGCTTAAAATACTTAATTTTTCAAAGGAAATAATTTACTTAAATTTTAAAAAGGGTTTTCAACAATCTGAAGCACATAAGACCTATAGTAGTGTACCTTGGACCAGTCCAAGGTACACCACTTGTATTAGGTTCGAGGTACACCACTTAGATATTAAAAACAAAATAGTTAATCACCAAGTTAAGGTTAGACTTAACTTAATTTCAAGCACACTGTTTTATAGCTAAAACTTTGCTTTATATTGCATAACCATCGTTTCTGAATAAACACTACATGTTTGAGTAAAAAATTACACTAAAGAATCTGACAAAAATTTACTTTTGAACTGTGAATTTAGTTTTTCGAAACCTCTTTAATAAATTGACCTTTTAAACAAACAGATAGAACTTCACTGAGATCCCTGGTAGCAAATACTTTAACTGCATGTGGTGTTGTTTCAATATCTAAGCTAATCGAGCTAGAATCAGCATAGGTTCGAGGTACACATACGTCCAAGGTACACCACTTACCCCTATTGTGTTGAAAAAGTTGGTGCTCAAATTACATATGTAGAAGACAACTTATTCAAATTTTGATATCGGAAATCTACTTTACACTTTTAATCTTTATGTTTAAAATTGAACCATATTTTAAAAGTTGAAAAATGAAATATATAATTTGTTGTATATGTTTTTATGCAATATTTTTTAAAAGTTTGATTTTTATACTATCTTAACTAAGCAAGGGTTTGTGAACAATTGTTTAAAAAAATAAAGGAAGATTCGAACAAAGGGCCTAAAAACTAAAAGAAATTATTTTCAATATTTTTTTTAATTATTCTCTTTTTAATTTTTTTTCAGTTGTGGCAAACGTAAGGTGAGGGGAAAAATCATTTTGGATACCCATACCTTTATTCAGCCTTACCTTGCAATTTTTGCCAAATCTCAAGATATGATAATTAAGATTCCACTAGTGATAAGCAAGCCAAAAATAATTGCGAGACTTCTTTTTGTCGTGTAATGAAATGACTTTTCGAAACACATCTAAGTCTAACACATCTACCCTCTGACAATTCTGTATTTTAGCACCTGCAGGGTCGCAATCTCGTTTAGATAAATACAGATCGAATCCTCGAACGGTACAACACTTGAAAACAATGATGCATCTCTCAACTGTGTTCGGTGTCCTGCTGTGTGCTCTGCAGTGCTACAGCCAGTGCTCGCCACAAGTTCGTGGGGTGAGCCAAGGCGCCCGACAGACAATCCTGGACAAGCACAATGAACTGAGAGCCAAAGTTGCCAATGGACAGGAGTCGAATGAAAAAGGGGGGCTACCACAGGCATCCAACATGCTTCAATTGGTGAGATCCATAAAATATATTCTTAATTATACATTATACATGCATTATTAAATTATATGTCATTTTATTTGGTCACCTATTCAATTAGGTCGTTCTCATGAGTTGTAATATGCTGAGTTGCATGCGTTGTAATATGCTGATAGATAAGCCAAGGAAGCCATAAATCTCAACATCAATAATAATAAAGTTTAACTCCATAATGCGAATGCAATCACTAAATATAAATTAGGAGAAAAATATATTAAAACGAAGCCCCTTCTCTGTAATTTAAATGTAGATAGATCCATCACAAAAACCATTGCCAGACTATAAGAACCAATCACCGCAGAGGGATGAAAATAGACAAAGAGGGCAGGAACCGGAAGGTAATAGAAACTGTGGCAACTGCCCTGATACGCAGCTTGCACTAAGCCACACTTTGCCGCCCCGGTGGCACACTCGTAAGGATTCTAGCCTTTGGAGCTGCTGGGGTCGGGTTCGAATCAGGCATGGATGTTTGTGACTGTCAATAAATGTTATTTATCTATGTGTTTGTGTCGTCTCTTTCTTTGTGTGTCTCTTGTACTTGTGTCATTTCTGGGGCTTAGTACAATAGACATAAAGTCGCAGTGCTTGGCAATCTTGCCCCCCCACCAAGAAAGTCATAAGCCACACTTTTGAATGCCCGGCAATGAGTGCCAATTTGGGATATATTAGAGTTCTGCTATCATTATTAGACTTTTGCAATATTAATATCCAAAAAATAATTTTATTAAAACACATAGCTTCATTTAACTTAACATTCACATTTTGGCAGCTTCATAGACACGACAAAAGAAATTGCGTTGTAATTATATTTTTTATTAGGTTATTAAAAATTGCCAAGTTGATTTAGTAATCCTATACAAATTCTACTGCAGAATAAATATGCTGAAACTTCGACGAGGGCCCTTCCATGGCCGAGTGGTTAAGGCATCAGCCTCAGGATTCAAGCTTCTCAGCAGTGCGGGGCTTCAAATCTCACCTACTGCCAGTCATCCTATAAATCGGATCTTTGCACTGGGAAAGAGTGAAAAATCCAACTAGTGACGAATGGGCCCGAGTACACTGGGACAGACGTGCTCGTTAAATCTGTGGAGTCCAAAGTCCCGACGGCGTCTCAGCGTACGACGCCGCTCGAAGTTTCATTGGGTGCCCGCTCAGTTGTCGACCTCGTCACTTGACCTACGTTTAAAATTACGATGCGTTATTGGCTGTGTTAAAACTCCTATAAGAGGCTACATTACCATTACTTCGACGAGAGCATTTGTTTGGGCTTACTACACTCCATGCCAACATAACTTGGATAAAAACAGAGTAAAACGACAGTGGGAAGAGCGCGATTGGTCCGTTAGTTGGAAACTCTTGTAAGGTCATATTAACATACAAAATGATCTTAAAACAATTTAACCAAAATACACTTTCCATTCTTATAAAAATTGCAAAATTTTCTCAAATAATATTAAAATCTGTTAGACCTTAAACGAAATTAATGTTTTAAACCTGTTTTCTGGATGGATTCACAAATAATTTATGGAACTCTTTACATGCGCGGAAGGATCTTCTCCGTAGCATATTTCTATTTACCCAACTTAGGGTGGCAAGGAGTATACAAATCTATCAATGACTTCACTTGGGAAATCAATTTTTGTATAGGTTTTTGCCCTTTTTTTAATTCTTTTCCTTCCGCGATTTCATTGACTATTTCGGTTAAGAGTTCAATACGCTGCTTTTTCGAGTTTTTACATGAAAATGTAGCCGTGGTTAATCGGACTCATTCATTCACCCTTAACAGTTGTTTCTTAGCTTATTTTAATTTTATGGGGACGCATTACCCAAAATATTATTTCTAGAAATAATAACATAAACTTGTAAATTATATTGGTTTTGTATAATGTTCACCTTAAATAAAAAATTTCTAGCAATAAAAATGAATATTTACAAGTAGTTTTTCATTTATTCAAAAAAAAAATTCAAACTTTGAACTCTTTTTCAACCCTACTCCTCCTTCAATTTTAAGAATAACTTCACCAAACTTTTATGGTTTCTTTTTAGTACTATTTGTTCAATAACTGTGCATGGATTTTAAAATGTGAGCGACAGTTAAAAAGTAATATGCATTTACAGTGAAAATCACAAAAAATACACAAAAAGTACAAATTATTAAATTCAACATTTTTTTCAAAAAAAATGACTATCATAGAAGACCTTTTAATATATGCAATTTTGTGCATAATATATGTAAGAACACAGGTAAAAAATTCCAAAATTCTAACTTAATTAGCAAAAAAGCCTTAGGGATTTATTAAACACAAGAATTGAAAAACGTGAAACAGAGAAAAAAAAGGTTGAAAGCAGGCGAAATAAGTATTCAAACGTATAGGAATGACTCCAGAAAATATTTAATATTTTTTTTCTACACAAGATATCATTATGAAACTTTCAGTAAATGTTTAGAAGAATATTGTAAATAAGAAAAAGTAAAAACTGAAAAGTCTACATTTTGACCAATTTTTGGGTAATGCGACCCCTTAAGTCTTTAATTTGATTCTTTAACATGATGCCAAACCTCTTCCTGGCTATTGCAGGAGGCAACGGACTAAATCTTCATTTGCCATCCTTTCCCATAAAACTTGCATATGCCAATAATAATGGTAAAGGAACAACATTTTCATCTAGAATCTTCAGAAGAAAGGTAATGACGAATGTTATAACTTTTAAAATTGGTTATTTTATTTTTTAAGTTATATATTTACACACAAATTCACTATTAACTATAAACAGTTTGAACTACAACTTTTATTTGCCTAATTTCACATCCTATGTAAATTTTAATTTACAGACGTGGGATGATGCAGTGGCCCAAAAAGCACAACAGTGGGCCGATAAATGCCGATTCGAGTATGATCAACCTTCTGTCAGAGGTACTGGAAAGCAAACCTTTATCAACATAGTTAGCTATTAAAACTAGTTTATGTTTCTGTAATGCTATGTCCACACTACGACAATGAAAAGGACAAGAAATTGCGCGCGCATATAAATGCATATACAATTTGTACCATTCGAGGTAGGTGCGCGCGCATGCCTGACCAAATTGTAAATGCATTTCCATGTG
>CM043113.1:16161118-16316118 GCA_023701765.1 Hylyphantes graminicola | reverse complement strand
AATATATACATTATGAAAGACATATGGCAGAAAAAGTTATCAAAATTAAAAATTATTAACATTTTTGTGCCATATAAAATTGTTTTAAATATATGAAGAGTGGTAATTTTTAAATTTAAAAAATGTGAACAATAACCTTTTTATTCAGATTATATACCAAATATGGTAAGAAAATGTCAAAGGAATATAATTAATTATGTTACAATCGATTTAAGGTTAAATTATAAAGACATTATTTGCTTACGTTTTATATAACAAACAGGATGCATGTTTAAATTTCCCTATGATTATATTTATATATATATTTAGAATAATTGATGGTTAAATAGAATATCGAAACAAAATTGACGAGAAAAATGCATATAAATTTTAAACCTCCGAGAGATAAGAAAATTAGCTGTAGTGTAAATTTGTTTCCACTGCATCACATTTAAATTAAAATTTTTAAATGAAAAAATAATTTTTAAGGAGTATATTTCTGTAATAGATGGTTATAAAAAGGCCTTCCGTGCTCTAAATTTTAAAATTTAACAAAATTATTAAATTTATTGTTTTTAAAAATATATATATGAGTTGTGAAAACCCAGCAGTCGGGTGACGAGTTAGAAATATATTCCTACTTAAGAAAAGTTAAAATATAATAAAATGTCACTACCATCTACTATTCTATAAATCGTTACTAGATTCTTGACTATTCTATTTTTAAAAATATTTTTATTATTTTTCTAGTGGATATGAATAAATAAGGTGAATAAAATTAAATAATAAGAATTGTGTTAACCTTAACTATCCTGTCCTTAATTATCTTCCACCTTTGTAAATAACGTGACTGTATTGATTGATGTTTATAAGAAACACTGTTAAAAATGATAGTTCAAGGTTGAACCAAATTAATGTTCAAAGTTGCTGCAACCATGATTTGGTAGACTGTTGAACCATAAAACGGTATTTTCAAATTGCGTAACTATGGTGAGAGGTTGAACCATATACGGGATTTTTCCAACGCGGAGCTATAGTAAAAGGTTGAACCATAAAAAGGGTCTCCCAATTGAAGATTTTTTCTTCTATTTCCAGTACAGAGATCAGATTTATAGGATAATTGGCAGTAGATGGTATTCGAACCCCCCCACTCCAAAGAAGGTTAAATCTCTAGGCTGATGCCATAACCACTCGGCCACGGACGGACAACAATTCCTAAGCTGAAGCAATACTACTAACGTTGCCTGCTTTTGAGTAAACAATTAAATTATCGGTTGTAGTTAGTAGAAGTTGAACCAATTTTTCGTGAAAGCAGGTCTATTCCCAAAATGTGATATTTGGTTGAACCATTTCATGGTGTATCTGCAAGAAGTTCTTGATTCTTCACCAACGTTGAACTGACATTTTTAACAGTGAAGCCAATAAAATTGTAGCAAAAATCTGATACATAAGTCATATGGAACCATAATTACTGGAAATCATACACAGCATTCTTCGTAAAGGGGCCCCATAAATAGGTTGTGCCTATTGTCTGTATTTTCCTAAAAAATTCCCGATTGCTAATTGTATTTATTTCCTCTTTCAGTTGCTCCATAACAGTACGGTGCTTCCTGAAACCATTAGGGCAAATGAAGCTACGTTATTCAAAACGGCAGTTGGTGAAAATTCTAAAAGAAAATAAATTCGAAATATATTTTCTTTAGTTGCTCTAATAAATTAATTCTAAACTGTCGTGTTTGCTCTTTTTTTTCTTTTTTTTTTTAATTAAAGGTCTCTTAAGGGTTAATTGGTGCGCTGGACCGAATGTCTAAATACTCAAGTGCTTCGATGTTAATCCAATGAGGAAAAAACTATTTTCTCTGCCACATTTCTCCGGCTGTATTGAATATTTTTATAAAACCTTTTTTGCGATGATTAATGTAAATTATTTACATGGCCTTTATATTCGAACTTTTTCAAATTGCTTTGAATACTTTTTGTAAAATTATTTATTCAAAAATTTCAAAAAAAAATTTCGAACCCATTTTTTAAAAAAGAAAATGGATTGTCGGGACCTGTAAGTTAGCTACATTTATCGCAAAAAATGTCCGTTTGCAAAAATATTCAATACAGCCGGATAAATATAGAGAAGAATTTTTTTTCTCCATTGGATTAACACTGACGCACTGATGGCTTTTTTAAACATTTACACTCTTAAAACAAACACTCTTAATTTAACTCAGTCTGAGTGGATTTCACTCCTCCAGACTGGAAAATGCACTTCTCCTTTTGGAGTGGATCCTTTGTGTGTTAAACCTCCGACAGGATCACTCCAAACGAGTGATTTTAACTCAGTCTGAGTAAATATGCATGCCTTTACGGTGTCGAAAATGCACTTCTCCAACTGGAGTGGATTTCACTCTTTTGTTTTAAGAGTGCAAATTAAATTTACTTAGTTGCACGTGTTGGTAAACAAAAGGAATTATTAATTTCAGGAATTACCCCACGGTCAATTATAGGACTATATAGATTACAGAAATAAATAAGAAAGATACAAGAACTGGATTCTTTTGTTAAAAATATAATCTTTAAATAAAATCTTATTTTATTAATAGAAATGAACATACCTGTATAATTATCTTTCTTGCTTCAGATGTGGTCAAAACAACCACAACAAAAAAACATGGTGGCGGAGTCGGTCGGCGGATGTGGCGAGGCTAAAAGCTTTTGGGTGCGAGGTTATATGGAACTACGCTCATACGGATCTTAAGTGAAATTCTGCACGCAGAAGTACGGTGTTTTTCCTTTTTCGCTTGTCAAGCGTTTAAGGAAAACGGACGCAAGCTGTTTATTTCAGACAAACCGTCTGTTTGTTAAAGAAACGCAATCTCTTCGTAAATTCCCGAAAATAATCACAGAAATATGCACGTAAAATTCAGGGTTTTTTTTAAACAGTGTAGCATTTAAACAAAAAAAATTGCGTGTGACGTAAAAAGTTTGAGTCATTCTATTAAATTTCTCGTCAAAAGTAAATGACATTTGAGATGATTTTTTTAAGAATCCATACTTCAAATCCTTTAGGGAAATATCACTGTATTTAACCCTTTAAGACCGGCGGCCAGATGGCGCCGATTTGTAATTATGAGACTAAATTTGGAGTTTTATAAAAAAAAATGCGTTCAACAGCATCAATTCCAACACAACTCCTTAAAAACAAAGTCATTTTAATACAAATAAACGATCCGCACGATCGTGATAGCTCGGTCAGAAAGGGTTACTAGACTTAAGTGGATTATGTTATTTGTTGCCATATGGCAACAATGCACTAGAAAGTTAACAAATTTTTTCGAGGATTTAAAGAACAAAATTAATTAATTAATCAATATCATTAAGAAATCACATATTAAAAAGCATCATTACTTCTTACTTTAAATTAAGCATTGTGATAACAAATTAAAAAACAACACATTTTTTATGCTATAAAGTTTATTCAAAATGTCAGGTTTTTCTGCCGGTTAAACCGTTTTTACAAATGGTATATCCGTCAAAATATCATTCTTACATCAATTGAATCTCTATTGATTTTTTTTTTTTTTTTTTTTGCTCTCCTACGAATTTAATTCAATTAAGTGTTGTTTTTCCAATTAAGCACTGATCCCAAAAAGCGATGGCTACTGCATTGCATGTAACTTCAATTTTTATACTCTTAAACTGACATCGGGAGATGATAGATTTGTCGTCTGCAGTCGACCAGATACACTCTCAAAAATGAATGCTCAAAAACGACGAAATTTTCCTTAATTTTGACGATTCCGTTTACTGGCAAATGCTCCGAGTTTTCGTTTCCTCAAATTGAGGAAATTTGAATCGTCATTTTTATGAGGATTTGAATGTCGCCTAATCTAAAGAAATATTTCGTCATTTTTGAGCATGTGAGTACAACAATGCGAATCAGTTTCCTCAAAATCAAGATTCAGAATCGTCAAATCACGATCGTAAAAGTGAGGATTCGCGTTTGCTCAAAAGTCACGTGATAGTTTGACGAAACAATCCTCAAAATTAACGAAATGAGGCTTGAGGATTCAGGAATCGTCAAAAATGAAAGTGTTACTTCTGAGAGTGTAATAGTTATAATCAATAAAAAGTTAATTAAATTATGTAAATTGGGTATTGGAGCAATTCTCAATTTTAATTCTATAAAATTCTTTTTAGATTTTAAATTGCAAAATTTAAAAATTAACTCACCTCTTACAACAAACGTTAATAATTGCTACAATTAATTAGCTCACTCTTTCAAAGAGTTTAGAATCAACTATAAAAGGATCAACGCAGTGCCAGTTTTAATTTCAAAGTGGACGTGGTTTCTCTTCAAATAACTCAACGCATTACAGTTGCCAGTTAGCCACAAAAATTAGGGAAAATTTAGAGGAAACAAGCGTCAGAAAATTTCAAAGCAAACATCTGTGTATTAGTGAGATACAGTGAAGGTAATTTCATTAGAAATATCTATTAAAATGGATGGTGTTATTTTAGTGTCAAAATGACTTTACAGTATCAAGTTAAATGGGATTATTTAGATAGTGTAGAGGCATGACCAAGCACAATATCATGACATTGAACCAAGTTTCGTTAACCCATATACTCGGGAGTATGACTTGCTTTTTTTACATTTAAATATCACCATTGCTAATTTTCCATCAAACAAATGCAATATAGTTACTTCAAAATTTAAAAGCTTAGTGGAAGAACGTACTAAGTGACATTTGAAAAAAGACATTTTTATGTCAATGAGTATGTTATTCCCTCCTTATAGGTAACAAGTGTTTCAGTTTGCATAGTAAATAGTGAGCTTTGAAGAAGACATACGAAAGAAGAACATTTATTAAACGATAGAGACAAAAGATATCCAAACTACGTGTCGATGGAAAAGCAATAGAATTGCCAATTTGATCAATCTTTACAAATCATACGATGCCGCTCGTGCTCAGCAAGAGACGAGACGACATCTACGCTGAAATGAAATGACGTGTCATTGCAATATAAAAAATTTCCATATTTTAACAAGATTCCCCTTTTTTTATAAACTTTAAATTAAGTATATTTTTTGCCTTTTGTAAGTACTGTTTTTAACGTATATAAGTGCAAACGAAAAATTTTAAAGCTTTTTTTTCTCTTTTTAAATTTTTCATCACTTGGCACGTTCTTTCACTTAGTTTTTCAATTAAAATAAAAACACGATTTCAATTTAGTAAGGAAGCACATACAATTTAGTAAAACCGTAAATAGCTATTGTAGCGTTTGTATTTTTTGTAGCTTTGGTTACACGTTTGTATTTTTTCGAGTGACTGTATAAAGTAACTTTAACTTCATTTTTCTACAAACTTTTTCAGATATGCTAAGAATAGGATGTACTTCGAAATCATATTAGAAACTTGTCTATTGACAATCAGATTTCCCAGAAACACGCTTAAATTTGTTTTCAAAGAAATATTTTTCATTTTTTTTTATTTCATTTAAAGCATAGTGAAGTCTTTGATAATCATATGCTACAGTTTTAGAAAAACAAAATGAAAGAAATTAAATATTTCGTTAAAGCGGTGGTTTTTGGGCGGTGGCTAAACTACTCCCCTCGGTCTCAACGGCCCCCTAGTGAGAGGCGAAAGCACTTACCTGATCTAATATTTTGGGGCAACTGCTCTGTTTCCAATGTAAGTACCTTGTTTAAATACTACTTACTATCATTCAATCTTTTAGAATTTGCAACGCAATACTGAAATAAAAGAAGTAGCAAGTCAGTCAAGTCAAAATATTAATGTAATATCACGATTTGTTATGAGCTTGAACTGAAAAAGTAGATAAATTATTTCAAATGACTTAAAATATTTACAACATAAGGTTTTTCTGATTAGTAAATTACCTATGCGCAACGTAAAATTTTCTACTGTCGTTGAATTGCATTAATTAAATAGCATTATAGTTTGTTTTTTGAAAGACAATCAATCAACTTATAATTTAATATTTTCAAATGACTTTTAGTTTTAGGTTGAACTATAGTCGCACTAGAGCAACACGATGGCTATTGGATACGTTCATCATATTTTAGGACCACATTCAAGTGACGAGCCGCCACCTGAGTAGGCACCTAACGCAACCGTTAAGGGCGACATCGTACACATCATAGGGACTTTGAAGGATATTTAACGTGCACTTCCTCTACACGGGGTATTATACGCGGACATTTTTGGCTGCATGGGCCATTTATATGTCGGCAGTTATTTTTACGATGCCCAGACCCGGACTTTGGACCGTTCACATGCTAGGCAAACGCCTAACCGACTGGGCTAGCTAGCCCCTCAAATGACTTTTAAAATAGTAATTATATAAATGCAAAACAGTAATTCGTGGGAGCATTGTCAACCAGTTCCTTAGTAGTTTTTCTTGATGCTCTTCGTTTCATTTCAGTAGCATATAGAATTGATTCAAAATGTCGTGTTTTTCTATCGATTTAGATTTTTAAAAAGTATCAGCAAGCGGAAAGTTATTTTTACACTAAGGTCATTCTTATAAAAAAATATATATACTCTACGTCATTTAATCCAATTAAGCAGTTAATTTAACTAACTTCTGATCTCCAAAAGGTGCGGCTACTAACATTATATGAATAGGTGAGTGCAAAAACAACGTCAGTCACAAATTCCAAATTTTTCAGGAGGGAGAAAAAACGTAATAACTCCTCCTCTATTTCTGGACTCAGCACTCGAAACAAACGTCCTGTATTTACGGAACTACTCAACAGACTAACTTAGTTTTTGCACCCAACACGCATCTTGCCTTTCTACGCTTATTTTCATTGAAAACGAGTTTTCGGATTTTTTTTACTGAAGTGGTTTCTGCACTCACCGATTCATATGTAACGTTAATTTTTTACAGCTATAATAATTAAATAAGAAAATATGTGAATTACACATCCAAAAACTATTTATCAAAATTACTGCTTTCAGTTTTTGATCCATTATTAGAATCCGCATGTTAACAATTTCAGTCCCAGTGCTGCCATTTGGAATTATCCCTTTAAATATTTTTTTCCAAACGTTTATGTCCGTTATGACATCCAAACACATATCATTCGATTCTTCATACTTTGTTCTATTAAACAATATTTTTCATTAATCTCAATAGAAGTCGGAACTACTATTTTTTTATTTAGAAAATAGCTAAAAAGCGTTTAAACTGATTTTTGAAAAGTTCACTTCAGTTCCACATATTTAAACCACAGTTTAAACTATTTCAGTTAAAATAATTACTATATATTTTTTTTATAATATGGTCAGATACCTAAAAATATATAACTCTAAGTGTTTTTAGGTAATATTTATTTTTTTATTTTGTTGTTTTCCACAGTTAAAAAATTTTGGCATTATTTCAAAAACCATATAAAAAATGTAAATGATTTTTTTTTATTATGGCACTCTTATTTTTGACTTAAAATAAGCTATTTTGTGAATATCAGATGTTTCTGTAGTGTAGTAAATTTTTGGGACTGAAAGGGTTAACTAAAACGACGCATTTAGGAGTAATAAAAATCTATATAAGTTGGTATTGGGGCAATCGAGGCAAATTTTTTCTATAAAATTCTTTTTGTATTGTAAATTTAAAAAAAAAAATAAGGCACTAGCCTTTGGAGCTGCTGGGCTCGGGTTCGAATCCCGGTAAAGGAATGGATGTTTGTGCTTGTCATAAAAGGTTGTTATTTGTCTATGTGTTTGTGTCGCCCTTCTCTGTGTGTCTCCTGTGACTGCCTCTTCTAGCGAGTGGGTTAATGGGCTAAAAAGCCTACACTCTTCCCTTCTAGAGGGCGCAATCACTGTCATTTGTCAATTATATTCAATGAATACAATTTTCTTAAAATTTCAAAACAAAGATATGTGTTTCAGTGAAATTCGATCTATGTGTCTTGCAGGATCACTCAAACGAGTGTTACTCAGTCTGAGTTAATATTCACTCCTTTCCAGTGTCGAAATTCACTTCTCCAACTGGAGGGGATTTCACTCTTTGTTTTAAGAGTGTAAGCTTTCGATAAGTGGGACAGACACAGAAAGAGTTTTTACAGGCACAAGAGACACACAAAGAAAGAGACGACACAAACACATAGACAAATAACAACATTTATTGACGGCCACAAACATCCATGCCTGACCGGGATTCGAACCCGACCTCAGCAGCTCCAAAGGCTAGAATCCTAATGATTGTGCCACCGGGGCGGCAATAATCGTGTGCAACGTCTCATGATAGAAGTGGCGTTAACTATTCTAGATCTGATGAATACTGCTAAGAAATGTCAGTTTTCTAATCAGCAGGAACAGTTTAAGTGTTCAACTGTTTACTGATCCCCAATAATTTAACGTAATCAGTTCAATTTAACGTGCCTTCTTAGAGTTACACGTAATCGTTGTTTTTTTTATTTGAATTCAAATCGGAATAACTGTATTCAAAATTTTTGTCTGTATAAATTTTATAAAACTTATAACGATGTGTCAGAGGAACTAGATATGTTTTTTTATGCCTTTTAATGTTTTTAAAGCTAATTGTCGGAGGCTATTCTCTTTGTAACACTGTCTTTTTTAACATGTCCGTCATTTTAATGTCTTTTTTTGTGTTCTTGTTGTTTGCATTGTCTGTTATGATGTGCATTGTAATTGGATTTTTTTCTGTTATGTGCATCTGAAACAAATAAATAAATAATATCCTGGGCCCGTTTGAGCAGTGGAGAAGAGATCAATTGGCATTAACTAAAAATTGGTACTGCTACGATATAATGGCTGGTATGTTCATTGGCGACTTTTGGCGACCTTGAAAACATGAGGTGTGATTGTGGAATGAGTACGCGTTGAGACCGGCTATTGTATGATAGTTATTTCTAAAAGTTTAGATTTAAAAAAATAAAAGACAGCTATGATATAACGGCCGTTCGCGATTTGCATATTTGTATTGCGTCTCCAATTAACGAAAATACCCAAATATCGCGAACATTCTACTTCATATTTCATACAACGATACACTCTTAAAACGAACGAGCGATTTTAACTCAGTCTGATTGATTTTCACTCCTCCAGTCTGGAAAATGGACTTCTCCTCTTGGAGTGTATCCTTTGTGTGTTAAACCTCCGACAGGATCACTCCAAACGAGTGATTTTAACTCGGTCTGAGTTAATATTCACTCCTTTCCAGTGTCGAAAATGCACTTCTCCTACTGGTTGGTTGGTTGATATACATATATTTTCAGGTTTGTGTGCTTGCTCAGAGAGCCGCTTATAAACCTTCGTCAAGTAAGACAGTCACAACACACACACACTCACATGCACACATATACGTGACAGATGCTGCCATCTATCACGCGCCACCTCCACAATTCAGACATGTCCCTGAAGAGGAGGGAAATTTTCTCCAGGAACCTGTACCCATGGTAACTGCGCAATGACCGACCACAGGTTTTTCGGACCCAACAGATTTTACGAGCACGTACTCCGCATATACTCGGTAGGTCTTCAATGGCGTTCTCCTACTGGAGTGGATTTCACTCTTTTATTTTAAGAGTGTATAGATAAAGTTAAATGAATTGCACACAACACATTTTCACACAAATTACAGTTAAATTGAATTTTATTTAAGTACAAATTATTTAAAACTAAAAGTCACCAATGAACAGACCGGCTATTTTATTGTAGCTGTACCAAAAAAAAAAACACTGTTATTATAGGTTTACCCGTGCGACGCCCAGTTTAGGAAGCTAGTGGATATGGATAATAAAATTGGTAATCTTATTTAAGTGTCAAAATAAGATTATTGTTCCAATTTTAATTGGATTAATTTAGCAATACAAAAGCATTATCGAGCATTATATTGTGTATTTATGATTTATGACTTTCTTGGTGGGGGGCAAGATCGCCAAGCACTGCGACTTTAAGTCTATTGTACTAAGCCCCAGAAATGACACAAGCACAAGAGACACACAAAGAAAGAGACGACACAAACACATAGACAAATAACAACATTTATTGACGGTCACTAACATCCATGCCTGACCGGGATTCGAACCCGACCCCAGCAGCTCCAAAGGCCAGAATCCTAACGAGTGAGCCACCGGGGCGGCTATTGTGTATTTAAATGTCAAAATAGATTATTGTGCCAATTTTAATAGGATTAATTTAGCAATACAGAAGCATTATCGAGCATAATATTGTGTAATTAAATGTCAAAATAGATTATTGTGCCAATTTTAATTGGATAAATTTATCAACACAAAAGCATTATCGAGCATTATATTGTGAGACCTTGACTCAGTTTCGTAAACGTGAGTTTATGACTTGCTTTTTTTTTTACTTTACATTTCCCCATTACTGACATTTAATCAAAATAAATGCAATTATAGATGATTCAAAATATAAAAAAACACTATTTCATTTTTTATGAGTAAGGAAACACCTTCCGACTAAAATAAATTAGTTATCGTAAGATTTATTATATTTCTTCATACTCTTGTGTTCATTCGAGTGACTTCAAAAATTAACTTGAAATTTCTCCAAACTTTTTTACACGTGTTTCGAATAGGAGGCAGAAAATCATTAAGTTTAAAGTTTTTAAGAATTTTCTACGGTTTTGATTGCAAAGTGTTTTCGTGGAAATTGAAAACAGCAATATTAGTTGAACAAAAATTAAAAATCTATGGTTCTAACATTTGTTTTTAAAAAAGTCTCTAAGAAACAATTTATTTTTAAGAAAAATACAATAGGGGAGAGTGTTGTACCGTGGGACTCTTGTACCTTGGGACACTGACAATTTCTAAGTATCTATTGGCAATATTCATACATTGTTTATTTCTAATAGTAGCCTTAACCAACAGGCATCATCAAAATAAAATTTAACACTAGCATCATTGAATTAATGAATTGGTGACAAAAAATAATATTTCATTACCCCCAAAGTAAGTATTTTTCTCATTCGAATATAATTTTTTACCTTTGTACTTTTACAAAAAGTCAACTGCATTTTATTTTCTTCATAAAAGAGAAGATTTAAAAACATTTTGGTTATGAGAAAATAATGATAATGCATTTAGATTGGCCACTATCGTCCTTTTATTTAAACCATGTAGTGGATTGTACCTTGGGACAGTAAAGCATATTGTATCATCATATAATGTTAAATAATTTGGACTTTTTGGCAATTTTGCTGTATAATTTAAATTATTCTTGAATTATTAAGTTTTATCTGTGTATTTCCTTGAAAAAACAATAAATATTGTTTCCTGACACAAATTAGTTCAAGTGTATGACTATTGACTGAATTATAAAGTATGTCCCAAGGTACAACACCATATTGTACCTTGGGAGAGTTTATCCTCTCCACTTTAAATGAGTGGCAATTTTTTTAATTTCAAGCTGCCAGAATTTAAAAAAATATATTATCGAGGAATATATTGGTGTGTTGAAATGCTGCTTTTAAATTTTTATTTTAACTATAATTATCGAAGAAAAAAATTAAAATGTAAAAATTGTCCCAAGGTACAACACTCTCCCCTATTTATATTCTAACAGCTGCGGAATAAAAAGCACCATGGACCAACACGGAGACGATATAGGGTGTCATGTGGGGCCCGATGGCAGAGTGGTTTGGATCGCAGGCATAACATTAGCATTCCATGCGCTGTAACGGGTGCTGGTTCGATTCCCACCTTTACCATGAGTGTACTTCCTTTCTCATTATCAAAATTTTAAAATAACTAGCACTTTTGCCACTCTATTCGGGCTCCGTAGTGAGCCATGGCTGCCGCTTGCAGCTCAGTACGGGCCGCTCCGGTGGCTCAATCGTTAGCATGCTGGCCTTTGGAGCTGCTGGGGTCGGGTTCGAATCCCGGTCAGGCATGGATGTTTGTGACCGTCAATAAATGTTATTATTTGTCTAAGTGTTATTCCTTTCTTTGCGACTGTAAAATTCTTTCTGTGTCTGTCCCACTTGACAAAAGCTTATAAGCGGTTCTCTGAACAAGCACACAAGCTGGAATATATATGTATCATACCATACCATAGCTCAGTACGGGTCGTTCCTCTACTCTACTATATAACTCTTTATTTTCCATGCAAAATGAAGGTGGTTTTCAGCATCAAAATTTGCCTTAGGGGTCGTCAACGCATTAAAATGAGCAGCAACTTTTTAAAAAATTAAGAAATCCAACTTAATAAATATATATTTTTGTGACAAAAATGTTAAGCATTGTGAGCACTCTAGTATCATTTTTCGTTTAAAGACTATATCGAAATATTACATTTATTTTGAGACAACCCCCAGAGCTTGTTTAAAATCAATACTTTAATATCTTCGTAAATACTTCCTGAACTAGTTAACGGAATTTGATGCATAGAGTGGTTTGACGATGCATAACATTTTCACATAAAAAAATAGGTATTGCGTTGAAAAAGTTGTCTCTCAGTTACATACGTAGAAGACTTATGCAAATTTTGATATCGTAAATCTAAGTTACACTTTTATATTTTAAAAGTTGAAAGATAAAATATATCATTTTTACATGTCTAACATAAAACTTTAAACAAAGTTTGATTTTTATAATTAACAAAGCAAGGGTTTGTAAACAATTGTTAAAAAAAATAAGAGAGAATTCGAACAAAAGCCTAGCAAAATAAAAAAGAAATATTTTTAATATTTTTTTAATTATTTTCTGTTTAATTTATTTTCAGTTGTGGCAAACGTAAGAGGGGAAAAGAGCAGTTTGGATACCCATACCTTAATTCGTAGCATCACCTTACCTTGCCTTTTTTGCCAAATCCCAAGATAAGATAATTAAGAATCCGCCAGCGATAAGCTAACCCCAAAAAAAACTCGCGTCACTTCTTTTTGTCGAGTAATGAAATGACTTTTCGAAGCACATCTTAGTACACCCTCTGACAATGCTATATTTTCGCACCGGAACTGTCGCAATCTCGTTTAGATAAATACCGATCGAATCCTCCGAACGGTACAACACTTGAAAACAACGATGCATCTCTTAAGAGGATTTATCAGCCAACTTTATTTTGATTCTGACTCGCCAGGTGGCGTTACAAATTTTCGCCAAATGATACGTCTGGCGATTTAAAAAAGGGGATACGTTTCTCTTTCTGGGGAGTGGAGCACGGCAAGCTTTATCAATCACAAGATAAAGATTATTCGATTGTAATCAGGTTTAGACTAACGAAAACTGGTTCCGGTACTCTTTTGCGAGCCCGGACGATGTTCTGGAGGGAAAAAAATTGTGTTGTTTGGTTATTTCTCTTTCATTTAATTTTTTTATTTGTTTAATAAATTATATTTATTTTGTAAATATTACGATCTTTCAGGAAACGATTTCTTTTCTGGTTTGCTCGTACTAATACATTATGTTTCTATTTATAGTTAAAGAGATAGAGATTTGATACCGCTATGAACTGCTCTAAAGTCATCCCTGTAAACTTCGGAATACTAGTTTAGCTTCGGCACATAAACAGTATTGTTCTTAAGGGGTCATAGAAGTCTTAAAAATGTGCAAAGAAGGTGATCTTTAATGTAATTTTTTAACTACTCAACATATAAGTATATTTTTTAATATAATTTTATAAAATTTATTTATTATATAACAAATTTTAAAATTTATGAAACTTCAGCCAAAACTAAAATAAATGATAACAAACATAAAACTATTTGAACACATTGGGATTAGGCTTGCCTGCCAAATTTTGAGGTCAAAATTGAAGAAATGAGCAAGAAAATGACTTTATATTGTACAAATATGTACAAACAAAGACTTGTACCTAAATTCTAAGCTCAATTTTAATTAGAATTTATGTTAAGAGCTTTTTTCTAAAAAAAATTAATAAAAATTTAAGAAAAAAGCTCTGAAAATAATTACTTATTAAAATTGAGTTTAGAAATTAGGTATAAGTCTTTGTTTGTACATATTTGTACAATATAAAATCATTTTCTTTGTCATTTCTTCAATTTTGACCTCAAAATTTCGCGCGCAAGCCTAATCCCAATGTGTTCCAATAGTCTTATGTTTGTTATCATTTATTTTAGTTTTGGCTGAAGTTTCATAAATTTTAAAATTTGTTATATAATAAGTAAATCTTATAGAATTGCATATAAAAAAATTATACTTTTATATTGAGTAGTTAAAAATTGCATGAAAGATCAAACTATGCTTTGTAGTACCTTCTTTGCACATTTTTAAGACTGTGACCCCCTAAATCTAGTTCCGTACTTTTAATTGTTGGCGTAGCAATCTTTATGTTTGTTCAAACTAATGGCATACTAATGCAAAAGTAGAAACCCCAATGTATAATGAATCTGTCGTATTAGCAGTTTAAAAGGCAATAATAAGGTCAGCAAGATACAAACAAACGCGGGTTTATGGTCTTCAAAAACATGTACAGGAACCTTTTGTATTGCTAGTGGCAGTTTGTCAATTTGTTCATTCGGTTGCTCTTGTAAATTAGACACTGGTCTCTTTATTACCAGCCTTACTCCCGCCACTAATCTGTACATTCGTTTTGAAAGAAGCTTTCTACATTGCACACCTTTGGAGCCGGGAAATCTTGACGTGTTTTTTGCAACTTTTCAAGGCCTCTAAAATAGCGTCGGACTGAGTGATTGGCACATTAAACTTTCAGTACTCTGCCACCAAACGACACATGTTCTTGAATGTTGCTCGAGAAATTCTTAAAGAATTAAAAAGCCTACATGTGCAGTCACTTAAGAACTAGAATGAAATTCTCGTCGAAACGCAAGGGTATTATAATAACATTAACTGCCACCTATAACCACTTCCGCACAAGATTTATAACTTCAGAACAAATATAGACTAACCCAGCATTCAGTTACAATTTGAATCTTCAACTCTAAAAATTGGCCACTATAATTACATTTTTTCTTCCGCAAATTAAATAAATAATCTTTATAGTTTGCTAAATTTATTTGCAGTTTGAAGAATAATTATGTAAAATTGAACGAGTCACATCCTGTAGCATCCTTTCCGTGATCTTTGGCAATGCTTTGAAAATCTCACCTTAAATTACACGAGATTCTTGTAATTAAATAACTATCAATAACTATAATATTTGAAAAAAACTGATATCCAGAACATTTGGCAATGATAAACATGAAATAACTCCAAATTGCACTGATAAATAAAGGAATTTAATTGTAAATTAATACCAATTAGCTCTTTAAGCAAAAAAAAGTAACACTGTGAACCACTTTCTTAGTAAACAAATATAATAAGCATTAAAAAGAATCACATTGTGGTATATTTTTTATAACGCCATTCCAAATCGATTTACAAAGAAAAAATTAATAATCTTTAACATTTCAAATAAGGTTTCTCGTGATATTGCTGATGTGGCAACAGTAATTTAAATGACTAAAAATTAAATTCCAATGCTACTTTAATGGGTCGTTCGTCGACATGACAAGATGACAGATGTCCGTATGGACGTAAAAACAGAAGAACCAAAAGTATGAAGTTAGGTCCCTGCTGTCCTATCTTTCGATGACAAAAATGATTCTTAAGATCTGATGGATCGAACAGATTTCGTCACCGAAGTAAGGACAGACAGACGGGACACTTTGGGAAGACTACCATGTCAATACCTTCTTTTCTATTAAAATAAAATGCTTCGAATTTAAAAAAAGATTATAAAATATTCTAAAAATAACGTCAGGGCTTCATTCTCATTGACTATACATCCCAGGACCCCTCCCTAAACATTTTTAAATAAAAGTTTATATTTCTCCCTTCAATAAACCCACAGACTACGGCCGTCATTTTATAAATGGTAAACCAAAGGTCACTAAGTGATTCGATTGAATAACTCGTCAAATATTCAGCCAAATGTAACAAAAACTAAGATTTAGGGTTTATGAGGATTCTTAATATTTCTTAATTATAAAATTGGGTGCTGCCATTGAAAATTTTAAAGTTAATAGCATTTTTAATATGAAGACGGCTCCTTATGCAATTTTTTTTGTCCTGCAATTAACTCATGATGTTATATAAACACAAAGTCAAAAAGGTTCTATAGGATGACTAACGTTCGAAATAATCACTAGTGGGAACTTTTTCCACAGCTGTATATATCAAAATAGCTAAAAGTATCCAAGCGCCAATAGCCCTCGTGTAGCTCTAATGCAACGATAATTTAAACCAAATCTAATCTAAAAGTATCCAACCTATACTACAACTAAAGTAGAAAAGTTTAAAAGTCGCGCGAAATTCTTTGGCTGGATTTATAATGAGCTCCGCCCACTTTTCCATGTGGTTTAGGTTTACAGTTTGAACGATTTAGATATTGGCGTTTTTTTCCTTCTACGATTTGGCGACATTTATTTTTGTGTGTCATCAAATTTTAAAATCATAGATTCTCGTTTGTTATGAACGTTTTTGTCATAAAAAGTACTTGAAATGTAAAAGCATCATTTAAATTCTGTATTAACATACAAAGATAATGCATGAGTGAATTATTTAAATTAATAATAAATCTTTTTAATCAATTAAGCCAAGTTGTCCTACAGATGTCGCCACGATTCTCAAAATGAAGCTTTTAAAAAAAATTAATAATTAAAAAACTGATTGATATTGTTCCTTCAAATCTTTTTTAAATCGTCTTTCATCCCTATTTGCGTATCTGGTGCAAACAGATCATACGTTTAAAAAATACTTTTCAAGAAACTATGATTTGAAAAATAAAGCATTACTTGTATAGGACTGACAGTCCCTCTTAACTGTGTACGTTGTTCTGCTTTGTGCTCTGCATTGTTACAGTCAGTGCTCTCCACAAGTTCGCGGGGTGAACCAAAGCGCCCGACAGATAATCTTGAACAAGCACAATCAACTGAGAGCCAGAGTTGCCAATGGGCAAGAGTCGAATAGACAAGGGAGGCTGCCACAGGCATCAAATATGCTTCAATTGGTAAGATATATAGAATTTGTTTTTTATTTAGTCAACTTTTCTATTGGGTCGCTCTCATAGAGTTTAGAAGAAGATACAAATATACAAAAAAAATTCGACCAACAACAGTCCAGGGGCCCAGCAAGGTTGCTCCGAAATATATCTAATTCCGTAACAGTTTCCAATAGCTATCGAGATTCTTCTTAAAATCTTCCTCTCTCTTCGAATACACAAAGTATTCTGGTAAAACATTCCATTCCTTGAAGACTTTATTGTAAAAAAATGTTTTCTTAAATTACTGGAATTATTTAACTTGATTTACGGGCAGACAATATCTTTAGCTTTGTTTAACAGGGCTTCAATATTTAAAGTAATTAAATTCTACTTAGAATAGAGTAATATTCTGTGCAATGAGGTAACCGCTAGCACTCAAAAACTGCAAAAAGGAGAAGATTTTAATTATTCCCTACTTGAAATGATTAAAAAATTAAAGTAAATTGCTGAACAACTCAATTGTTACGTTTGGCTTACGTTTCCTACAAGAGAAAACAAAATATTATTTGGAAAGGATATGTACAGCATCACAAAACAGAGTTGCACTCCATACTCTGAACATTTTAAGGGTGGATGAGCCGAAGAAATACGGTTGAGAAAATAATTATTTTCCCTTTGGATTATCGCCCCTTCCTCTTTGACCGGAGGCCTAGAATAAGATCTCGGTTTTAAATCGTTTCGCATAGGACTCGAATATGCCAAAATTAAAGGTTAAAGGATGGCAAATTTCATCTAGATTCTTTAGAAAGAAAGAGCCTGACAAATGTTAAAACTTTAAAAGTTATTTCTTTTGCTTTTAAGTTATATTTATAGACAAAAATTCAGTATATAAACTTTAAAAAAAAATTAATTCTACAATTTATATGCATAATTTCATATATTGTGTAAATTTTAATTGACAGACGTGGGATGATGCAGTGGCTCAAAAAGCACAGCAGTGGGCCGATAAATGCAGATTCCAACATGATCAAGCTTCAGACAGAGATACTGGTAAGAAAACCTTTATCACCGTAGTTATATCACAGTTTATCAGCTTTTAAAACCGTTTTTATGTTTTTGTAAGGATAGCATCGCAAATTGGTATTTACCTTAAAATTGGGGTGAGAATATAAAGCCAAAGATATTAAGAAGGGGCAACGCGTTAAAGTACAGGGTGATGCAAATAACAGTGCCCCAACGTGGAGATAAGAATACGACAGAAATGTTGCCAAGTCAAAACCCAATCAAAAAACAGGTTTGCTAACTGAAGAATATTAAGCCCAAACAAAAGCCAGGCGACTTATTTACCTGCAACTACGCTATGGTTGGAGAAGCTAGTTTAAATGAAATATAAACAAGGTTTGTAGAGCTGATTTAAAAAAAAAAGTTTTCACTAGTGATTATTTCGGTCGTTATTTATCATAGAGAATCGGACCATTTTGTTTTGTTTAAACAAAACATTCTAAATTGTTTGCAAGACCTAAAATCTGGTGTTTAAACCCTAAATCTGGTGTTTAGACACGTTTCAGAATGTTTTTGGACTTGTTGACAGCAGATCTTGTCTGACGCTATTCCGTAATTATTCGTTGCATAGCACTCAAAAGCGTTCAGGCGGCTTCAATAGTTTTTCTCGCCAAGCATTTCAATGCCTTCCTATCTCTAGACCGGGGCCAATTTTAATTGCCTCACCTTATAGAAGTGTGTCGTGTATCCTGTGTAATGTAAATTGTTTTACGGTCAATGTGATGAGGCGTTACAGATCTCTGACGAAGCAATTATTTAAACATTATTTTTTCGGACACAATGATGTTTTCAGCCCAGAACTCGTTCCGAAAATTGATCATACTGATCTGACATGTCAACTTGTGACACGCATATTTTGCGTATTATTGCTTATTTCGGGTAAATTTTCATAAAAAAGAGGCATAATAGTGATCAAAGGCATTCTATGACAAAAAAAACGAGTACATTTTCTTTGCAAAATGTCCATAGCCATTTGGGGCGCGTTACCGATCTAACTTTTTCTAAACTTATAAGTAAAAAAATAAACACAAAATGCAATAATTTACAGGATACAATTTTATATGGATTGAAAGCAAAAAATGCTGTTAAAATGTAAGAAAAATTGTTGAAACGATTTATTTAAAAATAGTAATAATAAAATATCCATCGGCACGCAAATTAACATTTTCCGTACCATTATGACCTAACTTAAAATGAGTTTTTTTTCTAATTGCACTATTCAATTAATATGTATAGGTCGTGGCTATACTGGACAAAACATAGCTTATGCTAAAAATCAAGATCCTAATCCTGACTGGAATGGAATCATTCAAAGTTTCTACAATGAAGTCACCAAATTCGACCAAAATACCATCGACAGATACGCTTTCGACTCAAATACAGGCCATTTTACGCAGGTAGGATAACCTATGAATCATTCTCCCTGCATGATTTCCCTAAAAACATTTGAAATCAAGATATTTTACCCTCTAATGCATATTGTTGCCATATGGCAACAAGTAACATAATCCACTTTATTCTATTAAAGTAGAGCTCCCTCTCGACACGTCTGTGTTTTTTCATCTATTACATTCCATTTTGAAGTTTTAGTTACTAATGACCCTCATAGATGACAGTAGTAAAAGTGTATTCAAAATTAAAGAGTGAGGTTATTAACTCTTGTGAAATTACGTCTTTGGCAGCATTCAAAGTATAATAATATAAGTACTAAATATAAATAAATTGTTGAAAAAATAATTATGGCTCAAGAAGGTTATTTTGAAATACCATTTAGTAGTTTTCTATTCATTCTTATCAAAATTGGAATTTTATATTTGGTTTTCGCTATTTAGCAAAAATTTTTAAAAATTGAAAATATTCGAATTCCAATGCAGTTAATTTTTGTTCAGTATTTTTCCCATAATGTATGAGTATTAAAGATACAAATTTTTTTTTCGGGATAAGAAAAATCATGAATTGCAGGGTTAAATATGAACTCCATCCATATAAAAAAGAGAGAGTTTTGGGATATTTGGGACATTCCTAATTTCTTTTTTAAGATACCAATATAAAAAGAACTGATATACACATTTGAAAAAGTACAGGGGAAGTACCCCTTCATTGCATAGTAGTCTCTCTGCATCAGGTCTGCTTGGCGGAGATAGCGAGACACTGGTGTGAAGAAACCGATTTTGCTTTAGCTCTTATCGCGCGGCTCACGTGTTAAATATCTCTATGACCGAGATTCATGCCAGAAATATACCTGTCTGAATACCAGTCTGACACTTGAACCGCGGAAGAAGAACCAAATGAGAAACCTTTTTCCTGTCGCCACTTCTCGCCAAACCGATGTCAATACCGACAGATTCCTTGTTGACAAAGGGATTTTTCCCCTGCACTCTCCATTTATTAAAATAATGTAAAATTTGCAACTAAATCGTATAAATGTAAAAAAAATTCCGAAAAGTTACCTAAATTTATGAACATTTTGAATTGGAATTCTTCTGTTGGACGTAATTTATTTAAATCAGGAGTTATTAATTTCATTTAACGGAACCATTGCAAGCTGCTTGAATATTTATTTAAATACTTTTTAGGTTATATGGGCAAAGACATCTAAAATAGGGTGTGGCTACGTCAGATATCAGGAAGGTAGAGATTACGTTCACCTTTATGGCTGTGATTACTTACCTGGGTAAGGAATATTTGTAAACAAACATTTATCATGTTTGCAAATAACAGTATCAATCATAAAATACTGATAATATTTTTTTTAATTATTTTAACCACTTATGATGTAATTTCTTCTTAATTAAAGTTTATACATATCAACAAATGACCATGCAATATTGCGTAATATTAAAGTTGTTAATATATTTTGGTATTGCATATATTGACATCATTTAGTGTTCTTCACACATTGATATATTTTGTTCTTCTCAATTTCTTTACTTAGTTTTCTTGTGGGATTTATAAAACATAAATAACATAAATTAAAATATTTTTAGTGCTTATTAAGATATTGTATTAGTACACACATAACTTTTGAAATCAAAAGAGCAATTTTTTCTTAATTTAACATATTCTGTCATTTTATATTTTCTTAAGTTCAAAATAACCCTGCAACTAACATGTAGGGGAGACCGGGGTTAGTTGGCATAAGGGGTTAGTTGGCATTGTGCCTTTAAAAAAATTCACTATTTATTAAGAGCGCTACTGAGCCTGTTACATGATCGTCATTTAAACGTCCAACTTGCATGAGAACGCCAGTTGGATCCAGGCATTGCCTTTAGAGGAAGAATGGAAAACGTGATTTTCATATAAGAAAGTAAAATTTTGATTATTCAGTATTTGTCGTTTTGTACAGTAGTATAGTCATTCAGGAATAACATTCACAAGTTTTTAGTATCTTTGGGCATTTAGCTAAAAGGTTATAAGTCCATTTCTGCTGAAGTTCATAAACAAATTTTTTGGTCGCCATGTTTATTTTACTTGCTCGATTAGGGTTAGTTGGCATAGGGACTCGGGGGCTAGTTGACATAAGCTGGCTGGGTATGCCAACTAACCCCGCAACAACGTGTAAGTTTACATAAGTATGCCAACATTCATAGCGACCTAATTTTAGTTAGGTATAGGCTACTTCATAATAATAAATTATTATTATTTTTATCTATACATATATAAATGCGGAAGGCGTTTTCTTTTCGCAGTCATAACTCAATAACGGCTGGACAGATAATAACTTTTACTTTAGATACTTTTACGTAGATTTGCCATACTCAGAGTTTTAAAAATGGCATAATTTAAGACTATTCCAATTTCAGCTCGATTTCAAGCAAACGGTTATCTAGTTATTATTATGTAATAAACGGAAACTGCAAGTTCACTTTTTCTGCCTTACCTATCTATGATAATGTAAATATTTTTTGTTCAGATTATGAGTACCTATAAACGAAAAACTGAGAGGGCTACAATGACAGCAGATCATCGAAAGAGAGTTGTTGAGGCACACTTACTTGAAAAAAAAAAGTTTGATAAAAGTAGCGGATGAATTTAAGATCTCTGCTAGAAGTCTTGCATGGTATTGTAAGATCGCAAAATTAAAAATGGATTATCTCTGCCTAAAGGGTACCAGAGGGTATTGGAGGATATGGGATAGTGCGGCAGGTGTTCACTCCTGAACAAGAATTTGCTTTGAGTGAATACCTTGTGAAGGCAAGTGACATATACTTCGGCCTGAGCCCAAAAGAGGCAAGAAAGTTGGCATATCAATATGCAGTTGCTAATGGCGCTGCACATCCTAGTAGTTGGGACTCAAAAGAATCAGCAGGTGTTGAGTGGTTTTCTTTTTTCCTAAAACGTCACAAACAACTTTCAATACGTACCCCCGCGGCAACGAGTTTGGCTCGAACGTCCAGTTTCAACCCACATAATGTTTAAAGATTTTTCAACCTCCTATAATCAGTAATGAACCAACATTCATTTACCGCCCAGGACATATGGAATGTTTAATTTTAAGCTGATTAACATTCATTATAATTACACCTTACATAAAGACGAGTAAAAACGCTTGCCTCACTTATGCCAACTTACCCCACTACCTATGCCAACTGACCCCGATACCGGGGTAGGTTGGCATAGTTTGACTGGACAAGGAAAAACATTTTTCACACAAAGTGGCAACAATATATTTATTCAATTGTATGTGTGATTTGTAGCCAAAATGTATACCTACATTACCAACTTCTTACATTTCAAATATGTTCAAACCAAAAAATTAGAAAAAGTTTGAAGTGAAAAGTGTGTCAACTAACCCCGGTCTCCCCTACTCAAATTAATATACTCCATTTCAAGTTTCAATGTTGGTTGGTTGGTAGACATATATTTTCAGGCTTGTGTGCTTGATCAGAGACGCGCGTAAAAACCTTCGTCACGTAAGACAGACACAACACACACACATACGCGACAGATGCTGTCATTTATCGCGATCCATCTCCACAATTTAGACATGTCCCTGAAGGGGTGGGAAATGGTCTCTAGGGAAATGTACCCGCGAGAAACTGTGCAATGACTGCCCACAGGACTTTCGGACCCAACAGATTTTACGAGCACGTACTCCAAGTTTCAATGCTTATAGAAAGAAAATACTTTATTTTATGAATATTTGAATACTAATATTTGTATACTAACTAATTTTGAATAATTATATACTAATTTGTTACAAAAAATAATTTCTTTCAGGGGAAATTTTCAAGGTCAATCAATTTATCAAAGAGGTAGTCCATGCAGCCAATGCGGTGGATGCGGTTCTATTCCGGGATTGTGCGGTAAATATTGCATTCCTTTCTCTATAATTAAGAAATTAGAAAGAATTGTTGCTTAATTAATGTATCCATAGTTTATTTATTTATTTACTTACTAACGAGTTTCGACAGTAGTTTGTAGGTGTATAATATTAATTTAAAGGCTCAGAATCATATAGGTTTTCAAAAAACAACAAAAAGTTTCAAGAGTTGACTAATTTTATGGTATTATTTAAATTTAAAGTGTCATTTTGACCAAAAAGCTAAATATGAGATATTTTAAATGTTACAAAAATATGAGATATTTTAAATATTACAATATTTGAAGCGATTAGTTCAATATCGAACTGAAGTTCAATATTTGAAGAGATCAGTTGGAATGTGACTCCATTCTTTTCTCCTTTCAATTTCAAGTTATCACCTTTGGGGGACCAGACTCGAAAATCTTTCAAAAAAAACACATTTTGAAATTTTTATAGTGGAATAATATTTCAAATGTTACCTTCAAAATAGTATAATTTGGTAGTTCATTTATTATAATTATTTTTAATTATTTTTTTAAAAATACTTTTTGCATAAAAGACTGCTAAAAATTATACTTTAAACGCCTTTGCAAAAATGCATATTTTAAGACAAATGTACCTTTTTCTCAATAACTACTGAATATTTTGTTTGTATTTTTCTTTTACATACACATTAAGTATTTTTACACTTTCTGTCATATGCTTTTAAAGAAATTTAATTTTTTATTAAATAATTTTATAGATTTTTTATGAAAATGTGATAACAAATTTTCGAAAGTCATAACTTAAAAATTACTTTGTTTATCCAAATGTGAGTCACAAAAATCTTTCTATCGCAAATACCCTTAAAAATGTAAAACTTTTCAATGTGAGACTTCAAATGATTTTACAATTCTTTCTGCATTTTCGCAAGGATGTTTGAATATTTTAGCAACCTTCAAACGCTAATTGCAGGTCACGGTCTAAAATCCGTATGCTACAAACTGTCTTTTCAAACCAGTTATTTGGAATCCCCTTGATCTTTTATGTAACTTACTTTTTTACTTTAATTTAAACTGATATTTTCTCATGATAAATATTAAAAGTAATAGATCGTTTGTTACTATGGAATAGTTTATGATGGAAAAGCAGAATTAGTCGAACAACCAATTTCCAATATTTGATGGAAAGAACAGGTCTAATAGCATAAACCTAAAATACGTGTTTCTGCCAACAAAAAAAAACACATATGGATCCAGAAATTAAGCATATAGTAACATATTTAATGTTTTCGGGAAGGTTAAGTTTAGAAACAAGAAATTATATATTTTAAAATTATACATACTAAATTATTTCACTATAGGTATTTTGAAATTATAACTTATTTTAACCCTAATTGCTAATTGAATTTACTTGCTTTTTTTTCAGTTGCTCGATAAAAGTATGGTGGTTCCTGAAATTATTAAAGCAATTGAGGTCATATTTTTCGAAACGGCATTGATGAAAATACTTACTGACAAAATATTATAAATGTACTGCCTCTAGTTGTTTTAATAAAGAAATTCTAAACTAAGCCGTTTTCAAATGTGTTATTTTCCTCCCTTTTTTTAATTCTATACTTCAAATCCTTTACAGAAATACCACTGTATTCAACAAATTTTTGTGCATTTAAAGTACAGAATTTATAATTAAATCAATATTATTATGCAATCAGATATAGAAAAAAAAAACATCATTACTTCATACGTTAAATATAATAGGCATTGTGATAACAAACTAAACAAACATCACATTTTTTTATGGCCCACAAAAAACCTATGTTTCTAAGACTTAAAATCAGACCATAAATATTGTGAGATGAAAGTATAAGTAGTAAAGAAATGTAGGGAACACAATTATAGATGAGGATGTGGGGAGCCTAGTGGTTAAGATCTCGGTCTCGGAATAGGAACCCACGATCGAGTCTCGATACCACTGAAGACCCATCGAGTATATGCGGAGTATGTGCTCGTTAAATCTGAAGGTCCGAAAGCCCTGTGGGCGGTCATGGCGCAGTTTCCCAAGGGTACAGATCCCTGGAGACTATTTCCCTCTCCTTCAGGAACGTGTCTAAATTGCGGAGGTGGCGATAGATGGCAGCATCTGTCACTTATGTGTGTGTTTTGCCTGTCTTACTTGACGAAGGTTTATAGGCGGGTCTACCAACAAAAATTTTAGATCTTAGTGACAAGAAGGATGAAGATGAGAACAAGAAAATAAGTGATAAAGTTCTTTCGTTTGCACTTAGATTCGTTAAAAACGGTACTTACAAACGGAACACTTATGAAAAAAAGAAATCTTGCTATCTTTAGAGGAGGGATTAGCATTTTCATATATACCCAAAAATATTAATTTTTAAAAAAAATATGTAAAAGCTTCTTCCACTAAGCTTTTCGATTGTAAAATAACATATGTTGACGGATCATGCTTATACACAGGTGTAACAAATTTAAATAGGATAAAATATCTATAAATTAGGTTTTAATTAAATTATTAATATTTTAAATTAGGTTTTAATTAAATTATTAATATTTTAAATTAGGTTTTAATTAAATTTTAATTAAAGGAATAAAAAAGAGTATTTTACCGAATGATAACACCTTGTGATAATTTATGAAGGGAAATCATTACCTGAAACGCATTTCGTTGTATATTTATATCATTTTGATTTAAATAACTGATTTTTAAACAATATTATTATTTCATTCATTATTTTTATTCCAATATTAACTATAAGTTCATTCTTAGTGCCAAAAGATAGACATTTTCTTAAGTTGCAAAGAATACGTTTAAAGATAATTTCTAAGTTAAACTTCTCATTTGAAATATGCTTACCAAAAATTGGGGGTTCCGCGTGTGGCTGACCACCTTACCGGGACATATGCCTACACTCTTAAAACAAGAGAGTGGATTTGAACTCAGTCTGAGTTAATTTCACGCCTCCAGAGTGGAAAATGCACTTACCCGGAAGGAGTGGATTTTTTGTGTGCTAAATCGCCGACAGGATCACTCCAAACGAGTGATTTTAACTCAGCCTGAGGTAATATTCAATCCTTTCCAGTGTCGAAAATGCACTTCTCCAACTGGAGTGGATTTCACTCTTTTGTTTTAAGAGTGTAGCACCCCAGAGCCCTAGGTCACGAAAGCTGAAATGGGCACGGCAGGCCTTGGCCCAGTAATGGGCTGTTGCGCCGGGTAGTTTAGTTTTACCAAAAATTCAAAAGTTGTAACCCCAACTTTAAATTTTGAAACCAACAAATTTCCCGAGCAAATCGCTTCTACTTCATATACAGGGCGTTCATTGGTGATATAGGAATAAAAAAAGAATAACCATGAAAAGAATCTGCTAACATGGTATGTATGGGAAAATGGGGCCAAATAGACATATTTTTTTTAGATTCTGGCTGTATTTTTAGAACGTTCTATTGAAAAAGCTCCTACAGTGGTGGTCATAATTATAAGGACAATGGAAAAACAGCTGGATCTTTTCGACACATCGCGGTTGAATTATGCAAATTTTATGTCTGCTAGCCAATAGTAAATTAAGCATTTTAAATAAGATTCTTTACAAATATACATTAAATTCATAATTTTAAAATGCGTTATAAAATTTAACATACAGCGAAATTGGACAAAAATATAAGGACAATTGTATTTCTGTAAGTTTAATACATAAATTAGCATAAAATTCGCAAAGTTTCGGCTTGTACACGTCATTCCATCGTGTTATAAAGATTTTGCGAGTGTTTGAAATGTTCATTACACTTATTTTCAACCATGCCACTAGGTACGAAGCTTTCAGTGTTTGAAAAAGGAAAATTAATCGCTTATAAAAATTCTGGACTTACTGGACGTGAAATAGCATTGAAATTGAATAGATCAAAGACTGTAATATATAATTTTTTGAAAAGTCCTGGAAATTATGGAAAACGAAAACACCCAGGTAGGAAATTTTCTGTGTCTTTAAGAGATAAAAAACGAATTATAAGTAGAGCTTGCTTAAAAAAGCAAACATCGACGGAAATAAAGCGTGAACTGGACTTGAACTACAGTGCTCGAACCGTTCGCCTTGTTTTACAAAATGCTAAACAGGTTCGATACGGAAAACTTAAGCCACGACACCCTCTTACAAAAACCCAAAAGAGACTCAGGATGGAGTTTGCAAAAAAGTACATTTCTATGGGTGACAAATGGGATGATGCTATCTTTTCTGATGAAATGAAGTTTAACCTAGACGGACCTGATGGTTTTAAGTATTTTTGGTATGATCTTGATTTTGGTATGATTTTTGGTATGATCTACGCAAAGAAAAAGAAATCTTTTCCAAGCGTTCATATGGCGGCGGCTCGGTAGTGGTCTGGGCAGGTTACGCAGCCTCTGGAACTACAGAAATAGTATTTCTTCAAGGGAAAATGAACTCAAATAGTTATGTTGATATGCTGGGTGACAAGCTCTTGCCCCAAGCACCGTTGATAACCAGTGGTGACTATTTATTCCAGCAGGACAATGCATCCATACACGTGTCCGCAGCTTCAAAATCATGGTTTAAGAATAATTCTGTAAAACTATTGACTGATTGGCCACCTAAAAGTCCTGATCTGAACCCAATCGAGAATTTGTGGGGTATTTTGGCGTACGAAGTTTACAAAAATGGCACTCAATATCATAACAAACGAGAACTGATGTCATCAATTGAAAAGGCGTGGAAAAATATCCCTGTGAGCACCCTAAAGAAGCTAACTAGCTGTATGACGTCAAGATTAATTAAAGTAATTGAAAATAAGGGTGAACTTATTAATTATTAATTGTTTGGACTTGAAATTTTTAAATGTCCTTATAATTTTGTCCAGTTTCCTGACAATGCAATTTTTGTTTATTATTTTTATAAACTAAAATTTTCTAGTTTAAGTTTTTTTATTGTTCTTAAATGATTTATAGCATAAAGAAGTATTTTATGTCTAAATTCATTTTCATTTAATTCAGAAATAAAAAATGTTCTGTTCAATTTTCAGTTGTCCTTATAATTTTGACCACCACTGTAGTCTCACTGTTCCATAAGCAGTGGAATCCAGAAAGTAGGCAAGCAGGGATGGAACACTATTTTGTCCCTACAGCTCCCAAAACTTCTTGTATGAAAATTCTGCCTCTATACGATAATTTATGGTTAACCGTGTCATATTATTCCTGAGTCTCATAATGCAATTGTGATTTTTTCACTACTTTTTTCCTTATTCCAGAGGATAATTTTTACTTCCGTAATCTTACTCAATTCGCCATCTTACCGCATCAACCACTACCTGATTGATTAGCTGATTGACTTGATTTCAAGTTTAAGTGTGAAACACGTTTCTTCTACTCTTAAAAACAAATGCGTTCTTACTGTATACTTCGCAATCGCCTTTTATTCAAAATAAGAGTTCCATATTAGTTTTTAAAACAAATACAAAATGTGGAATCCCAATAGAACATCTATAGTTGATTGTAAAATTTCCCTTATACATAATCCATACCCATGTTCCGTATTGTTTCATATTTATGTAATACCTTTTTACACGATTACCACATCAAAATTTTTAATAACATTATGTAATTCAGAAATCATTCAATAATAATTAATTCTGATACTTTCAACTTAGAAAAGGCAACTTAAATATTTCCAACGCTCTTACCAATATTTTATATCGTAGAAAATATTCTTTCGTCACAAAAATCGTGATCCAAACTCCGAAAATCCCTCTATTGTGTTTAGTCCGTAAATAACGTGATAAAATTTCCTCTCCACAAACAAATTCTCTCCATCGACATTAATGAAGTCAATTTATATCTTATAGTAAAAAGACCGGTTGGAAAAGGGGCCACGATGAATAGTTGAATTGACGAGAAAGTATGCTACTTTTGGCAACTTATCGCAATTTTCGGCATTATGGTTTTTATTATCGATGATAATTAAAAGTTATTGTATGCGAGTGATATACATTACATTTTTAGCATCAATACACTAGCATAAAAACTAGTCGTACCAATATAAATTAACCGAAAATCTAGAATTATTCTCGGTGTCTGTTCTAATAAGTGTTGTTGTGCCAACACTTAGATAATAAGTTTGACCTTCCTTTAGATTTTCCTATGTGTAATTTATTATTATATGATGTCCTTGAATTCTTCAAATTGTTTCGCTGTTTATGGTCTGATAAGAGTTAATATATAAAATGCTAAACCTGCTGAAGTGACGAATCTTGTTCATTTTATTGAATCATCGAACGTTTACAAACTTCCCACATGATGTTTTTTTTTTCAGCTTGAAATCAAAAACTAACTTTATTTTCTATTTATAACTATTTTAATTTATTTCCTATCCACTGTGTGACATTTATAACTTTTTTGAACAGTCGAATCCAATTTCTACTTACTGTCTGCACAGATGTTTGTTTATCGTAACTATAGGGGGCTATACTTTCAAATACCAAATTTGCAAATTAATTTTTAAATTAAAAATCGAAATCTGCGCATAATTATAAGGGAAAAATAGTAGAAATCAAAATCAATCATATTCGGTAATTTTTTACTAAAATGTACTCATGTATCAAATTTCATTCTATGTACATTGACCTTACTATCAAAAAACAAATAATTTTCGCTAAACTGATCAAACTTTTTTTTCATTACAATTACAACGACAAAATTATATGAACATGAAAAAAAATATTTAAAACACTCTGAACAAATTTGTTCTTGAAGGAGCGAGACCATCTTGGTTGGCCAAGCTGGGCAGTTGCCAGGGAGGCCGCACTGAACCGGAGGAACTGGATTTCAACAATTGCGGCCTCATACGCCTATAAGGCGTGACGAGTCGCAAGCAAGCAGAACAAATTTGTTTACTCAAGCCAATTACTTTTACACCTTACAGGGAAATCAGTTTAGTGTCGAATTATATAGAATAATACATGGGCCTCTTTTGTTTAGATTCATACACTAATTGAATAGATTGTTTGAATAAGGAAAAGCTCCAAAAATGCCTTTTTCAGGAAATCGAAAAAAACTTTCTAAATCCGTTGTTTCGGAATATTTTCTTAAAACATTTTAATGACAAAACTTTTTGAAGACACTTTCTTTTCACTAATCCTCTACTTAGTTATTTTAGATTTAGTCCAGGCAACGAAGAGTTCTAGAGGGAAAGTTTTGGAACACAATTTTTGACTTCATAACTTTGTTTAGACTAGTTAGGAGGTAAACATATCAAAAGTCCCCGTCCCTAGCCCCTGTGCTAAAGGGGGGAGGGGGGGTTGAATGTCCCATTTTTCGGTTTTTCGCTTATATCTCGAAAACTATGAGTTCTACCTATATAATTGTAATACACAAAATGAAAGCTGATTAAATTTGCTACAAGCTGCACCCCTCAAGTGTTTTAATATCTTGTATAGTTTGCGAGATATCCGCTCTTGAAAGTCAGTAATTTTGGAGAAAACACTTCTCCCCCCACATTTTCCCTCTTTTTTGACCGGATAACTCTTCAATAATGCACCGAAACACTAAATTTTGGCCCTAGATTTGTAGAGAATTTAATTCTTTTCAATAATATATCTTATTTTACTATTTTATCTATTTTCCTTCAAATTTTAAAGCGGTTTCAGTGTTGAGTGAACATTGTACAGAAAGTCCCATAAAGCTAATGCATAAGTTTTGAAATCGCAACTTTTGGAAAACAATTTATTTGCCATGTTATTCCATTTTCACAAGGTATTAGAATCATCATAACATCAATTTAACACAAAATTGAAACGAAAATAACATCCGGTTATTTAATTATTAATTAATAAAATTTTAAAATAGTGGCGCCATCTGCTTTATATGTTTGAAATTTTAAAACTTCAAAAATATATATTTAAATAACTAGATAATATTTTTGTTTCAAATTTGTTTCATTTCGATGTTATGTTGATTCCTGTACCTGCATAAAAAGGGCTAACATGGCAAAGCAATACATCTGTGAAAGTTGTTATTCCAAAACTAATGCATTAGCTCTATCGGACTGACAACCCCTCTTATTTACACTTCTTCTATACTGAACGTCTAAATAACACTGGTACTCATTTTGTAGGCACGTTGTTACTTTAATATTTTATCTATATTTTATTTCATTCCTCGAACTGCTGTGGGAAAACGGTCAGATGATCTCCCTGTTCTTCTTCATCTTCGGAGTCAACTTGAGAGACCCTTTTGAGACTAGTCCCCTGGGAATTTTGGCATTCTGAGGAACATTTGAGACTTGATTTTTTACAGCTACAGTTTGAGCTGGCACAGACTTTCATGTTTCTGCAGAAAATTATTTTCATAATATTGTCAGGTGCTGCTGCTGCACTGTGCACTTTGACCATCATGCAGTTATTCTCAATCGTCCAATCATACACAAGAGGAGGCAGGTCATTTCCCAGCCACAGCTCATCTTGGTGTAATATTCAGAGGAAATACTGTTTTACTGCTTCCTCGGTGGGAAGAAGACGATATATCAGGCTTGATGGCGGCACCGGATTTCAAGAGTGAATTTTACCTGTGGTATTGGGGGAAGGCCTCTTTCGTTGGAGGTTGGAGCCCCACAACACCTCAAGATGCAGGTTTGACGTTTATCTTGGTGTCTTCAGTGAGAAGGATATCAACCGACTGCTACTTCTTGAGTCGATAGCTCTTCTGCTGGTCCCAGTGCACAGTGAGTTAGCAGCAGCACCTGACGATGTTCTGAAAATTATGTTCGGATGATGTAAGAAAGACTGTGCCAGCTCAAGTGTAGCAGCAAAAATAGCAAGCCTCAAAGGTCCCAGAGCATGCCAAACTTACCATTGGAACAGCATCAATGGGGTCCCTCAAATTGACTCCGAAGATGAAGAACATGAATAGCATCTGACCGTTTTCCCACAGCAGTTCGAGGAATGAAATAAAATAGATAAAATATTAAAGTAACAACGTGCCTACAAAATGAGTGCCAGTGTTATTTAGACGTTCAGTATAGAATAAGTGTACATAAGAGGGGTTATCAATCCGATAGAGCTAATGCATTAGTTTTGGAATAACAACTTCCACAGATGTATTGCTTTGCCATGTTAGTCCTTTTTATCCAGGTACGGGAATCAACATAACATCGAAATGAAGCAAATTTGAAACAAAAATATTATCTAGTTATTTAATTATATATTTTTGAAGTTTTAAAATTTCAAACATATACAGCAGATGGCGCCACTATTTTAAAACTTTATTAATTAATAATTAAATAACCGGATGTTATTTTCTTTTCAATTTTGTGTTAAATTGATGTTATGATGATTCTAATACCTTGTGAAAATGGAATAACATGGCAAATAAATTGTTTTCCACAAGTTGCGATTTCAAAACTTATGCATTAGCTCTATGGGACTTTCAGTACAATCTTCACTCAACACTGAAATCGCTTTAAAATTTGAAGGAAAATAGATAAAACAGTAAAATAAGATATATTATGGAAAAGAATTAAATTCTCTACCAATGTAGGGCCAAAATGTAGTGTTTCGGTGCATTATTGAAGAGTTATCCGGTCAAAAAAGAGAGAAAATGTGGGGGGAGAAGTGTTTTCTCCAAAATTACTGACTTTCAAGAGCGGATATCTCGAAAACTATACAAGATATCAAAACACTTGAGGGGTGCAGCTTGTAGCAAATTTAATCAGCTTTCATTTTGTGTATTACAATTATATAGCTAGAACTCATAGTTTTCGAGATATAAGCGAAAAACCGAAAAATGGGACATTCAACCCCCCCTCCCCCCTTTAGCACAGGGGCTAGGGGCGGGGACTTTTGATATGTTTACCTCCTAACTAGTCTAAACAAAGTTATGAAGTCAAAAATTGTGTTCCAAAACTTTCCCTCTAGACCCTTTTTTCAGCCTTCGTTGCCTGGACTAATTAGCTATTTGAATTTTAAAAGAAAAAAATTATTAAAACTCGAATTTGCAGAATTTTGTCCTCTTTCAAAGTAACGATGTTTGTCGTTCTAAAACTTTATAATAGTCAATTTTAAGGTGAATAAATTGATAAATGCACTTTACAAATGCTTTAATATAGTTGAGAGTGTTGTACCTTGGGACAATTTTTACATTTTAATTTTTTTCTTCGATAATTATAGTCAAAATAAAAATTTAAAAGCAGCATTTCAACACACCAATATATTCCTCTATAACATATTTTTTTTAATTCTGGCAGCTTGAAATTAAAAAATTGCCACTCATTTAAAATAGAGAGGATAAACTGTCCCAAGGTACAATATGATGTTGTACCTTGGGACATACTTTATAATTCAGTCAATAGTCATACACTTGAACTAATTTGTGTCAGGAAAAAAACCTTACTGTTTTTTCAAGGAAGTACACAAATAAAACTTCATAATTCAAGAATAATTTAAATTATACAGCAAAATTGCAAGTCCAAATTATTTAACATTATATGATAATACAATATGCTTTACTGTCCCAAGGTACAACACACTACATGGTTTAAATAAAAGCAAGACAGTGGCCAATCTAATTGCATTATCATTATTTTCTCATGACCAAAATATTTTAAAATCTTCTCTTTTATGAAGAAAATAAAATGCAGTTGACTTTTTGTAAAAGTACGAAGGTAAAAAATTATATTCGAGTGAGAAAAATACTTACTTTGGGGGTAATGAAATATTATTCTTTGTCACCAATTCATCAATTCAATGATGCTAGTTTTAAATTTTATTTTGATGATGTCTGTTGGGTAAGGCTACTATTAGAAATAAACAATGTAATAATGAAAATACAACACTCTCCCCTATTTGAAATCTATATACATAAAAGGCGACTTCTGTTTGTTTGTTTGTTTGTTTGTTTGTTTGTATAGGACGCAAAAACTTAAGAACCACGCAACAGATCGTCACGAAATTTGGCACAAAAATTCATCTCATCTCCAGAACAAACATAGGCTAAGAATTTTTCGAATCGGACCATTCCTTCTATCGTTTTCGAACGTTTTAAGGGAAAAAATACACCACTTTCGCTCAAATCCGATCATTTTTTTCTCTTTCGTGATGCCATCAGGCAGAATTATTTAAATAAAACTTTTTAGAAAACAATTGAAATTGAAAATGTTTAATTTGTTTAATATTTGTTCATTGCCTTCAGAAACTAAATTAATAATTTGAAAAAATAGTTTGATATGTTTCAAGTTACGTAATCCTACCAGTCTCCATTCTATTTATTTTATTGTGTATACATGGTTTTAATTATGAATTTTTTAAAAAGCATAGTTAAGCTTATACTGAACTATGCTGTTTTTTGAAAGTCATTGCACTACAGATGCATATTATGGTTTTATGTCTCATTTTTTCTCGCCAAATTCTTTGCCAAACTCGCCAAGTTATTACAAAAAACGTACCAAATGAGCAATTTTTTTTTAATTAGCTGGTTGTGCGAAGTTTATCGCACGAGAGCTGAATGGTAGGGTGGGCCGAAAAAAACTTTTTATTTTATTTCGAATCGCTATAGTGCGGAAAAGTTGCC
Organism: Hylyphantes graminicola; assembly: GCA_023701765.1. Classification (NCBI taxonomy): domain Eukaryota; kingdom Metazoa; phylum Arthropoda; class Arachnida; order Araneae; family Linyphiidae; genus Hylyphantes; species Hylyphantes graminicola. The sequence continues at coordinate 16,281,258 of CM043113.1, read as the reverse complement.
ATTGGTAAAGACATGAAAAATGCACTAATTAATATTTTTTTATTACTTTATCTTCCGTTAGCGCAACGCCATCAAAGTTGGGAAAAATTGTCAAAAAACGAATTTTTTTATAATTTTTTTAAGCACGATGGATGTTTTAAGTTGCGTTCCTATTCATGAATTAACTACTAAAAGTACGTAAAATCAAAAAATATGCCCTTATCATACATTTGTGTCAGATCTTCCGGCCACCCAACGAAGTGCAAAATGAGGAAAATTCTTAGTTTTTGCAAAATTGACAGATCTGACGCAAATGTATGATAAGTGCATATAAATCGATTTTACGTACTTTTAGAAGTTAATTCATGATATAGGAACGCAACTAAAAACATCTATCGTGCATAAAAAAATATAAAAAATTTCGTTTTTTGACATTTTTTACCAACTTTGATGGAGTTGCGCGAACGGAAGATAAAGTAATAAAAAAATAATAATTAGTGCATTTTTCATGTCTTTACCAATGGCAACTTTTCCGCACTATAGCGATCCGAAATAAAATAAAAAGTGTTTTTCGGCCCACCCTACTGAATGGGTGTATTGTTAGCCATATCTTTTCCTCGCCAAATTCGTAAAAAGCGCCAAATGAGCTAAAAAAAAAATTATTCGGGAAATTATGATGACTTTATCAGTGAATTTTATAGCGTGTTTGAAATTTTGATTTTTTAATGTAATATAAGTAGGGGGATTCTGTACTTTAATAACGAACGGTATCAGCAACATAAGCTTATTATTCTATAACGGATTAAGTGATAGATGATTTGAATTGACCTATATAAAAAATGCAAATCGTTTGCTGTTTGCTGGAGTAGCTTATTTTTAATTCTTACTGATTATTTTTTACTTAAATATGTATTCTTTTTAATTTGAGCTTCTTATCAAAGGTATTTTTGAGAAATTAATATTAATCATTACTATATCCAAGAGGGGTAATTAAATGAAAAATTACTGTGTAATCTTCATATCTTATGTAACTCAAATGGAAGAAAAAATTAGTTAAATTGACTATTAAATTATTTTTTCACCTCTACCCGTGCAACGTCGGGTATAACAGCTAGTATAGCATATATTAGTTTTATCAGTTAAACTCATTTATTTTCATCGGTGTATAAGATGCCCAGCAGCATACGTTATTCTACAACTGTATTCTTTTAATCTTTACTACTAATCCATTCTTTTAATATCTCTTCATAGTTATTTCCAGAGTAAATTCCAAAACAAGTTTATTTTTACTGCCCATAAAAAAAATACAATGTTTTTTCAGGTTGTAATAACAATGGCTTTTACACACTTAAAGTCGCAAGAAATGATATCGTTTTATCTGGTAATAAATCGTTTGCTTTAAACGCGCAAACATATACTTAATTCTATGACACTTCCGTAAAAGATTTGAAGCCTATTTCCTTTAAGAAATGTCACTCAAAAGTAGTTCGCTATTAAATATTACATATATAAAATAACGCAAACATTTTACTTTAGACCTAAAAAAATTCTAAACTTGAAACTATTTAGTCAATATCAGAGTATAGTTATTATTTTAAATTAAATTTATTTTGAATTGCGCGCAACCACAAGTAGGGTCAGTTTTATACATTTTTTGTCATTTTTTATGAGTAGCTCTAATATTAGAAGATCTATAGAAGCTGTGAACATTGTCCTGATACACAGCTTACGCCTACTCACATCTATGAGTGTCCGGCTATGAGTGCCAGCCTGAGAAAGATTGGAGTACTGCCGACTTTGATAGATCCGTATGAAGACAACATCAAGCAAGTCGTAGAAGAAATTATCAAAATTCACGGACACATATAAAGTTCGACTCTCATGGACACGACAAAAAAAAAAAGTTCTAATATTGTGCATTCAAAAAATTCAGTAAAGGTAACGGTGATACGCAATGATTAAGATAAGAAATAACAGAAACTGCCCCCCCCCCTCACTCGGATGCAATTGTTAACCAATAATACTCGTTATCTTTGGATTACTGTACTTTTTTTCACCTTTTTATTTTTAAGGATTTTAATTCGCGCATTTTTCTATGTAATTTCTACTGTAACGTACCTGAAGATATGAGAATGTTTGTAGGAAAAGGCGCTTTTTTTTTCTCTCGTTTTACTGTTTTGTCTGAATGCTTAATATAAATCTAAAAATGGCTGTTATAAGTTCTGTTTTCATTGCATTTTAATTGATGTTTTACATTTGAAAGAGTTCTTCAATTCTGTTTCTAATGAAAGGCTAAAAAATATAATTAGGATACAGAAATGCTTTTTAAGATATTTTTCATTTCACGCAAACGACAACAAGAATCGCGAAGGTAGTTTGAGTGTTTTTACACGCATAATTCACTTAGCAGAATACCACTTTTCCGAACTAAGGCAGACGCACAAAGTTTTTAATATTCCGTCCTACTACTTAACCTCTTCGCTTCCGAAAAAAAATTCCCACACGTATATTTTTTGTCTAAATATTTTTTTCAAACAATTATATATCTGAAAAAAAATGCTTTGCGATTTAGTAAAAAATTGCGTTCAACTTTTTCTGAGTGGCACGTTAATTTAGTGAAATTTGAGGCTTAGTCATAATAAATGCAAAACAATAATTATTTATGCATCATATTAATTGAATTTAATCCATCATAATTAATTAAAGTTAGTATTTAATTTAACATTTCAAGAATAGCTTATCTCTTCAACCTCTAAAATACGGAGTAAAATGAAGTAATGACGTAAACTAATAAATATTACATAAACTTACCTAAAACTGAAAACTTCCACAAAACTATTTATTTCGAGTAATACAATATTATGACATTTCATAAAAAAACATCAAACTCGACAAAATGACTTCAGAAATTTCTTTCACCTGCGTTTATATCAACGTTACTGTTATCCTGTTTTCAGAATCTGTTACAAATCTCTCTCATGTCCGGTTTTTTCCAGTTTTACATGCAAGAGATCATCTCGTTAATCTCGTTTGAATTTTCTTTGACTGCCCTGATTTCGCTGATAGCTTATGTGCTTTTACTTGATTGAATTTTAAAAATCAATTAGTTATTAGGTGTACCTCGCATATAACCCTTATATTGCGGAGAATAAAAGTCATAAATTCCATAGACCAAATGCAATCCAACAATCAAATTTCATCTTGTGGATGATTAAATATATTGATAAAATGAATAAAACTGTTATATAACCTACTTTTACTACTACTACTCTGAAAGCCTTTACTCTATTAAGTTATTTTGTGGTATTTCAAATTTGAAGAACTGCTACATGATCGGCTATTTGAGAATCAACTTCAATCCGGTCATCCGATTTTCATTTATTCTTCTAGATATTTGAAAAAAAGTTTTTTAAAAAAAACTCGTAACAAATTCAACTAAAATAGTTCGTTAAAATGTGTGGTTTGTTGGGGATCATTTTAACGTTGGTTTTAGTGTTTAAATGTGCAAGTGCAGCCTGCAATATTCAAGCCCAAGGTGTTGACGCCGACGCCCAAAAAATGATTCTGAAAAAGCACAATGATCTGCGTATGATGGTCGCCAAAGGGAAGGCAATGAACCTGCCGAAGGCTTCAAATATGATGGAAATGGTGAGACATTTAAGTTACTCAATATCAAGTATAATCCCGAATTGACCCATTCTTTCATCCCTTGAGTGGGTCCATAAAATGGGTACCAAGCATGTTTGGGAACTAAGCACTGGGGGTTCAGCGTGAGGCTGACCACCTTACCGGGACATATGCCAAGCACCCCAGAGCCTAGGTCACGAAAGCGGAAATGGGCACGGCAGGCCTTGGCCAAGTAATGGGCTGTTGCGCAGGGGAGAGTAATATCAAGTATGGATGGATGTTCAGGTTTAATGGCGCAATGGCATCACAAGCCATACTGCGCCAAACACTAGGTTTTTCGAAAATATTAAAAAAAAAATTATTCCAAACCCTCTAATTCAGACAAACACTACTGCCGACACTGACTACTGCCTTAACATGTTCTTGCCGGGGCAAATATCTATCGTTTTCCCGCGTGAGGCGGGACTGTCTTATACCCTTACGCTTCATGGGGCGGGAAAAACACTTTGCGAGTTCGAAAGCGCTTTATGCGATTAAATTTAAAACATTGAATGTTATTATTTATAATACCCAATATTTTTATTTATAATGTTCAGAAAATCTATAATAATAAAAATGAAGTTTTGTATGTATGTGTGTGTGTGTGTGTATGTCTCTTCCTAACTCACAAACTAGACATTTGTTTGCCTCGTAACTTGGCACAAATGCGTAGTTCATACTTGAGTTGCAAAATAAGAACTTTCAGAGCTCAAAATGTTCTATTTTTAGAGAAAATTCGAATTTTCTGGAAAAACTACACCACTTTGGCTCAAATCCGATAGGTTTTTTTTCTTTCCTGATGCCATCTGCTGGAAAAGATTAAATAAAACTTTCAACGAAAATAATTACAATTGAAAATGTTTATTTTATTGTGTTGCCATTACTTTCAGAAACTAAATTCATTTTTTAAAATAAATGATATGTTTCAAGTGACGTATTTCTGTACAGTCTTCATTCCAGGAATTATTGCGGTTTAGTTAATGATTTTTTCATTGATGGTTCTGTTGATTGCAAATATGCATATTATGTATAGTTATTACTGAAGTTAAGCTATTACTGAACTATGATGTTTAATAAAGGCCATCCCACTAAATATTAGGGTTTAGGGTTTTATTTCTTTAATTTTTCGCCAAATACGTTGATAATCTCGCCAAATTATTAATTAATACTCGCCAAATAGGCAAAATGCTTATTAAGCTATTGCTAACAATCAGGGTTGATAAAGGCCATTGCACTTGAGCTGCATATAAGGGTTTTATGTCTTTGTTTTTTCGCCAAATACGTTGCCAATCTCGCCAAGTTATTAATTAAAACTCGCCAAATGTGCAAAATGTTTGTTCAGCTTTTTCTGAACTATGATGGTTTATAAAGCCATCGCACTAGAGCTGCATTTGAGGGTTTTATGTCTTTATTTTTTCGCCAAATATGTAGCCAATCTCGCCAAATTATTTATTAAAGCTTGCCAAATGGGCAAAATGTTTTTTTAAAAAATAATTTATAAGGTGGTTGGTTGTGCGAGGGTCATTGTGTTAGATCTGTATAATGGGTGTGTTTGTAGCTATATCTATTTTTTCGCCAAATTATTTCCCAAAACGTGCCAAAAGAGTTAAAAGGTTTTATGTATTTGTGATGACATTTATGAGTGCATTTTACATCATATTTTTTATTTTAGAATATTAGGGCGATGAATCGGGATTTTATACTTGATAACGAGGGGGGAATAATAACGTACGTTTATGATCCCATAACAGGTTATATGGTACACATACTTGGATCGATTTGATATTTTTTTAATCCGTGCGAAGTACGGGTATAAATTTGCTAGTATAAAATAAACCTACGCTGAAACGACTTCTTTTCTGAAAACAATTCACTCACCTGTGATAAACGCTGCCTCACGAGATAGTTAAGCGTGGTTCACTAGTGGGTCACACCTCCCTACGGAACAGTCAAGTGTGACCAACTGGATTGTCACACCGACTTGAACGTGTTAAAGTTCTCACACAACTTCTAAGTACTTACAGACTACTACCGATAAACAAATACAGTCTACAACCTCTGAGTTCTTACTGACCACTACAGATTAACTTCTTCTGCATTAAAATACAATTTTAAGTACGAGGAATTATGCCCTAATGGCTTGTTTAAAATTACATAGAAATTTGTATAATACACTCTTAAAACAAAAGAGTGAAATCCACTCCAGTTGGAGAAGTGCATTTTCGACACCGTAAAGGCATGTATATTTACTCAGACTGAGTTAAAATCACTCGTTTGGAGTGATCCTGTCGGAGGTTTAACACACAAAGGATCCACTCCAAAAGGAGAAGTGCATTTTCCAGTCTGGAGGAGTGAAATCTACTCAGACTGAGTTAAATTAGGAGTGTTTGTTTTAAGAGTGTATATTACTGATGGCAAATAACTCTGTATTGTTTCACAATTGTCCAGGTTTGGGATGATAAGGTTGCAGCAAAAGCGCAAAAGTGGGCCAATAAATGCCAATTTCAAAATGACAAGAAAAAAGACAGAGACACTGGTGAGTTATAACTTTCATTATTTTTTTCAACATACTGCCTAAAATAATTATTTAATTTTCCTTCAAAAACAAAAATAACGCCATAAAACAATATCAGCTCACAAAAAATGCATGCGGTATTTATTTTATAAAATTATGATGAATATCTTTTTCAACATTTAATTATCTTTGTTATTAATCTAATATTCATTAAAAAATCCTCAATGAACATAAAAAATATCAAAGATGAAAAGCATTAATTAAAATTACTTTAATAAGATAAAAGCATTACTGATTGCGTTTAGTCTATAAAGTAAATAAATGAGAACCTGTACTGTACACTTGCATAGCTACTTCATCTATTATAGTTTCCTAATTTAAAGGTACGCTATTACGAGGGTTGTTTTTTATTCAACATCCAATGAACTGTAAATAAAAGACGTATCATTATACAAAAAAGATTGTATTATCGAAAGTAATGTACAATACAGCTTATTTCTCTACATAATCACCTTGTTGGTTAAATCTTGCGTCATATCTGTAAATTAGCTTAGTAATACTCTCTTCATAAAATATCTTCACTTATGATTGGAAGGGAGTTGTGATGGTTTCTTTGAGCTGCACGTCAATTTGGAAGCGTTGCACTCCAAGCCACTGCTTATCGATAATTCCCTTTTGGTGAACCTTCGAGTTTTCGACCCTAGCCATTTGATCAACTCGCTGAACAATGTCTTTAGAGACAGCCTTGCTTCCATAACCCTTTTCTACATGACCATCAGTTCGGCCATCTTTAAATTTTCGAAACCCATCCACGAACAACGCCATCACTCATAAAGGTGTCTCCATACACTCGACTCATTCTTCGATGAATTTCCGTTGCACTGTTTCCTTCTGCCTGTGCAAAACGAATGACATAGCTAGCAATTCAAACTTGGCGGCGACATTTTTTGAAGAGGGTATTGCAAAACTTGTTTACAGATATGACAAATGCCTTAATCGTCAAGGTGATTATGTAGAGAAATAAGCAAAATTGTACATTACTTTTGGTAATAAAATCCTTTTTGTATAATGACCCATCTTTTCTTTACAGCCCATCAGAGGTTGAAAAAAAAACACTCGTATTTTGTTAAAAATTCAATTTTCTCTTTTTAGGTAGAGGGTATACCGGGCAAAACATCGCCTACCGATCCAACCAAAACAAGTCTGCAGATTGGGAGGACGTGGTGCAAGATTTCTATGACGAGATTTCTAAATTCGATGTAAGCTTGATCAAGAAATTTTCTCCAATGGAAAAGTATGGTCATTTTACGCAGGTAATCAAAATGTTGTCTGTTAAAGTATATTATATTTTAAATGGGCATGTTTCACGACGTGAGTGGCAACAGTCCCAGTAAAATTGTTTTCATTTTTGGTCCCTCTAGATTTTCATTGTTTTCAACAATACAATATTTTCTTTAAATTACTAAAACGAACGTTTGTGTACAAATAATTATTTTTATTTTGTAGAACTAAAGCTTTTCTCTATTCGCGCATCACGTTGAATTGCTTTCTGACGATTTCGCTTAATTTCTCAGCACAAAGCAAATGATCCACTAAACCAAAGTTTCGCAACAACATAGACGCTTCGGTAAAGTTTTGCATACTGAAGTTGAAACTGAATCGAATTAAAACTAGTTAAGTTTAATGAAAACAACAAACAAAAACAAGTTGCGCGCAAAGAACTCTAAAACAGAAAAGTTGGCGGAAAAATTGGTTCATTTTGAGTGAAATCGAAATTACCAATGACATTGCAAGAAGTTTTAAAAAGAATAATAAAACTGGAGAATTACATCATCTGAAGTAACCCGTTTAAATTGTCATTTTTTAAAAAATTACAACCTAATAAAATATATAATGATTCGTAATAGCAATTTAATTTATATAGAACAAAAACTATCAGGAAATATAGAGCTATTAAATTATAAAATTAAATTAAAACCAACATCTGATATTTTCAGTTATTAAAAAAACCATCAAAATTCAATGCTTATTTAAAATCAAAATAAGGCAAATTTTAAAGTAATTAAATCACAATTGACATTCAAAATAATTGCACAAGAAAATATTATATTAAATAAAAATTTAAAGGAATTTTTTGGTGGTAAAAATCAGTTTAGAATATCGTCATAATGTATGACACGCAAAGTTACTCTTTGGTAATGCTATTGAAATATTTGTTTAAAATGAGGCATCAGATGCTCCATCATTTTAAGCAGAGAATTTTCCATTTACATGTAAGCATTTATTAATGAATTATTAAGTTGAAATAATAATTGTTAATTTTGGCGCCTTTTTTTTCATTGTCTACCTTTGTTTGTATATTTTAAAGGGATTTCAAAAATCAATTCGTTATAGTTATGTTAGTTATGTTTTGTTTAAATGTTAGTTTCGTTTAGTTATATTTTGAAAGTGATATAGATAGTTTCAATGTTTTATCTTGATATGAAATATTTTGCTTTTTAATTGTGGGCAATATTACATATTTATTCTTTGAAATACAAATAAATTTAGAAAAAGTCAAATAATATTTATTGAATTTTCTATGAAAAATAATATTTAATTTAGACGTTTAAAAGTTTATTATAGACTAAATGCTGCGGTTTCCGCTTTTTTTAGACGGATAGGCCAGGACTGCAAAAAAAAACTGTTGCAAATCTACTTGTTTATTTTTATTACAGTAACATTCAAATGTTAAATTGTAATATAATTAAACTATTTGAATATTTTCAGGTCATCTGGGCTAACACATCTAAAATTGGATGTGGTTACGTTAGGTATTTAGATGGAAGTAATTATTATCATTTGTATGGATGCAACTATTTACCAGGGTAAAATATGCATTTGTTATCATTTAATATTCATGTCATACATATACTTAGAGAAACCAAGCTAACTTGTAAACTAAACACTAAAAATTTCCATCAGTCCGGCCGACTGAATGGTACATGTGATACAATGCACCATTGTGCATTTTCATGTAAGATGAAATAAGCACAGCAGACCTTGGCCTTGCACTCCACTGAAATTAATTTATTCGCCTATTCTTTGCGCTACTTTCCAATAAAATATACTTATAAATAATGTATATATTGCATTTCACATATTGTTTTAACTTATTGATTTTTGTATCGTGGCTTTAGTACATCAATCGCATCAAAACCATGGCCCTTAGATATTAAAGATATGACAATTGTAAGCATCAAAGATAAATTATTAGCCTACTTTTCTTTTTTTTTTAATTCGAAGAATTAAAAAAAAAAAAGTAGGTATTGACATGCGGTCGATGTCCGTCCGTCCGTCCGTCTGTCTGTCTGTCCGTCCGTCTGTCCGTCTGTCCGTACCCCCCTTCCAAAATCGGTTCTATCCATCCGATCTTAAAAATTCTTTTTTTGTTAGAAAGCTATGACCTCAGAGACCCGACTTTCATACTTTTTGTCCGTCTGTCTGTACGAACGGACGGACATAAATCTACTATTTGTCGACGAATTTCCCATTGAATTAGCATTGAAATTCAATTTCGAGTCATTTAAATCGCTGAATTTAACTACAAATGCTACGGAAAAGTGATATACGTCAAAAAATTCAGCGTATCCAAATGAGAATATATTGAAAATTTCAGAAAAGAATTCGAATTCTAAGTACTTCAATTACTTAAAAAACTTTAACATTTAATGCTCATTTAAAAAGAATAGGAAGCCATTTTAGTAGAAATAAATCACCATTGCCATGGCAACAATCGCTTGAGAAACTTTAATTCTTTTAGACAATGAATTAAAATAAATTTATTTTTGCGACATCGATCAGTTTGAAATGACGTCAAATATATTTCACTTCAAGATTCTGTATGTAGGTGAGCAATGTTTTCATTCTATTCAAAAGAGAAAAATATTACATATTTATTCTTTGAAATATAATTTTTTGCAACCGATTTAAGTAATAATTATTTAATTCTCGAAATAAAATAAATGAAACTAGCTGAATTTAGCTGGTAAATGTTTAATATAGAATTAATGCTGTGTTTGGCGCCTTTTTACCTGTTAAACACAACTGTTGTTTGGAAGCAGGTTAAGTGACAGATTCTGTTACAAACCTACTTGTTTATTTACATTTATTATTTTAAGTGCATTTTGGAATAGTTTTATGGGTTTTTTTCTACGAAAAATTAAATATTTATTTATAACTGCAAATAAATCATGCGGACGATAAGTAATATTTATTTTATTGGTGATAGAAAATAAATGAAAATAATGGCTTTACGAAGTTGAAATTATAGCTAGATGCTGTGGTTAGTGAAATTTATTCTTTTGTATATAAATTTAATGTAGAAACGGTTGTTGATGTCACTTACTGTAACGATCCTAGTTTTTTCAAGATAAGAATTTTAGTAAGTATTTAAGTAACAGAAAAGTAGGCTATTTTAGTTCTTTTAGAACTTCTTGTTTTTTTATAAAGGTAAATTGCTAGCTATTAATTAAAATAATTATTTTGCACCTGTGTTATAGATTTTAAATTTATTAATTACATTAATAAATTTTTACTTTTTCAGTGGTAATATTAAAGGGGAGCCTATTTACATGGAAGGTGAGCCTTGCAGTGATTGTGGTAAATGTGGATCTATAGACGGATTATGTGGTAAATATTTGGAAATACTATAAAGTTAATATTATCCAAACTTCAATTGTATCATTATGTTCTATCCATACGTTTAACATGTAAAAATGAGGGCTTTATTTCTGGTCTCAATGGGATTGTTTCACGTCGTGGATGGCAACAGCTCCAAGGGTTTGTTTTCATTTGTTGTATGGAATTACCTTTATTTTGGTATTCGAAAACGAGTTTTCTAAGTATGTTCCAAGGGTTTGTTTTCATTTGTTGTATGGAATTACCTTTATTTTGGTATTCGAAAACGAGTTTTCTAAGTATGTTCCAAGTGTTGTTTTCATTTGTTGTATGGAATTACCTTTATTTTGGTATTCGAAAACGAGTTTTCTAAGTATGTTCCAAGGGTTTGTTTTCATTTGTTGTATGGAATTACCTTTATTTTGGTATTCGAAAACGAGTTTTCTAAGTATGTTCCAAGTGTTGTTTTCATTTGTTGTATGGAATTACCTTTATTTTGGTATTCGAAAACGAGTTTTCTAAGTATGTTACAAGGGTTTGTTTTCATTTGTTGTATGGAATTACCTTTATTTTGGTACTCGAAAACGAGTTTTCTAAGTATGTTCCAAGGGTTGTTTTCATTTGTTGTATGGAATTACCTTTATTTTGGTACTCGAAAACGAGTTTTCTAAGTATGTTCCAAGGGTTGTTTTCATTTGTTGTATGGAATTACCTTTATTTTGGTATTCGAAAACGAGTTTTCTAAGTATGTTCCAAGGGTTTGTTTTCATTTGTTGTATGGAATTACCTTTATTTTGGTATTCGAAAACGAGTTTTCTAAGTATGTTCCAAGGGTTGTTTTCATTTGTTGTATGGAATTACCTTTACTTTGGTATTCGAAAACGAGTTTTCTAAGTATGCTAAAAGGGTTTGTTTTCATTTGTTGTATGGAATTACCTTTATTTTGGTATTCGAAAACGAGTTTTCTAAGTATGTTCCAAGGGTTGTTTTCATTTGTTGTATGGAATTACCTTTACTTTGGTATTCGAAAACGAGTTTTCTAAGTATGCTAAAAGGGTTTGTTTTCATTTTTTGTATGGAATTGCCTTTATTTTGGTACTCGATCTAAGTATGTTTTACTTATTATATTTTGAAATGCCAACTTCTTGATGTGCAGTTGGTTGTTCAAAACATTTGTTAAATGAAAGCTGTCATGGAAAAAAAGTTTCATTTCATTCATATTGGCCATTTTGAGAGTGAAACCGAAGCAACAAATGAAATATCGTTACATCAAATGAAATAGCGTTACATCATCTGAAACATTCCCATTGGTTCAAATGACTAGAATTCCGCTTGAAATTTTTTTGAACGTTTGTTATTTTTGTTATAATATTCGAATATCATGTTATCGATTTGTCCAATCTTTATTTAAATTTTACAATTAATATTCATTTATTAATAAAAGATGCAATTTAATATATTTTGAACAATATCTGGTGTAAGGGTCCTTTTTATAATGAATTTTTAACTTTTTTGAAAAATTAGGAAGAGGAAAACCTTTCAAAAGTTTATTTTGTACTCTGGACGGAACTATTTAAAAAGCGAAAATATATATTTCTCTTATGTCATTAGTATTTGTTTGCATGCCTGTTGGTATTAATCATGCAGTGACGTCTCTAAAGCAACAAAATATATTCCAATTTTTCATATTTATTTAATTAGTCTTAAACACTTTAGATTTTATATCAAATATGTCAAAAATCAAGCATTTAAACTGTACATTATCTTTAGTTAAAGCTATTAATGCTATTAATCATTAGATTATTATACTTAATAATATCCATTTAAAATTGCAGAATCTTCTTCATAGAATTCTTTGGCTTGTCTACAAAATTTTACAGTCATTTCAGAAACTAGATCTTACAGGGATATTAGCACAAGATTTTAGTTTGCAGTTATGTATCACAGAATTTAAAAAAAAAGCAAATAATAGTGAAGAAAAATGAACGAAGGAAAAGAATTATTATCTGTATATTTTATTTATTTGCCTATTATTTAATACATTTTGTAATTATTTCAAAATAATAAATTAATAAAATGTTTTTAATTGGCTATGTCTATACATTCCACTTTCTGAACACAAATATGCTACAAACACTGGATCTTGCGATACAAAAAAAATACAAATATTGACGACCAAACAACATCCCAGAGCCCCAGAAAGGGGTGCTTCTAAGTTTTCTATTTTTTACCATTCTCCTATAAACTTTGAAGGTTTTTTTTTAATTCTTCTACGTTCTCTAATAAACAAATAATCTGGTAAAGCATTCCACTCATTATCAACTCTATTGTAAAAATAATGCTTTTTTTACCTCCTTCTTACGATATTTTTTTAATTTCTGGCCATTTTCTCTGGTTCGACTATGCAAGTTCAGGCCTAAGAACTCCATGTCTCTCCACTTAATGAATTTGAATAACTTAAGAAAATCGCCTCTCCCTTGTTCTCCTAATAGTAAATACGCATGTTTAATGATCTTAATATGTTATCCTAATCAATACCTGATAAACCCTTAATCAGTTATGTAACTCGCTGAAATATTTCGAACAAATCTATATCTTTCCTGACGAAGGGCGTTGTCATTCACCCACCTAATTTGACAGCTAAAAATGAGTAAGGTCAAAAAAGGATTTATCAAAAGTAATTTGTAATGAATTCCGTATCCGCTACCATTAATCCATTACTTTCTTGGGAAATATTAACTTTAAAGCTTAAAATGTAGGGAGAAAAAATCAGTACTCTTAACCCTTTCAATCCCAATGGCAATTTAGCTTTAATATTTTAGAAATTTTTGTCTGATCGTCCATTGCCATTTATGATATCAAAAAGCACATCATTTCATTCTTTAAACTTTTTTCTATTAAAAAAAATTATTAATCCCAATAGATGTCAGTCCTATTATTTTTTTTTTAATTATGATAGGTAAAAAGATTGTGCCAAATGGTATCACTGGGACTGAAAGGGTTAAATTAAGGTAGTATTACAAAATTTTGTTTCAAAACAAAATTTTTAAGTACATAACCTGCAAAAAAAATACCTTAAAAAAGACATTTATTTCAAGCAAATGTGATTCCCTTTGGAAAAAGTAAAGTTTTAACCAAAGAATCTAACCTAGTTTTCAAGGATAACTGCTATAAATAGGATATACATTCCTGTGCATTGGTTTTAATGCCGAAAATATTATACAATATTACGGCATTTCTTTTAATAAAAAACGTCAAACAAGCCACATTAAACCAATAAATTTATTTTACTTACATCTGTATCAACTTCATTTTCCATCCTTATGTACGCATCTGTTACATAATTGCTTTCCTGTTTTGAGCTTAAAGTCGTGTCTTTAATCTCTCATGTTTTCTTTGACTTTGCCGGAAGTTAGTTTCTGTGCTTTACTCGATTGTATCACTTAATAAAATTCAAAATTGTGAAGAATTGTAACAAGGTCCTTAAATCCTAAAAAATCAACCCAATTTTAGTTTTATTTGGATGATTATAAGATTGATAAAATAAATAAAACTATTGTAACAAATGCTCTAACTGAATTGAGTTACTTTGTGTGATTCAAAATTTGAAGAATTATTGCATTGTCTTGAACAATCCCCGATCCAATCATCTTTTATTAGATGATTATCGGTTAAAAGAACCTAACTGCTAAATATCTCTAAAAGGTCATCTTAACATGTTGTGCTTGTCGGTTTTTATTTTAACTTTGGCGTTCAGCTATATTCAAGCTGCCTGCAATATTCAAGTTCAAGGGGTTGACAAGGAGGCTCAAGATATGATTTTGAAAAAGCACAATGAACTGCGAAGCAAGGTAGCATTAGGAAAGCAGAAAAACCTACCGGAAGCTTCCAATATGCTGGAAATGGTGAGTTGCAATTTACATTAAGTGGCTCAAATTATTATAACCACCCCTCAATATAATATAGTCTTTGATCGTCTGTTGAAGAATTAGACCCTTAGCACTAAATGAATGAGATTTTCGTGGATGGTATAGGCCATAGGGAATCGGATACCATATTAGATGAACTTCTCTTTTTATTTCCTCAAGATTTGATGGTACTGAATCCAACTGCCAGATACATCGTTCGATCTCATCCCACAAATTCTCAATTACACTCTCAGAAATGAATACTTAAAACCGACGAAATTTTCCCTAATTTTGACGATGCCGTTTACTGACAAATGCTCCGAATTTTTCTTTCCTCAAAGTGAGGAAATTTGATTCGTCATTTTTATGAGGATACGAATTTCGTCTAACCTAAAGAAATATTTCGTCATTTTTGAGCATTTGAGTACAGTAATGAGATTCAGTTTCCTCAAAATCAAGATACAGAATCGTCAAATCAAGATCGTAAAAGTGAGGATTCGCGTTTACTCAAAAGTCACGAGATAGTTTGACGAAACAATCCTCAAAATTAACGAAATGAGGCTTGAGGATTAATGAATCGTCAAAAATGAAAGTGTTATTTCTGAGAGTGTTAGTTAGAGATCTGGTGACAGTTTAGGTCTACGGAGCAAGGTAAAACTCCATCATGCTCTTTGAACCATCTGAAAACATTGTGAGCTTTCTGACATTATGAAAAGGAGTACTACTAGATTTGTACTACTGAAAGTATTCATCTCCGGAAGGGTACACTTTAACACATATTTATGTAATTGATCTGCTATAATACTTAAAATACCCTCGGGCATTCTGGCATTGTTTAACGGGAATCAAATGACCTATACAATTCCCAAGAGAACAACCCTCAAGCCATATCATGGCCTCTACCAACTTGAAGTATTATAGATTGCATAACAGTGAGGATTAAAGTTGGATAAAACTATCAGGTAGTCATAATAAAATGGCCTTAAGTTTTATCATGTTAAAGAGCTCACAAAGGTAAAGTTAATTTTTCAGAAAAATGTAACTATTTATCTGCGTTAGTTGTTTGTGACCTGACGGTACTTATGAGACCGTAGTTCAATTTTTCATGGTTCTTTTAACGAAAAATAGACAGTAGTGGGGATTTTATGAATTCAGTATTCAGATCCAAAACATTCATGACTAAAATGGTAAATCATAGTCATTCAACAAAATTTCGTTGTTGGTCAGTGTAATTTAGTTATAATGAATAGGAAAAGATAATAAATTTACCATAAAGTGCATTTTATGTTTCAACTATTTTTTTATCGTCATTTATTAGTATAAATTGCTCGGATAGCTTTAAAATAGGAAGTGGCAAAAAATTAAAATTAAAAATTAATTCAGTGCCGGAAGGGTTACATTTTCAGGCGTGTGAAACTATTGATAGTAGCTTGTTTCAAATGATATTAAACGTTTATAGATAAAAATGGATAATAACTCCGTACTATTTCACAATGTATCAAGGTATGGGATGACAAAGTTGCTGCAAAGTCACAAGAGTGGGCCAATAAATGCAAATATGAAGATGACACTAAGGAAGACAGGGACACTGGTGAGCTTTTTTATCCATTATTTTAATGCGGTGCATAAAATGTATTTTATTTTCATAATATTCTTTAAAATACTGTTCCCCAAATAACATTGTTAAGTAAATGTGTAACAAATGCCAATTTTTTATTTCCAATTCAATTTTCGGTGTTTATATGCTTTGCCCCTTTTGGCATTTTTAGTATTATGGTGAGTAGGAAATTAAAATAATTGAAAAGTTATTGTGTTTCCGTATGAAATATAAGTAGAATAATAAGTTTCAGTATATAAAAGGTGAAATAGACGAATAGAATTTTTTTAATTACCCTATAACAAAAAATTATGACTTACATAATTAAATTAATTGCCACTTTTGCTGTGCATTGAAAAAAAAATTATGATTTTACCACAAAATTGGTAAATTCATACTCCCAATATAGTAGAAAGTTCCAGTAATCCGATGCAATCGTGTATCAAACTTAATAATGGTGCATACTTTATTTTTAGCAACCAATTACTTCATGCGATGTGATTGGTTGGTTGGTATACATATATTTTCAGGTTTGTGTGCTTATTCAGAAACCCGCTTATAAACCTTCGTCAAGAAAGACCGAAAAAGCACACACACATAAGTGACAGATGCTGCCATCTATTGCTGCCTCCACAATTTAGACATGTCTCTTAAAGAGAGGGAAATAGTCTCCAGGGACCTGTACCCGTGGGAAACTGCACCACGACCAACCACAGGACTTTCGGACCCACAGATTTACCGAATATGCTCGGTGGGTCTTCAGTGGTATCGAGACTCAATCGCGGGATCTTCCGATTCAGAGAAGGAGGCCTTAACCACTAGGTTACCCACGGGGCCCTTTATGAGGTGTGAGAGGCAAAAGTTAGGTTCCGGACACTGTCGCAAAAATCCTTTCTAAAAGGGCTTCTTTTAGCTTCTTCTAAAAATTAAAAACATTCCTAAATGTTAAGAAGTTCTACTTGAACGAATAATATAATATGGGAAGGATGATAATGTTTTGCTATGTCTTTGAATCTTTTTAGGTAGAGGTTATACAGGAGAAAATATCGCCTTTCGGTCCAACCAAGACAAGTCATACGATTGGGACGAAGTCATAGAAGATTTTTACAGTGAAGTCTCCGACTTCGATCCCGGAAATATCGACGGAATTGCTAACGAGGAAGCCACTGGTCATTTTACGCAGGTAATACAGGGTGAGACAAACAAAAGTGGCCCCGGTCTAGAGATAAGAATACGTTGAAATGCTTGGCGAGAAAAACTCTTGAAGCCGCCTGAAACCTGTTTTTGCATTAGTTGCATCGGATTAGCTTCACATTAGAGCTACTCATAGACTAGAGGCAATACCAACTAGATTAGAAGGCCGGCAAACTAAATGCTTGACGTCATATTAGTGGACAGATTCTGTGGTTTTGACCAATGATCATTCATGACTAGATCTCTTGTATTTGAATACATTTTTAAGATAAGATGAATCAAGATGCGACGTCATCTTAACCCTTTCAGTCCCAAAAATTTACTACACTACAGAAACATCTGATATTCACAAAATAAGCTTATTTTAGGTCAAATATACGAATTCCATAAGAAAAAAAAATCCATTTAAATTTTTCATATGGTATTTGAAACAATGCTAAAATTCTTTAACTGTGGAAAACAACTAAATAAAAAAATATATATTACCTAAAAACACTTCGAGTATATATTTTAAGGTATCTGACCATATTATTAAAAAAATTAAGTAATTATTTTAACCGAAATAGTTTAAATTGTGTTTTAAATACGTGGAACTGAAGTGAACTTATCAAAAATCAGGAGAAACGCTTGTTGACTATTTTCTAAATAAAAAAAATAGCAGTTCTGACTTCTATTGAGAATAAAGTAAAATTTTGTCTGATGGAACAAAGTGTGAAGAATCGAATGATGTGTGTTTGGATGTCATAGCGGGACATAAACATTTTGAAAAATATATTGAAAGTGAGGATGCCAAATGGCATCACTGGGACTGAAATTGTTAAGATACGACGTTATTGGTCAACAAATCGAAATTGGGCTACTAGTGTGACGCTGTGTTGCTTAGTTCTTCGGCCTTCTAACCTAGGTGGTATTGCTAGAGACGAATTCAGATCTCAGTTCGTATTGTATGAAGACGTCCCATAATGCAAATTTTGTGTCTTGCAATCAATTTAGAATGTTTTGTAGTACCAAAAACAAAAAGGTCCTATTCTCTAGGATAAATAACGAACGAAACAATTAAATAATCACTAGTGGGAACTATCTTTGATCAGTTCTACACACTTTGTTTATATTTCATTTCAACTAGCTTCTAAAATCGTAGCGTAGTTGCCGCCAAATAAGTCGCCAAGAGTTTGTTTGGGCTTAACATTGAAGCGATCAATAGCTTCAGTTAGCTAACCTGCTTTTGTATTGGGTTTAGACTTGGCAACATTTCTGTCGTATGCTTATCTCTAGACCAGGGCCACTTTTGTTTGCCTCACCTTGTACTAAAAGATATAGTCAAAATTAGTTGGATACATAACTCACATTTTAATTCTAAGGTATAGCATTCGGTTCGTTCATTGGCGACTTCGTATAGTTTTACTTACGTCAAATTGCCAATGAACTGACCTGACCAATATAGGACTTAGACAAAATTATTAACAGTCCAAAAATTTTCAAACATCTTATAAACTGCTGGAAAATATGTAAAAATGCTTTTGACGACTTGTAACACGTGTTAAGGCACACGTTTTCATTTCAGAACCGAATTACTGGTTCAAATTATTTTTTAGGAGTTACCATCAGTTCTTGTGCAGTGATTTATAATAAAACGGTACTAGGCATTAATATAGTCCGTCTCAAAAGTTTAGACAAAAAGCATTTTGAGTCACAAAATTTCACTGAAAACGTTTGGTTGACGAAAGTGATGGTAGTAAGGATCAGGAAGGTATAAATAATTACAAATAGAATGAATTACAAAAAAAAAATTACAAGTAATCAGCTTTATTTTAATAAAGAGGTGAAAATAGCCCCAAAAAATTCTCAAAAATGTATATAAAATCAATTTAATGGACTTTTAATGGCCTAAAGTAATAGTGTGGAGGAAACTTATATTGAAAGGACAGACTTTCCTGGCTTTGTTGAAGAATAAACATCCCTGTATCGCGCGTAGTAAAGTGCAAAAAAAAGAACAATTTGTTGATATATCTTGTTATATTTTATATGGGATATTATGCATGTTCAAAGTTAAACTTACTGATTTTATCCTAAATTTGCTTTTTTTAACTAATAAAGAATCTCATTTAACGGTTAGAACCTAATAATGAATCTAATTTTACGCTTAGAGTTTATCAAAATCATCGGCTCTTTACCATAAGTGAAGGTGTAAACAAACTTGATTGTTGTCATTGCAGAGCTAGAAATATATTGAAATTTGGGAGCACTCAAGTAGCTAGGGAGTTATTATATACAGAGATTTGCTTGGGAGTATTAAAAATAGATTTTTTTTGACTCAAAATGTATTTTGTCTACAATTTTGAGACGGATTCTATAGCAATTAGTTTTACTTATGTTTTAATTAAAGGCAAATTTTTAAGATTAAATGTGCATTAAGTTTTCTTATGTCTATTTTCAGATTATCTGGGCCAACTCAACCAAAATTGGATGCGGCTATGTCAGATTTTTAGATACAAAAATAAAGGGGAATTATTACCATTTGTATGGCTGCGAATATTTGCCGGGGTAAAAAAGCTTTCATTATTATTCTTATATTGATGTCATAATATTATAAAGTTTGAAAAAGTAACAAAAGGTTAATTTTGCGGGAGCATCGTTTGTAATTTAGTTTTGCCATTGTATTTTGTACACAAATAGATTTCAGCTAACCAAAGAGTTCTATAAAAGGGTAGAGGAACGACTCGTACTGAGCTGCCATTGGCAGCCATGGCTCACTACGGAGCCCAAATAGAGGGGCACCTAAGCATAATAAGAGCTAGTTAATTTATAGTTTTGATACTGAGAAAGGAAGTACACCCAGGGCATACGCGAAAATCGAACCCGCACCCGTTACAACGCGCTAACTGCTAGGGTTATGGCCTGAGATCCAAACGATTCGGCCATCGGAGACAATATTGAGGGGCAGTTGGGGACCTTGTTGGTCCATGATGCGGTTGGTAATTCAGTCTCTACCCTACTATAGAACTCTTTGCTGCTAACTGAAACTCGAATTTTTAAATCGACCAATCTTAAGTGTCAACATAAATGCTGAATGCAAATAAGTTCTTTTTCGTTCCTCGAATATTGAATAATGTCACGTTTTAACAGAACACCAATTTCAGCTCTGATCTTATGGGAAGTTCTTGAATGAAAGCTGAAATTAAATGCGCCACCTAAAACAAGTCAATTGATGGATCTTCAAATTTCATTGTTTTTAATTATTTTGAATATAAAAGTATTATTTTTCTAATGCAAAAGATTTTATAAAACACTTAAACATAATTATATACATATATATTCTTGTTTTTAAAAAATACACACACACACATTAATATGTATATCCTTATGACTTAAGTTTCATACATGAAGCACATCGAAAACAAAACCTAATAGAAAACTTACTGTAAATCTACGACAATATTTCAATACTATGAACATCAAAATCTTAATTTTCTATTCTTAAAAAATTATTACTACATTCTACTCCATTATTATAGTTATTAAATAAATCAACTTTTTTAAATCTAAAAATCTATTTTATAATACGCTAAAGAGATTTTCATTCATGCATAAATGATATTTTCTTTCTTTTAGTGGTAATATTGAGGATTACCCTATTTACAAACGAGGTAAACCATGTAGTGAATGCAGTACCAGTAAATGTGGATCTACACCAGGATTATGTGGTAATTTTTTTAATCACATTTAGAGAGTTAAAATATTTCATCCATTCTACCATTTCTTAAATTTATCAATGGCTTAAATTTTTTTTAGAATAAAAAGAAATATAAAACTTTTTAACGTAACCTATTAACAACGGTTGGTAAGAAAATGTGCCATGCAAAAATTGGCTTTCTTATTAAGTTCATTCAAATAAACAAAATGTAAGACAAATAAAGAACAATTTATGAAGGTTAAATCGAGCTAAATTTTAAAAACTAATTTTTTTAAAAAAAATAACATTTTTATTCAGAAATGAAAGTGCTAATGGTATTCACAAAGTCATCGTTCATGGGATTAATCTTATGTTAAATTAAGTTTGAATTATCGTTGCACTAGAGCTGTTCGAGGACTATTGGCGACGGGCGTCGTATTGTAGAACCACAGTCAAGTGAAGAGCCGGCACCTGAAACAGGCACCCAACGCAACCGTTAACCCTTTCAGTCCAAAAATTTAATACACTACAGAAACAACTGATATTCACAAAATAAGCTTATTTTAGGTCAAAAATAAGATTTCCATAAGAAAAAAATAATAATTTTCATTTTTTATATGGTTTTTGAAATAATGCCAAAACTTTTTAACTGTGGAAAACAACAAAATAAAAATAAATCTATTACCTAAAAACACTTTGAGTTATATATTTTAAGGTATCTGACCATATTATTAAAAAAAATAATAATTATTTAAACCGAAATAGTTTAAATTGTGTTTTAAATAAGAGGAACTGAAGTGAACTTCTCAAAAATCAGGTGAAACGCTTGTTAGCTATTTTCTCAATAAAAAAATAGTAGTTCTGACTTCTATTGAGATTAATGTAAAATATTGCCTAATAGAACAGAGTATGAAGAATCGAATGATGTGTGTTTGGATGTCATAACGGGACATAAACATTTAGAAAAAAAATATTGAAAGTGATGATGCCAAATGCATCACTGGGACTGAAAGGGTTAAGGGCGACATCGTACGCAACGTTAGGACTTTGAAGGAAATTTAACGTCACTCCCTTGCACAGGGTATTATTCGTTGGACATTTTTGGCCGTTTAAAGGTCGGCAGTTATTTTGGCGATGCTCGGACCCGAACCTGGGAACTTTCGAGTGCTAGGAGTGTGCCTAACCGACTGGGCTCATAACCTCTTTATTCTTATGTTGAAAATATATCTAAAGAACATTTAAGAAAATTACCTGTTGAGAGCGTTTCGCCACACCATGAGATAATGGAGAGGTTGCGTGAATTTCAAGTTCATTTATAAAATAAATAATCATTCAAAAACATGCGGAATGGTAACATTTACACCAGTAAAAGTGATTGAATTAATATTTGTATGAGTGAAACTGTTAACCAGGTTAAAACATGAATTTATTGAATTAATATTTGTATGAGTGATTGAATTAATATTTGTATGAATGAAACTGTTAACCAGGTAAAAACATGAATTTATTGCGTATTAAAAGTATTAATTTTATACGATTTTAAGTGTTAATCCTACATAGACTACTCTTAAATTCCTAAATATGCTCTAGTTTTAATGTAACATTAATAGGGTAGACTAACCAGTGAATGAAATTTTAAGGAACTGCGTTCGCCAGTGAATGAACACCAGAATATAATGACCAGGCTAACCAACCATATGTCAGATAGCTTCCTCATACGTGGGAGGAAGTCAATGTTGCCAATCCATCTAGTGGAATGATTTTCAGTCCTTATTTTTTTTTTGTTATATTTACCAAATGTTCATTCACTAGGGCCTGTTCACTCACTGGTCAGTCTACCCTATTAAAACTAAGATAAAACTAATATTAAAATGCCATTTACGTTTAATATACAAATAAATAAACCAAAAATCGAGCTACTTAAGAATGAACGAGACCGGATGACCTCGTATCCCAGACCAAAGTGCATCTGTGTTAATCCAATAAGGAACAAGATTATTTTCTAATCCACATTTCTCGAGCTGCATTGAATATATTTGGAAAGTTTTTTCTATTATTATTTTTTTGTAAAAAAAATATCTAGTTGACTTAAAAGTCTCCATCATCCCACTTTTTGAAATTGGTTTAAACAGTATGAATATTTATTGAAAATTTAAAATATATATATTCCAACCAATTTTAAAAAGTGGGATTATAGAGACCTGTAGGTCACTTACATTTATCATTAAAGAGAAACGTTTGTGAAATATTCATTGCAGCCGTATTTAACCCTTTCAGTCCGAGTGATGCCATTTGGCATCATCACTTTCAATATTTTTTTTAAATGTTTATGTCCCGCTAGGACATCCAAACACACATCATTCAATTCTTCACACTTTGCTCTATCAGACAAAATTTTACTTTAATCTCAATAGAAGTCAGAACTACTATTTTTTTTATTTAGAAAATAGTCAACAAGCGTTTCTCCTGATTTTTTATAAGTTCACTTCATCAGTTCCACATATTTAAAACACAATTTAAACTATTTCGGTTAAAATAATTGCTAATTTTTTTTAATAATAGGGGTAAGTGGTGTACCTTGGACGTATGTGTACCTTGAACCTATGCTGATTCTAGCTCGATTAGCTTAGATATTGAAACAACACCACATGCAGTTAAAGTATTTGCTACCAGGGATCTCAGTGAAGTTCTATCTGTTTGTTTAAAAGGTCAATTTATTAAAGAGGTTTCGAAAAACTAAATTCACAGTTCAAAAGTAAATTTTTGCCAGATTCTTTAGTGTATTTTTTACTCAAACATGTAGTGTTTATTCAGAAACGATGGCTATGCAATATAAAGCAAAATTTTAGCTATAAAACAGTGTGCTTGAAATTAAGCTAAGTCTAACCTTAACTTGGTGATTAATTATTTTGTTTTTAATATCCAAGTGGTGTACCTCGAACCTAATACAAGTGGTGTACCTTGGACTGGTCCAAGGTACACTACTATAGGTCTTATGTGCTTCAGATTGTTGAAAACCCTTTTTAAAATTCAAGTACATTTTTTCCTTTCAAAAATTAAGTATTTTAAGCTATTAATATGCAACCCTGATTTGTAAAATCCAGAAAAATGGAAATTTGTAAGAAATTTTTATATGGTGTGATAAAGAATTTTTTTTGTAGTTAATTATTTAGATTTATGGAAGCCTATAAAATTTTAACCATATTGATATAATATAGAAAATAATTATTGCATGCTCATCTAAAAATATATTTTTTATAATAAATATCTAAGCAGAACATCCTTTTTACGTTTAGGCCTAGTTGTACAAACATAGGGGGAAATATTTGAGTTGTTTTTTCAAATTTAAGACAGAAAGATAGCCAAATGTTTTTCTATGGCATGAAATAACAGTTTAATTTTAGGCTGCATTTTAACGGATATACCTGAGAAAGATTGCATTGCAGCTGAAAAAGCCAAAAGGGCACTAAAAAAACTAAGGCAATAAAACCCCTTACTGAACCAATTGACCTAACATAACCAATTACTACAATCTTGGCTAGAAATAAGAGTAGGTTGTAAAATGTATTTTTGAATTTTATGTGGCTAATAAATATTGGTTTTCGGACTGCAAATCGAGTCTCTCTACCTGTTAATAATTGGTCCAAGGTACACTACCGGTTGGACCAAGGTACACCGCCGGTGGTGTACCTTGGTCCTAATTACAATTTTCTGTATTTATTTTTGTAATAGTTGAAATAATTTAAATAACATGTTAAAATAAATATATGTTGTATATGACAACATAAAGTATTTAGTAAAAATATTTTTATTCACTTTTTGCAAGTAATTAAGAAATTAAAAATTAAAAAGTCAAAAAAGGTTCAAGGTAACCCACCTTCCCCTATGGTCAGATACCTTAAAATATATAACTCGAAGTGTTTTTAGGTAATATATATATTTTTATTTTGTTGTTTTCCACAGTTAAAGAATTTTGGCATTGTTTCAAAAACCATGTAAAAAATTTAAATGGATTTTTTTTCCTTATGGAATTCGCATATTTGACCTAAAATAAGCTTATTTTGTGAATATCAGAGGTTTCTGTAGTGTAGTAAATTTTTGGGACTGAAAAGGTTAATTTATATTGCATAAATAATTTTTTCCATTGGATTAACACAGAGGCGCTTTGGTTTGGAGACTCATGGTTATTCAGGCTCATTCCCCAGAAATTGCGCAATACTTTTGTTTTTATTTAACTATTTTTGCAATCCTAAGTTAATAACATTGAATTTTATTTTCAGCTCCTCCAAGTTCTCCTACATATATATACATATAAAGTCCTTTCTTAATGTAAATCCTACAAGAATTTTTAACATTGTAGTTGAGCAGATATTACCTTTGAAAAACTGGATGAACATATGTAAAAAACTGCGTTGGTGTGAAGTACAATTAAGACACCAAATAATGAATTTCAGTTATTACTTTGCACATTGTAAGAAATAATTTATTTTGCTTAGTATTTTTTGAAAGCATAAATTAATAAATTGTGATTAATAATATATGTGTGATGATTTCTCTTTTTTGGTCACAATACATCACTTAAAAAAATTATGTTCATAATAAAACAGCAGTTCTGGTAAACGTAATTTTTAACCTTCTTGCACAAAAAATACATCATAAAGATGTTAGCAGCACCTTATGTTACCAGTTTAATAATGTAACGTTAAACCGTTACATCAAATTTGTAAATCGATAGTTTAACATTGATGCATCGCTCAGTACTAAACTACAAAAATTTAAACGTTAAATATTCTAAAATAGTTTAACAATTTTAAAGAATACTAAAGCTAATAAGTTAATATAAAATAGTACATAACAAAATAAGTACTTTTTAATTCCCTGATTGTTATCATATAAAGACACCACCTATAATCTCTTCAATTTAGATATTTTCAAGAGTATAAAATATATTGAAATGGTTTAACTATTGACCTTCAAATTCGAGGGAAAAAATTGCCTAAAAACAATGTTACGTTTTTTTAAAAAAAATTACGAGTCGTAAAAGTCAAATTTAAGATTTAAATAAACTGTTATTAAAATCTTACTGCCAATATACTTTTAAAAAATATTCGAATTCATTTTTATTCATTAACTAACCAAAGTTTTTATTCCTTAAATTCATAATTTAAATTCATTTGGAAAAAAAAATCTTGTAAAAAATTTTTTTATTATTAAAGATGGGTAGTTGTATGTATCCTATCTCCTTTTTAAATATACGTTTCGTTTGAATTATCGTCGCACTAGAGGGGTACAGGCTACGGGCGTCGTATTTTAGAACCACAGTCAAGGGACGAGCTGACACCTAAGAAGGCACCCCACGCAACCGTTAAGGGTGACATCGTACGCAGAGTTGGGACTTTGGAGGATATTTAACGTGCACCCTCTCCACACGGGGTATTATTCGTTGGACATTTTGGCTGCACAAGCCCATTTTAAATATAAATAAAGTCATTGCATGTAACACGAAGAACAAATGTTCTTACATCATTCTAGAAAATATTCAATATTGCAATGTAGTACAAAACTTGGGTAACCCATTACAATGGTCTATGTGAAGCTTTCTTACTCCTGTAATACTTTCTAACATGGTTCCCTCATTAAAATCGAATAAAATTATATTATTCAGAAAACTGTCTATTGTTGGGTTTTTCATGACATCAGAATAATAATTATTAATTCCTAAGAATTCTTCATACAACGGGCAAATTAAATATTTCCATCGCTCTTGCTAAGTTTTTTTTTAAGTAGAAAATATTCCAAAATCGTGATACAAACCTTAAAAAACCCACCCATTGTGTTTAGTTCGTAAACAATGCGATGAAATTTCATTTCCACAAAACTGATGAAGTAGACATGCTAAGTAATTGTTAAAATACTAGGTTGAGTATGGGGACCAAGATGAATCGTTGAATTGGAGAGAAAGTCTGCTACTTTCGTCAAAATATCTCTGCGTTTGGTGGAAAATTTTGCTTATGTATATAAGACTCATTCCATGCATAACTTCCAGTTCTTTAGAGTGAGTCAAGGTTGTTAAAAGGTAATTGTCACCACTACGTTTAACGTTCAATGAAAAAATAGAGGGAAAGCTTATCTACACTTAGTTAAACTAAATAATGTAATATGTTTCATTTAAGTAAATTTTCTTTTTATTTTAAAAGGTTTTTTTAACTTGTGGCTTGCAGTACAAAAACCTTCAGTTAGATTGAATTGGCCATAAAGCAAAAATTAAAAATTGATTTTAGAAATCATTTTTAGAAAAATCCATTAACTTTTCGCATAACAATACAATCACATTAATAGTTAATAATATCTATAGAAGTAAACCGAAATTATTCAACAATTTTCAGTATCAGTTCTAGCAAACCCTCCAAGTCGTTTTAGCAGACCCGCATGACTTGGGTAGTAATAATGGTTCTCTTTAGGTTTGCCAAAGTGTATTTTATTATAATAAAAGTCTTTGAAATTCTCCCATTGTTTCGCTGTTTATGGTCTGATAAGAATTAGTATGAAATGCTGAATCCTGCTGAAATTTGAGTTTTTGTTGCAAGAACACGATCACCAAACGTTTCCGAACTTTCCCGCATTGCGTTTTGTTTCCTCGTAGAAGCGAAAACTAAACTTTGTTACTTTATTTACTATTTCTAAAGCTCTATTTAATAATTTATTTTCTACCCACTGACAGTACCTAATCTTTTTGAGAGTTTTAAAACAAGTCCCATTCAGTTTCTACTAATACCAGCATCAATTTTTAACACCGAAACCATCGCTTTCTAAGTTATCTCCAGGGATTTATTGGTTGCTGTCTGTTTCCGAACTACTTAAGAGCTTTAACACAGCCATCAATGTATCTGCTACTACTGGTCACTGCTTTCCTGTGCGTAACGCACTGTTGGGGTCAGTGTAGTGTCCAAGTGAGGGGTGTGAAAGATGCCCAGAAGAGAGTGATTGTCAAGAAGCACAATGAGCTAAGAGCTAAGGTCGCCAATGGGAAAGAGTCGGGACTGCCGAAAGCAGCCAACATGCTAAAAATGGTAAGATTGTACCAAAAAAAAATTTCCTTAAAAAATATATAAATAATTTTTTAAATGTGTAATTTTTCAGAAGCCTATCAAGTTTAATCTATATCACTTCTGTTCAATTACCCATCCCCAATAATTGTCTCATGGGAAAATAGGTCCTTGGTGGTCAACTTTATACTTTCTTTAAAAAAAACATTTTAAAATTATAATATATAATCTTAAAATACATAAAAAGTCAATACTTTTCATTGACTTTTATTGCTAAAATTTTTTCTTAATTCAGTTTTCAATTTCATCATAATTATGTTTAGTTGTTTGCAAGCTTGTGCTCAAAACCAGGTAAAAGTAAAATCAAGAATAAAAACTAAAATAAATTTTAAAACATCGCAGAAAAACATCCTAAAAAAATCTTTGAGAAAACCTAACCTAATTCCTTTATGAAAAATTTATTGACATAATTAGTTGATTTTCGAACTTAGACGGTGTTGACTTCTACGGTGGATGATGTTAGTGATTATTTTGTTTTGCAAAATATTTAAAAGGTTAAAAGTTATGTAATAAAGATTTCAATATTTTGAGGGTACATAAGTATACACATAACAAAGAAACTGGGAATAAACTACCTAAAAACTTTTTATTTAAATACAGATGACATACCGCTTAACAATTTTGTACTCGGCTTCAACAAAATAATGGTTACTAGCAGCTACATCGGCAGTGCAGAGAAATGTTTCACCATATTTTCGGTATTCAGTTGGACCGTTTTTTAGGTTTCTGAAGTATGGTTGAACCAAGTAACGAAAATGTGATGAAACGTTTCACTATTCAAAAGTGGCAGTTACCCTATACTTAGTGAAATCAAGGGACGATGTTTGACAGTGCAATGAAGAAATAAATTTTAATTAATTGACCATTATGGAATTTCACATAACCAAAATATTATGTGAAAGAAAGCTTCCTTACTCCAAAGTTTCTCTATTATCATTAGTTACTTTCTTCTTTTATTGAACAAAAAAAATTAATAATGAATATTTTGTATTTTTTGTTACTAGGAGTGGGACGAAGCTGTTGCTCGAAAGGCGCAAGAATGGGCCAATAAATGCCGATTTCAACATGATACTGCTGCAGATAGAGACACGGGTGAGTAGATTCAGTATACAGTTAAGGGGGAATGGGCGCGCAGGACCGGGGGTCTCCAAACTCAAGTGCCTCAATGTTAATCCAATGGGGGAAAAACTATTTTCTTTGCCACATTTCTCCGGCTGTATTGAATATTTTTACAAGCGGATTTTTTTTATGTGATAAATGTAGCTGACTTACAGCTCTCTATTTTCCCACTTTTTGAAATTGCTTCGAAAATTTTGTGTAAAGTAATTTATTGAACATTAAAAAAAAATATTCGCACTAATTTCAAAAAGTGGGATTGTCGGGACCTGTAAGTCAGCTACATTTATCACATAAAAAAATCCACTTGTAAAAATATTCAATACAGCCGGAGAAATGTGGCAAAGAAAATATTTTTTTCCCATTGGATTAACATTGAGGCACTTGAGTTTGGAGACCCCCGGTCCTGCACGCCCATTCCCCCTTAAGTGTTTCTAAACCCCAAAACGGTAAACTCAGAATTTTTATTCAAAAAATGTTTTCAACTTAGCGCATCATAAAGTAAGCAACGTAGATTTTTTGCGCAAATAGTTCATTAATATAAATTTACATGTTTGAACATGTTTGTTGTTACATGTGAACTCAAGACGTCCAATTTTTTGGTTAAAAAAAACCATTCTGATGAGAGTGGGAGTTTTGGGAACTCAGATCGCCCACTTTCATCCGAACTATATACTAGTTTTAATTCCCAACTGCATAGAAATTTTGGCGTTGAAACAACGAAGTTATTTTTAGATTGCAATGTCTAGTGCAACAGTATAAAACTGTAACCTCTTTCTTTTATTTGCGCTATATAGGATGAACACCGTAACCTCTCATTTTACAGGTAATGGGTACGTCGGACAAAATATCGCCTATGCTTCGAATCAGAATCCGGAGCCGGATTGGGCATCTATTATACAAGACTTTTACAGCGAAGTTTCACAATTCGATAAGAGGACAGTTGATAGGTACAGATTTGAACATAATACCGGTCATTTTACTCAGGTGTGTTAAAAATGTATATTATTTAAAATAATTCACGGTTTTCAATGATCATTCATAGACATTGTGTTCTCATTATTTACAACAATGTACATTTTTTTTATTTTTTACAACAAACATTTTCTATTATCGGTGAGCATTGTAGCTTCTATTTGTTCTTGCATTTGTATTTGTCACAACAATGTAATGAACATTTTCTATTATTCATCCAGATTCTTATTTCAATTTTTACAAAACACACACTTTCTTTTATTTATTGTTCATTGTTCTATTTATATTGTTAAATATTCACAACAATGCACACTGTTTTTCCCGCAACACACATTCTATATTATTCGCCTGTTGATTCTATTTGTTCCATTTGTATTTTTATTTTTCACAACAATATAATGACAATTTTCCATAATGGCAAATGTTTATTTCTATTTTTACAACAACACACGCTTTCTATTATTTATGTTCATTGTTATTTCGATTATTTGTACCTATATTCTTATTATTCCGAACAATGTACTTTTTTTTGTATAACTACACACATTTTCTATTATTCATGTGCACTGTTGCTCCGATTTGTTACATTTGTTTTACCCTTTTTCACAACAATCTAAAACAAATTTTCTATTATTTATGCAAATGTTCATATAATTTTATTAAGAAGTAATTTAAATAATACGCACTTTCTACTATTTATGTTTATTGTTGCTTCTATTTGGTATGCTTGAGTTTCCATTATTCACAACAGTGCACATGTTTTATTAATTATGCTCTCATTGTTGTTTGTATTTGTGGTATTCGTATTTCTATTATTCACAACAATACAAGTTTTCTTTCATTCTTGTATACTGTTGTATAGATTTGTATAAATTTGTTTCTCTATTATTCGCAATCATACACGTTGTTTAATAATTCATGTTAAGTCAAAAATACATAAAATTCACACTAACGCATTATTCTTTTTGGCATTCATTCCCTTTAAAAATGCTTATTGTTAATTATAATAATTAATTTATATTTTTGGAACGTAATGGCAGGTTTATTTCGAAAATTCAATAATTATTACTTATCGTGCAAAAACTAATTTCTATTTCGAAGAATAGATATGTAATATTCCCTCGCTTTTAAATAGAATGAAAACATTTCATATCAACATACATAGAATCTTGTAGTGAAATATATTTGACGTCATTTCAAACTGATCGATGTCGCAAAAATAAATTTGTTTTAATTTATTGTCTAAAAGAATTAAAGTTTCTGGAGCGATGTTGTGATGGCAATGGGGATTTAATTCCAATAAAAATGGCTTCCTATGCTTTTTAAATGAGCATTAACCTTTGCAGTTTTTTAAATAATTGAAGTACTTTGAATTCGAATTCTTTTCTGAAATTTTCAATGTATCTAGTTGCGATGCGCTAAATTTTTTGACTTATCACACGTGTACTTAGCATTTGTAGTTTAGGCTATGAAAGTGGGTGATGGACGGATAGACAAACGTACTGAACTATTATAATACCTTCCACTTTTTACGTTATAAACGTATTGTGGAAGTAAATATATGTTACACAGTCTTATCTCTCTTTCATAACAATGCAAAATTAACATTTTTTTTGAAGCAACAATATCCTAAGCCCAATTCTACCTTAACCCATTTTGTTTTGAAACATTTAATAAAAAGAGCATACAGAAAACTGCAAGTAATATAAGTATAAGAACATGTAAAGTTTGAGTTGAACTAGAATAGTTTTTGTAATTTCTAATTACACCTTCATTTGAGCATATTTTAAAGCACAAAAACCAGAAGCACTATTGATACTTTGTCTATTTTGTATTTCATTTGCTTTTCATTTCTAATTACATTAGAATTATTCTGAGTTAATTATTTGCGTATGAGGATTAAGTTTCTACATTTACACAATTCGCTCAAAAGTACAATCCTTATAATTAACCAAAACATCTTTCATTTTAATTTATTCTGAACATTAAAATATCAAATATTTATTGGAATTTGATATTTGGCCGCGTCAAATTACAAATTAATTCTTTTTGTGAATGTAATAAATATAAATTTACAATATAAGAGTTTTTCTATCAATTTTCAATGTCTCTTTTCAGATAATATGGGCGAATACATATAAAGTGGGCTGTGGTTATGTTAGATACCAAGAAAGAGGAAACTATGTCCATCTCTATGGTTGTAATTATTTACCGGGGTAAGCTTCTTCATTACTATTCTTCAATAGCAAAGCTCTTCCAGATACAAATTTAGCTTAAGGATGTGAGTTATAAAAATAAATTCACATATAAAATACTAAAACTTAACTCCTCGGCGCAACAGTCCATTACTTGGCCAAGGCCTGCCGTCCCGGTAAGGTGGTCAGCCTCACAAGGAACCCCCGGTGCTTAGCTCCCAAGCATGCTTGGAACTTATTTCATCATCGACCCACTCAAGGGATGAAAGGATGGGTCATCCTTTCCCCAGACTTGTGGATCACAAGACCTGTGGCGTGGCAATGCGAAGCACTACCACTAAGCCAATGGGCCTCCACATATAAAAAAAAAGTTGATAAAATAAAACTGTACCATTATAATTTTTTTTTCCAAAACTTAAATCCTAATAATATTCATAAGTTTGCACAAACTTGTAAATCTTGATAATAGTATTTTCATTAATTTTTTGCAAGTTGTGGTTAGGTTAGGTTTGAATTATCGTCGCACTAGAGCTACACGGGGGCTATTGGCGACGGGCGTCGTATTTTAGAACCACAATCAAGTGGCGAGCCGACACCTGAAATAGGCACCCAACGCAACCGTTAAGGGCGACATAACGTTAAGATTTTGAAGGATAACGTGCATTCCCTTACACGGGGTATTATTAGTTGGACATTTTTCGGGCCGTTTATAGGTCGGCGGTTATTTTGGAGATGCCCGGACCCGAACCTGGGACCTTTCGCATGCTAGACGAGTGTCTAACTGACTGGGCTCCCCAGCCCCTTTTGAAAGTTGCGTGATAGTTAACCATCAATATTTTTTACAGTGGAAACATCATAGGTAGTTCCATCTACGAAAAGGGTCAGCCATGCAGTAAATGCGGCGGATGCTCATCAATAGCCGGTTTATGTGGTAATTAATTTTCATTATAAAATGCTTAAGATAATTAATTTTATGAAAATGCCATGCATTTCAATTACTAAATTAATAATTAAATTGTAACTTGATATTATTATAAGATAAATAGATAAACGTATAAGGGGTTTTAAACTTGCAAAAGGAGTTTTTTAAAGTACTTGGTGCAACATAAACTTCGCAACTTTTTTTCATATTATATATTTGCGATTTAGAATCCTGCAGTTCATTTTGGAAGTACTTGATTTTGGATTTGTTTTAATAATGATAAGTAAAAGTGAATTTATTTCAATTTATTCGATTAATTTACCATACATTATATCACTTGTTATTTAAATAGTTATCACTTTTGATAGTTAAATAGTTATCACATTTGTCATTTACATTGTTATAATTTTTATTTTTTTACATAGTTATCACTCTTTATTTACTTAGTTATGACCACTAATGTTAATAAAAAATTACCATTTTTCAATTACTTTCTTACCATTCATGTTATACTTTTATTCTATACTTTTTTCACAAAATCAGCACTCTTTATTTACAAAGTTATATCCTTCCTATATTCACTTAATTATTTATTAATATCCAATTATTAAATATTTTCAGATCCAAATGGACGTAGCAATCCTACAAGAAGAGAAGATGAAGCCAGCTTAGTTGATGAAGATGACAACAGCGATAGATCCATGGTTGATATGGAGGATGATTTTGACGACCTATTTTTATAATTAAAAAAATCGCATTCATTTGGAAAAGTGAAATTAAATATATTCTTTAGTAACATAGATTTGTTTACGTTTAAATATACTAGTTTTTTATTTGATCATAATTGACTACACATAAAATCCGATTTTTTGAATTTGTTATTGTAATGTTTTTTTCACAAATTTGTCATTGAGATGAATAAAATGTGCAATATTATTGAATGAAAAATTATATTAACGTAAAATATACTTAGAGAAAGACATGATATACTTTGATTTGTGATTTGAGATTTTTTGTAAAACATTTCAGATGCTTTACCTACGATATTCCAGTAGTACGTTTACATTATGTAACTTTTAATTTTAATAAAAATATGTTAAATACATAACATTTGCATTTTGTTTCTGAAAGCCCTCTGCAGTATCCAGTAAATACATCATCACAATTATACTACGCAGAATATATTTTTTTATGAAAAGTTTGTGGGAGAATGTGTTAACAAGTGTAGTTACAAGTCTGAACAATCTTTACTATTAATGTGTGAATCTGTTTTTATGTCTGAAATTTACCTCCGGCTCAATCACAGAACATAGATATATGAAATAGATGGCAAAATACACAAAACTGGAGAAGTTAGTCCTCTAACTTAAAAGTTTAATCTATTTTTCGTTCGAAAGTTTTTCGACGTAACAATGCAGATTTCGAATATTTTTTTAAATAAAAGTCTATCTCATACACTTAACATAGAACCATGCAACATCGAACCGTTATGAAAGAACTTGCGAAATAATTAATGAAAATTAATTATTAAGTATAAGCATCTTGGTTTAATTGGTATGAATACAATTTGAATATTTTGTTACTATATTTATTTAAACTCTTTATTTGATTTTTGATGCTTCAGATTTACTCAACTTGATTTAATTTGTTATATGTTTATAAATGGAAATAAATGCAATCAAACATCCAGATTTTAAAAATGTTTATTATGCTGATATATCAACAACAAATATCTGTAAAAGTTACAAGATGATCTTTTTTTATACAAAAAAGACCAATTTTAAAAATATCAAACTTAATAACGATTTATTTTTACGATTCGTTTTCATTGGTACGAGTTTGATAGATGGTAGTTATTTCCCTCTTTGGATACAATTTTGATTTAATACACCGTTTAAAAGTTTGGATCACCGGATTCCTGAAACTTTCTACCACCACTATTTGGAGTGTGAATTTACCAATTTTGTGGTTAAACCATAACTTGGATACTACGCTAAAATGGTGAATCAATGCTCCAAAAGTGTGTTGACAGCTAGAAAGTTTCATAATTCCGGTGATATCCTGCACCAAACTTTTTAACAGTGTACGGTCGCTTTTTTAGCCCATTTGACGGTCGCTAAAAAGTAAAGTAAGCTTGCTATACGCATTAACACGTTCACGCTGGGGCAGATGTCAAAATTTTTACACGTGAGGTGGGACTGCCTTATATCCTTGCCCTTCGTGGGGCGAACAACACTTTGCTAGTTCGAAAGCTCTTAATGCGATTAAATTTTAAATATCGAATGTTAATGTTTAGAATACTCAATATTTTTATATCTAATGCTCAGAAAAAATTAAATAAACTTATTCTTTAACGGCTTCTTTTCTGAAAACAACTGACTCTCCTGTTAAGTTTTGTTGAAGTGAAATATTTATGTGATTTGTCCGGTTTCAGAACTTGGCAATGTAACGCCAATCTTTGAATTATGACTGGTCGCCAGGCGCGCAACCACGGGGGGGGTTTCTAGGGTCAGAACCCCCCCCCAGAACCCATATTATAGTCAAATTTTATTTTGTTAACAACAAAAAAATTCGAAAGTGATAAAAAAAACTTCCAAGAGAAACACTATTTCGCTTTTCGCATTTACTATACTCGCCGCCAACCAAATAAGAAACGGTAGGGATGGTGGTTTTTCAGAAAAAAAAACGTGTTTCAAAAACCGGTTTTTCGGTTTTACTGAATCTTAAGACCGGCCTTATGAAAAACCGGTTTTTCGGTAAAAACCGAGGGCAAAAAAAACCGGTTTTGGTTTTCCATCCCTCAAGTGTTTCAAATAAGGGTGGTGGGAGGTATAAATCTCTGTAAAACAAAATAGTTCTAATTAAACTTTTGTAATGTGAAGGGGGAGGGGGGGGGGTCGATAAAATGACATGTCTTGTCGATTTATTCATTTTTTGTCGTTTTTTGAGAGAAGTTGCTCCAATATTGTACATTCAAAAAAGTTTTCATTTCATGCCTTTTCCCATGCAATTTCTACTGTACAGTTCCTGAAGATATTTTACAGTTTTGTCTGAATGCTTAATATAAATCTAAGGATTGCTGTTAAGTTCCGTTTTCATTGCATTTTAATTGCTGTTTACATTCAAAACATGTTTTATATCAATTAGTTGATATTGTTATATAACGACATAAAAGCATACAATTTTTAAATTATTCCACATCGGCGATTCGTCTGTACGACGTCTTAAGTGTAGTTATAGATTTTATAGATACAAATAACATCGTTGAAGTTTGGAACATTAATCAGTTAAATGTTTTTTTGTTCAACTTAAACTTTTAAATATGTCGTGTTATAAAGTTACGGTTCAGACACAAATTAATGTAGTTAATTAAAAAATTTGTCAACAATTAAAATTAAAAAGTGCCCGAAAATAATATATGTTTCGACCAAAAAGGAATAAAAACGGTTAACCGAAATCTTAGTTATAGTATACTTAATACAGCAACCCCTTGTAGAGGAAGTGCACGTTAAATATGCTCCAAAGTCCTGATGCTGCGTACGATGTCACCCTTAACGGTTGCGTTGACTGTCATCATTGTGTTGACGGCTCGTCACCTGACTATGATTTTAAATTACGACGCCCGTCGCCAATTGCTATCGTATAGTTCTAGTGCGGCGATAATTCAAATTTGAACTAAATTTATAATAATAACTTTTATTATCACAAAAACAAAAAAATAAATGTAAACGAACGCCAAGGGAAAACATGACATTCAAAAAGCAATCTACTGTGGACCAACGTGGTGCCAACGAGACTGATATTATGAATTCCATTACCCATAAACAATTCTAATCGTTCTTAAAAAGTCTAAACATTTGGCTATTGGCGTAATAAATTTCTCTCATTTCCTTTCTTTCCGAGTCTTTTTTTTTTTTTATGAATAAAGAGTGGCGCCATCACCGATACAGTCGAAGGGAGTATAAGAAAAAAACCCATAAAAATAAAATATTGACTGATTTATTTGAAATTATTCGCTTTTTTAGTTTGCTTATTATAGTACATACTAGTATTACATACAAGTAAAATCGGTGTATCACACGTTGGAGATTTTGCGCGCCTTTTCTTCTCGTATTCTATTCTTAAGATTGGATGGATGTCATGTGAGCAATTGGTAAGTTTAATTTCTTCTCTAAAGTATCTGACGATGAGTATGTTTGTTATTAACTTGGGGCGCGTTTTTTTTTAACCTTTCTATTGTTTTTATCTGAATGTTTTTAACATAAATCTATACCAAAACCGAGCTTAAGTTTGCAGCAGAGAAATGTACTGAGCGGAGGAAACTGGGTAAACAACCCGGCTGGCGCCGCACTTTCACGAACTCTGATTGGCTGCTCCTTTCGACCCTGATATTCATGCGCCCTGTTACGTCAAAATCGAAGGAAAAAAATAATTAAAATAACACTCTAACTGAACTTAACTAATAAAAAAAATAATTTTATGTCTTGAAATAACAAATAAATTTGTTTATTGAATGTGAAATACCTTTTTGTATTCGATTCTTGCACTCAAAAATGGGAACTATTTACCCTTTTTCTCGTAGAACATTTGTATACTGCAAACTTGAGGTCGGTTTAGGTATAGAAATGGCTGCTCAGTCACTTCTGTTTTCATTACATTTTAATGGATGTTTTATATTTAAAGCAAGTTTTTTAATAATTGCTATTTTTACAGCATAAATACATCAATATTTAAATTATTTTACATCGGAGATTCGCCTGTCCTGTATATGACGTCGAAAGTACACTTCTTTGCTTTGTTGAAGTTCGAAATATTAAATCATTTAATTGTTTTTTTTTATCAGCTTGACCTTTAAATATGTCCTATTCCTACCAAATTTATTAGTTAGTTACCGGCCAAAACGTGACGTGCTTATTTAAAGAATGCCCGATTGTTTTGTTTTATTAAAAAGTTAACGGATCTCTTTTGCCACTTCGCGATCTGGCCAGACAATTCCCGAAATCAAGGAAAGACTAGACATTGGCCAGCCAATTCACTGCGTCCTTAGATACTTCGGGATTTGGCTGGCCAATTCGCGAAGTGGCCGAATTCGGGCTGTGACCGTAACATTTACATAAATTTCTTCAAAAGAAATTGTCCAATTAATTTTGTAATTATAGTATATTTTTAACATTTAAATTTTTTAATTTAAATAAATTTTCAATATATCTTTACTCTTACCTCCTTTTATAATAAAATTTAATATTAAAAGCTTATCGTTGAATTTCTGTACAACAAATCCGGTGATTTAAATTATCTAATTAGTTAAATTATAAATAAAAACATACAATAATTGATTTTTTATTTAGTACACTTAATTTTTATTTAAAAAAAATAAAACATTAATTAACTATAAAATACAAATATGAGTTTCGTACAATAAAAACTAATTGATGTACATAAATAGTAACTAGTAATACTAAATTAATACTACAAAACTGCGTTAAAACAAAAGTAAATTAAATTAAAAATCAATTTCAATTCAAATAGTTTTGATGAAAAATATAAGTAATTTTTATTGAGAGTAATTTTAATTAAAACTAACTTAAATAACAATTAATTTTAATTATCATTAATTTTAATTACAATTAATTTTAATTACAATTAATTTTAATTATAATTATTTTTAATTACAATTAAGTTTAATTATAATAAATTTTAATTACAATTAACATTAATTTAATTACAATTAAGTTTAATTATAATAAATTTTAATTACAATTAATATTAATTTTAATTACAATTAATTTTAATTAAAAATAATTTTTAAAAAATGAAACCCCCCCCAGGATTTTTTTCTAGTTGCGCCCCAGCTGGTCGCTATATTATAACCGTCTAGTTCATTGTTAAGGATGCACCCGTGAGTGAAACACTGAATATATTAAGCTAGTATAGTAAAATATTAGGGGAAACTTTTAAATTTTTTTTAAACAAAACTTGAGTTGTAAAACTGTTTCACAACTAAAACTCCTAAATTCCCTGCTTATTTCAAAAAATATCTCAGAAAACTGAAAATATATTTCTTCCTCCAAGAATACTTTTTTAATTGTAATGGAGAACCCAGTGTTTGGTAATTTCAGCATGCAAAACTGCATTAATTAGTCAATTGGTTCACCCAAAAATATTTTTTTATGACTCCAGTGAAATTATATAATTTTTCCCACTCGAACCGTTATCGAAATTCGCAGTTCGTTTGTTTTTAATGTTCATTAAATCCACATCTTTAGTAACATATGAAAATACCGAATATCCGTAAAACCCAGTACAGAATTTCGCAATAATTCTGCACTATGCATTCCATATCCCACTAGAAGCATTCTAAATTCATTCTATGAAGGTTAAACATTCCATAGCATCCGGCATAAAAACCATGGTCAATTCGACGTACGCATTAGGCTTGTTCCTCGCTCTGTTGTTAAAAGTGGCACAGAGCTAGAGATATACAGATACGACAGACAGACAGATACGACAGAATGCCACGTACAAACTAAAGGCGTCAACGCAGCTTCGAAGGATGTCATCTAAGCCTTGGTTTCCTCGGAGTCTGTCGCCAGAAAAATGCGACCGCTATTATACGTGTATGACGTCACCTTAGCGTCCGCCGCTTCATCGGAAAGTTACGTTGATACGAAACTAATCCCTGCCATCCCCTGAACATCACATAAAACTTCGGAGAACACCGTACTGTCCGTATTTTAAAGAGAACAACTGCCAAAAAAAAGTAGTTCACATAAAAATCGCCGCGGACATCTGACGTAGAACACCGTATTGTCCGTATTTTAAAGAGAACAACTGTGTCTTGCATCTTTCAAAGAGAACAGTAGTCTTGGTTCTCTTTGAAGAAAGGAAAGATAGCTGAATTTAAATTTTCTTATAACTTAAAAAAAAATTAAGTAACTGCGATAAGTTACTTTTCGTATTAAGTAACTATAACTGTAACGTACTCAATTTTTGTTAATTAAGTAACTGTGACAGTTACTTTTTAATTAAGTAACTATGACAGTTACTTTTTAATTAAGTAACTGTGACAGTTACTTTTTAATTAAGTAACTTTCCAATTGGAATGCTATACCCTAAACATTACTATAGAACTTCGGAGAACATCGTATTGTCCGTATTTTAAAGAGAACAACTGTCTTGCATCTTTCAACGAGAACAGTAGTCTTGGTTCTCTTTGAAGAAAGGAAAGATAGCTGAATTTAAATTTTCTTATAACTTAAAAAAAAATTAAGTAACTGCGATAAGTTACTTTTCGTATTAAGTAACTATAACTGTAACGTACTCAATTTTTGTTAATTAAGTAACTGTGACAGTTACTTTTTAATTAAATAACTATGACAGTTACTTTTTAATTAAGTAACTGTGACAGTTACTTTTTAATTAAGTAACTTTCCAATTGGAATGCTATACCCTAAACATTACTATAGAACTTCGGAGAACATCGTATTGTCCGTATTTTAAAGAGAACAACTGTCTTGCATCTTTCAACGAGAACAGTAGTCTTGGTTCTCTTTGAAGAAAGGAAAGATAGCTGAATTTAAATTTTCTTATAACTTAAAAAAAAATTAAGTAACTGCG
The DNA here is from genome assembly GCA_023701765.1 of Hylyphantes graminicola. NCBI lineage: Eukaryota > Metazoa > Arthropoda > Arachnida > Araneae > Linyphiidae > Hylyphantes > Hylyphantes graminicola. The sequence goes on along the minus strand of CM043113.1, from coordinate 16,240,136 downwards.
ATAAGTTACTTTTCGTATTAAGTAACTATAACTGTAACGTACTCAATTTTTGTTAATTAAGTAACTGTGACAGTTACTTTTTAATTAAGTAACTGTGACAGTTACTTTTTAATTAAGTAACTTTCCAATTGGAATGCTATACCCTAAACATTACTATAGAACTTCGGAGAACATCGTATTGTCCGTATTTTAAAGAGAACAACTGTCTTGCATCTTTCAACGAGAACAGTAGTCTTGGTTCTCTTTGAAGAAAGGAAAGATAGCTGAATTTAAATTTTCTTATAACTTAAAAAAAAATTAAGTAACTGCGATAAGTTACTTTTCGTATTAAGTAACTATAACTGTAACGTACTCAATTTTTGTTAATTAAGTAACTGTGACAGTTACTTTTTAATTAAGTAACTATGACAGTTACTTTTTAATTAAGTAACTGTGACAGTTACTTTTTAATTAAGTAACTTTCCAATTGGAATGCTATACCCTAAACATTACTATAGAACTTCGGAGAACATCGTATTGTCCGTATTTTAAAGAGAACAACTGTCTTGCATCTTTCAACGAGAACAGTAGTCTTGGTTCTCTTTGAAGAAAGGAAAGATAGCTGAATTTAAATTTTCTTATTACTTACAATTTTTAAAAATAATTGCGATCAGTTACTTTTCGTATTAACTACAACTATAACAGACTTACTTTTTGAGTTAAGTTACTGTAACAGTTACTTTTTAATTAAGTAACTGTAACCGTTACTTTTTATTTAAGTAACTGCTACAGAGTAACTTTTTAAACGTAACTTTCCAATCCCTGCTAACCTCTAAACATCATATAGAACTTCGGATAACTCCGTACTGTCCGTATTTCAAAGAGAACAACTGCCAAAAAAAAGGAGTTCACATAAAAATCGCCGCTGACATCTGACGTTTATCATTTGATTTATCTACTCTGGAAGATATTCCACAGTTCGCTAGACATTTCCACTCTTAAGTGTCTAAAATTGCCTGCCTCTTATTTCCAGCAGAAAAGTATTTGACAGAGGGAATATTTCCTTTTTTTTCCCCTAAAAATGATGGGAAAATCTTGTCGTTCCTCCCTTTTGAAAGAGAAAAAAGAGAAATATCTTGTCTATTTTTATTAAAATGAAAAAAATGTCAAGTCATTTTTTTAAAGGAGAATCCCAGTTATCGGGGGTTTTCGTCAAAAAAATTGCAAACTTCTGGTAGCTTTAAAGTTTATTTAACACTAATACTGTTTTTATGCTCATTAAATATTTAGGTAACTTTGGAAAATATTGTATAACTTCTAACTCATTATATTTTTTTTATTGCTGGGGAACCCAGTTGGTTAGGCATCCCAGCATGCAAAAGGTCCCAGGTTCGGGTCCAGGCCTCGCCAAAATAACTGCCTGCCAATAAATACCCCCCCCCCCCCCCCAGCCAAAAATGTCCGACAAATAATACCCCGTGTAGAATAAGTGCATGTTAAATATCCTCCAAATTCCCAACGCTGCGTACGATGTCGCCCTTTACGGTTGCGTCAGCTGTCTACAAAGGGGTCGGCTCGTCACTTAACTGTGGTTCCAAAATACGCGTGCGACGCCTGTAGCCAATAGCCTTCACGTAGCTCTAGTGCGGCGATAATTCAAAGTAAACTAAAAAAAGATATTTTTGGCGAAAAATCGGGAACTGGCCAATTAGGTTTAGGTTGAATCATCGTTGCACTAGAGCTATACAAACACTATAGGCGACAGCCGTTTTAGCTTATAACCCTAGTCAAGTGACGAGCCGATGGCCGAGTAGGCACCCACTACAACTTTTAAAGGCGATATTCGTACGCCGCGTAGGGACTTTTGAAACACATTTAATGAGCAGTTCCTCGACACTGGATATTATTCATCGAAAGGGGTGTTATTCTTAGTGTGACCTTCTACATATGCAAAGCAAACGCCTTACCGACTGGGCTCCAGCAAACTTGGCTGTGATGAAACACTTACTGGGAAATTCCCATCTTCCTAGCGTACGATGTCGCCCTTAACGGTTGCGTTGGGTGCCTATTCAGGTGCTGGCTCGTCACCTGACTGTGGTTCTAAAATACGGCGCCAGTCGCCAATAGCCCTCGTGTAGCTCTAGTGCGACGATAATTCAAACCTAACCTAACCCATCTTCCTATGCACAGATTTGTTGGTTGGTTGGTAGACATATATTTTCAGGCTTGTGTGCTTGGTCGCTGCCTTAACCACTATGCCGCCGGATCGGCCTATGCACAGATATAGCCTAAGTATAGATTATTCCCGCTATCCGTTTTCTTTGAAATATATATATCCATTGCGTCCAACGTAACATTCAAAGAAAGTACTTTTTTTTATATTCCACATGTACATTTTCGAATAAAGCGAATCCCAACCCGTCAACCGTGCAAAAGTAGAACTTCAAAAATCGCCTTTCCGAGATTTGGTTATTTGTTCTAAAAGTGCTGGAGTTTCATTCCGGAAATGTATATAAACATCAAATGCGTTTTTCGTTTGGAAGTAGAATTCTTACGTGAAATACAGACTGCTATCGAAATTTCAGAAATGTTATTAAGATGGATGTCCAAATTGATAGTTGAATTCCCTTTGTTGTTTACTCTTTTGAAAGGAACATTTCAGAACAAATAAATATTCAATTCAATCTTCGATAAAATCAAAGATATGTAAATTTGGTGGTTATAAAATAACGCTCGCTATCCGTGATCTGTAGCTTGAATGAATAACCCAAATGCATCAAAAATTGAGATACTTACTAATCAAGAAGAGGGGAAAAGAATGGAATCATGAAAAGTCCTTTCAAATAATCCTTTAAAAATAATCATAAAAAATAATAACTATAAAAAACAAACTCGTCTCTTGCCCAGGGTTCTAATACTAGGCGTCGTCAATTATGGCCAATTACGGTCAACTCAGCTAATTACACCTCGTAATTTAAAACCCTGGTCAAGAGACGAGTTTCTTTCTTTCGAAAAAGAATTGAGTCATAAAAAAATCTCGTCTCTTAACCATCGTTCCAAATTACGAGGCATAGCCAATTATGGCTAATTACGGTAAACACATCCAATTACGTCTCGTAATTTAGAACCCTGGTCAAGTGACGAGTTTGTTTTTTATGATTCCATTTTTCCCCCTTCTTGATTAGTAAGTGTCTCAATTTTTGATGCATTTGGATTATTCATTAAAGCTACAGACTACTCCGAATAGCGAGCGTTATTTTATAACCACCCTGTATGTAGAATAAGACGGCAGGGAAACTTTGGTGCAGTTAAGTCTCTCTTATTTAACGGCTGGACATCGGGAGATGATAGATTTGTCGTCTGCAGTAGACTAGATACACTCTCAAAAATGAATGCTCAAAAACGACGAAATTTTCCTTAATTTTGACGATTCCGTTACTGGCAAATGCTCCGAGATTTCGTTTCCTCAATGTGAGGAAATTTGATTCGTCATTCCTATGAGGATTTGAATGTCGCCTAATCTAAAGAAATATTTCGTCATTTTTGAGCATGTGAGTACAACAATGAGACTCAGTTTCTTCAAAATCAAGATACAGAATCGCCAAATTATGATCGTAATAGTGCGGGTTCGCGTTTACTCAAAAGTCAAGTGATAGTTTGACGAAACAATCATCAAAATTAACGAAATGAGGCTTGAGTATTCATGAATCGTCAAAAATGAAAGTGTTATTTCTTAATTCTTTTTATAGTGTAGTGTGAGTGTATAGTATAGTGTGAGTTTATTTATAGTGTAGTGTGACCGATTAATGCCTAAAAATATGTCGAGCACTCTTCCACTGACTAATCAGAAGTTTAAAAATATGAGATTTTGAGGAGGTTAAGTTATAATATGTCATATTAGCCTTCATGTAAGTAAGAATTTTTTATTTTGATAATACAAGTTAGATTTAGAGAGGGAGAGCTCTTAGGAAGACAAATTTTATAGAGAACTTAGAAATAAAAAAGTAATTTGAAGTTAACCTTAATCAAATAATTCTAAGAATTATGAAATAAAAATTGATAAAACAAACGTCAATATTTTACTCTCTTTATTACTCAATTTACTTGACTTAATGCTTTCTGGTTTCTTGTACATTTTGTTTTTTTTTTGCACTTAAAGTTTTCAATTTCAATTTGCCATATATTTCTACACTGCTCAAAACAATTAGGGGAGCACATGTTTAAACCCTTTCGCTCCCAATGATTCCATTGGGAATCATCAGCTTGTGATTTTTTTCTGACTAAGTTAAATTCTCAACTTATGTATCGTTAGATACATCATTATATGGAAGAATAATGTATTTTGAAAAATTTAATATATTTTTTTTAATATTAATGAAAATATGAAAAATATCGTAAAATAAATTTCACTTTAAAACAGTTTTAGAAAATAAATTGACCCTAAATTTTTTCATGCTTGCATTTTTTAGATGTTTAAATATATATTTCAACTATTTTTAACAAAAAAAGTTTTGAAAAAATTATTGTTATAATTTATTAAAAAGTTATTATTCCATTTCCCCCCTTTAAATTTAAGTATTAAAAACTTAAGATTTTTTCTCCTGTTTTTTACTATTTCATTTCGAATGCATAGTGAACCTATTTAACAAATTTCAGATTTATAGGATAAAAATTAAAAAGTTGGGACTGAAGTTAAAGTTGGAATTAAAAAAGTGCTCCCCTAATTGTTTTGAGCAGTGTATATTCCAAGAAAAGACTTCTTCAAACATAATTTAATAACCTCGGCATTGTTAATGAAATTTATAAATTTTATTAGACTTAAATAATTTAACTTTCATTAACTTAAATTCTGACAAAAATGAATCTTTTGCTTTTCATGCTCGTTGCGAAGCATTTCTTTTTTTTTTTACATGGTTTGTGTTATTATAATTTCGACCAAAGTTTTAGAAAATTTTAGATTAAAATAAAGATTAAATTAAATTGAAGAATAATGTGGTAAACTATAAATAAATCTTGGTGGAAAAAATTATTGCAACAGTTTCAATGCAGAGGTGGCAAAGTTTAACAGTTTTATGCTTACAGTAACAATAGATAGTTTGAACATTAAATGCACTTTAGGATGAATTTTTTTTTATTTTCTCTTCCTGTCTACTTATAATTACTAAATTATTAAAAGACGATGAAATTTTGCTAAATGAATATGATTTACCACTTTAGTCTTTGTTTTGATACCGAAATACTGCATTAATAAAAGCCCCACTGACATATTTATTTTCTCTAAAACGAGCAATGTAAAGTAAAACAACGATCTTTTAAATGGGACTTGTGTAAGCACCGTCAGAACATAAATGTAAAGCGCAGGTAGGTTAGGTTAGGTTTGATTTATCGTCGCACTAGAGCTACACGAGGGCTATGGGCGACGGCGGCGTCGTATTTTAGAGCCACAGTCAAGTGACGAGCCGACACCTGAATAGGCACCCAACTCAACCGTTAAGGGCGACATCGTACGCAGCTTTAGGACTTTGAAGGATATTTAACGTGCACTCCCTTACACGGGGCATTATTCGTCGGACATTTTTGGCTGCACGGGCCGTTTTTAGGTCGGCAGTTATTTTGGCGAACCTGGGACCGGAACCTGGGACCGGAACCTCGGACCCGAACCCCGGACCCGAACCTGGGACCTTTCGCATGCTAAGCGAGTGCCTAACAGACTGGGCTCCCCAGCCCCTAAGAGGGCAAGTAACTTTTCTTTGGTTTGAACTATCGTCGCACTAGAGCTACACGAGGGCTATTGGCAAAGGGCTTTGTATTTTAGAACCAGTCAAGTGACGAGCCGACACCTGAATAGGCACCCAAACTTTTTTTTAAGAATAGATAGTTCTAAATTGTCTCTGAAGATTTTATCGGCAAATAATGATAGGTTTCGCAGAGCTACACTAGAACTACATTTAGGCTGATGGCCTCATAATGGAGAACACAGTCATGGGATGAGACCGATACCCGAGCTGGCACCCAATTCACAAATGGAAAGGTTTGACATTTTTCCGTTGTGGGAGAGTCTTTATCTTTAACGGGTTTTCAGACAAAGTTTTATCCTTTTTAAATATAAAAAAGAACCTTTTCGGCGTAGGATGCACTACTTTTGCAAGAATTGCAAGTCAAACAGTAATTGAGGAAAAAAGTACCTAATGTCAAAACTTTGAACATACTTCATATCACTGAAGTTGGAAGAATGCAAACCTTGGATTTCTTTAAATTAAATATGCCAAAGTGGCATATTTAATTTAAAGAAATCCAAGGTTCGCATTTTACAAAAAATTTAAACTATTATGGTTTTTTTTTTTTTTAATTTCCACTTATCAGTTCCTCTCATCAGTTTCTTTTGAATAAGCTACTACAGGAATATCTTGATAGCTTCATATCATGCGCATAAAGCCCATTTCACACCTGCACAGCTACTTGCAACTGCAACTCGCAACTTGTGGTAACCTGGATTTTCGGGCTTCCACAAAAAATTATTCATCGCAAAATTTGGCAAGTTTCATCTTTTTGAAAGCAAACTTTAATCAAACTATGGGCATTGTTTGCATCAAACAGAAATTTATGTTTCCGAACTTCCTTAATTAGATCAATTTTCATCTTTGCCATCCATTTAATATCCATTTTTAATTGCGCAGATTTTTGCAAACGGGGAAAGTTGGCGTCTTAAAAAGTAAATAAACAACCAGTTGGCGAAGTCTAGTTCGCCACAATGCAGCCAAGGAAATCCTGAGTTCTGATTGGCTAAGGTTACATGCAACTGCGATTTTTTCGTGCTTGCAGGAAAAAATCTCACGAACTGAGTGCAACTTTTTAATGCACGGTGTCCTACGGGAGTTGCAAGTAGTTGTGACAAGGTGTGAAATGGGCTTAAGGAAAGATCATAGTTATCAAAAACCTAAAAATCGAATTATTGAAACCAGTATTTTCTGATAGATGGAAGCCCAATCTATCAAATAAAAACAATTTTGAATCGATCGGTTAATTATTTCTTATAAAAAATTGAAATTTAAAAAATAAAAAAATATGCCACGCCTTTGAATTACTAATTGTATTCTTGTATTATTTGTGTTTTACATTATAAAATATGAATTTTTTTGTGTTGATATTTAAAAACTATTCACTGGCTCAATGTAAAAAAAAAAATTCCTGACGATTTACATGAAATTCGGTTAACAAGAAATGTTTCGGTGGTCATTTCGAGTTCGTGTTAACGGGATCGACTGTATTTGTTTTTCGCTTTTTTCTCAAAAATATAATTTTCAACACTTAGGTACACTTTTCTCCAAATCTATTTAATATTTTTTAATAATTTTTTACGTGTTATAAAACCATTTTAGATCTATTTAAGTCACCTAATTTAGTCTTACAAATTGAAAAAATATTTCATTATTTTACAATTTTCTTCGTTGAAAATCAGAATTTTTTTTATGAATGTAGAATAAAATGTTTTTAAAATAAATTTTAAGAATTATTTTAGGCAAAAAATAGGCGATTTAATTAGATCCAAAATGGTTTTATAGCGCACAAAAGAAATTAGGAAATATTTAATAGATTTGGAGAAAAGTGTACCGAAAAAATACTTGTATTTTTGAAAATTCATAACTGTATGTTTCAAAAGATGTCTTTTTTTTTTAAAAAATAATAATTTTTAAAAATAAGATTCTTAGGTGAAAATATAATAATAAAAGTACAATTTATAATTTGGTACAATTTTTTTTATTGTACCATAATTTTTAAATGATTTAGAGCCTTTCGAAATCAATACTAAGAATTGGTTATTTATGCTGTCGCTAACTATGATCCCCCCTTAAACGATTATTGCTACTAACACACATTTAAAATTTAAAATGAAACAGAGTCGTTCATAAATATTACAATATTATCAGGTTAAAAGCTTGAAGGTGGGAAACTTTAAAATATGCTTATTTTAACTAGAAAAAATTCATTGCCTATGTGGCTAACTGTTCATCGTTTTGAAACATCCGCATTATGCGAATGAACAAAGATCTAAACTATAACATCGCAGTTTACTCAAAAGTGGTCCGCATTTTAGCTTCCACACTACGTTTATAACGTAAAAAGTGGATGGTTTTACAATCGTGCAGTCCGTCCGTCTGTCACCCACTTTCACAGAACGAACCGCAAGTCTCACAAACAATTGAGATACGTCATTTTGAAGCAAAAAATCAGTTTAGGCTACATTCCAAATTTCATTAAAAAAATTTAATTAGAAGTTTATTTAAAAATTAAATAACTAAAAATTTAATCTACATTGAAATAACAAGCAAATTCCATTTTTATTCAATATTTTCACTGTTGCCATGACATCAAACGTACGATAAACTTTTTTTTAAATAAAAATAAAATTCTTAAAAAAATATATATATTTGCGATATAATTTAATTTGGATTGTTTTAATAGCACAATAAAGTTATTTTGATGGTTCATTTTATGTGCATGAAGAAAGATGCATAAAAAAATTCTAAATTTGCATAAAAAATATGCAAATTTTTGCTTTTATTTTTAAAGCTACAATTTTACTAGTTTATGTTTCGAAATGTAAACTTGTGACTGCAAAAAGATCTTATTAAAAAAATCCATCATTATTCTTCGAAGTTCAAAAAATTAGCAAACGATAAAGATTAAACTTCTTTTGCAGATTTGATAATTAAAGAAAACTATTAATTTTTGTTTATAAAAGTTTGACTTGAAGGTAGCCAAAGGCCCTGTTTGGCGAATTTCTTTCTGAGGTGCTAGTGCGTTTCCTGTTGAGTGTAAAATGTTCTGTGGAAGCGGTGCAAGTGTCAGATTCTGTAACAAACCAACTTGTTTGTATTTTATTCAAAACAATTACACACTCGAAAACTAGTCACGATTAATTCTTACTCAAATTTAAGATAAGACGAAACAGGTTAGCGCTTAGCAGTTTCTTTTATTCTGAATCAAATTTTACAAATAAATATTAATGATTACACAGAAACTGATCAATCGATAGAAAAACTTGTCGATCACAAAATGTACAATAAATCCACAAATCTCTACAATTCGTGATGGTGCAATTCTATCCTGGCTCTGCTCCCTTCAAAGTGGTCGTTAAAAGTTTGTAGAACCTACTCGCCCTTTAATGCTGAAAGAGAAAATATGTTCATATTTACAGTAGAAATTATTAAATGTCATTAAAGTAAAGGATTTCTATATATAGAAATTATTAGATCTTAATAGCTTATTGTAATCACTTATTAAGTGATAATTAAGAAGGAGAAACTTGTATTAAAGTACGCCTATTCACGTGCTCATTGTTGGATGGAAGGGTTAAACACAATCGTAAGAGTTTAGTTGTACATCTGGACTAATACACAAATTAGAATATAATTTACAAACACATGAAGTCATCAGGACAATTAAAAATTCTTATTTAATGAATTGACTAGATAAGTGAACACTTCGATTTTTCATAATTCCAAGAATAAATATAGCAAGCTATTTGCTTACTTACCAAACGAACACCAATCTAAGAACAAAGTCTAAAGAATTAAAATAGGCCAAATTTAGAGATATTGCATTTTGAATCCAACAGAAAATTTACTCTCAAGATTTATATCAGTAATTTCTAATCCCAAAACAGACATTTAATAGTTTTTGGCATTCTGTCTTTAGGAATTTTAATGGACAAGGTATTTATACTGTAATATCGGCTATAGTTATAAATTTAGCTAAATATATTATTGAAGTATCAATTAGAAAATATTATCACATAACCAGCACACATTTGTTATTAACTGAATCAAAATTTCTGCCTCTCACACAGCAAGTCGCTATAGCAGTTTACCTGGCAGAAATAAATGCCTTCATACATTACTTATACCAAACAAAAGCCTATCCCGATTTTCCCGGCGCTAAATTTATTCCACTACTAATTTACGAATCCGAGTGCCGGCTTTTCATTAACCCGGCAGCACTCGCCTGGGGTCTAATGGACCCCAGATAGATTAAATACACTTCTAGATCTGAAACTTCGATTGGATTACCATTATAAGGATTTTCTATATTAAAGTTGACTTAGACACTAACTCCCCAACTGTGTCTAAGGGAACTAATGTAATGATTCACGACTGCCTTTCTCTAGCCTCCTTTAGAAGCTTTAGCACAGTCAATTGCGTCTCGTAATTTAGAACCCTGGTCAAGAGACAAGTTCCTTTTTTTTCTAAAAAGAATGGAATCATAAAACGAAACTCGTTTCTTGACCAAGGTTTTAAACTACGAGGCATAGCCAATTATGGCTAATTACGGCCAACACATCCAATTACGCCTCATAATTTAGAACCCTGGTCAAGTGACGAGTTTGTTTTTTATGATTTTATTCTTTTTTTTTCCTTCTTGATCAGTCCCTTCCCCCTTCTTGATTAGTAAGTAATTTTTTTTGCGTTTGGATTATTCATTCAAGCTACAGACCACTCCGAATAGCGAGCGTTATTCTATAACCATCCTGTACATTTCGAAGAAACAGTAGATTTGTAATCGGAAAGTCCAATTATTTCAATCACAAATCAATCATTAATAGTGTATTAGTTCCGTTCAACACTTTGGGGGCGTTAGGCATAAGATTGAGTTCTCGGTTTAGAAGATTCTTAGTCTATGGTAAGTTAGCGCGAGTGCTGCCGGGTTAAGGCAGTAACTTTCCCACGACTTTAAAATTGCAACCAAAATTGCTGAAATGTTTTATTTCTTAATGAAACAAGATATTACTTTCACGGGTAGGTAAACTGCAGTGTCCAGACTAATAACTTGAGCCATTGTAGAAAGCACTCAATAACTCTAACCTGCAAGAAATCAGTATACTCCCGATTATCCGCGGAATTGGGTGGCGCAGCATCCGCGGATAAGCGAATTCGCGGATAATCCGCAAAAGTGAAGAAAATACACATCCACTAAATTCTTTCTGGGTTTTATAAAAGTAAATTACAGTAATAGTATTGGATGTACAAATTTACTTACTTCAAAATGTCTCTCACTGTCGTTTCTTGCCTATGCCACGCTGCAAACACAATTGATTTTAAAAGGATCCGTTTTTCATCTTTTTAATTAGTACTAGTTCGTCTTGAATTGTCAAGACGACTCTTTTTTTCGTTTCTCACGCATTTTTCCATTATCAAAATTACATAAAGTAGTTCAATTAAAATAGCGGGCAGTTTATTTTCTAATGACGCTTTTTGACAAAAATTTGTACGTGATGTGCACCTGGAAGAACACATTTTGGCACACAACAGGTTTCCTACAGTCATTCCTATTTCAATGCATTTGGTGTTCTTTTTGTTAAATGTATTCGTCGTTCTTTGAAAGTGTTTGTCGTTCTGGAAAGGAATTCGTTGTTCTTGGAATGCATTCTTCCAAAAAGTTTTGAAACAAATAGAATTCATTTATCGCGTTTCATTAAATTGTTATATTTGCACTGAAAAAAGAGGGGTGGGTAATTGCCCGCGGATAATCCGCAAAGCGGATAATCGGGAGTTTACTGTATATTGAAACATCTCTTCTTTCAGAGCCAAAATGGTCCAACTCATTGTTGGGGTAACTTCAGTTTACCTGCCCAAGGCACATTAGCATACTACACTACTCACAACAATTAGGGGAGCGCATGGTTTAAACTCTTTCAACCCCAATGTTTCCATTTAGAATCATGAGCTTGCGATTTTTTTTCTCACCATGTTGAGCTTGCACTAATTTATCGTTAGATGGAAGAATCACGTCTTTTAAGGATGTAAATAATGTTTGTTTTAATCAAATGAATAAAAACATGGTTAAATAAAATTCACTCCCTAAAAAACCTATGAAATAAATTGACCCTACATTCCTCACGCTTGTATTCTCATATGTTTAAAAAATCGATTTTAACTCCTTTTTTGCAAATAAAAATTTGAAAAATTATTTATAATTTATTCTAAATTTTAGATTCCAATTTTCCCCCTTAAATTTTAGCAAAAAATATTTTTCCTCTTGTTTTTTGTCTTTTCATTCTGGATGCATAATGAATCGATTTCACAAATTTTAGAATTAAAACAAAACGCTGAAACTGGAAGGGTTAACAAAAGTACGCAAAGTGCTCCCCTAAATGTTTTGAGCAGAGCATAAAACACTAAACCTACATCAGCAGCAGCTTTTAACAAATCAATTTATAGTCCGACCACGCTAACTTGGCAATCAAAATATTTTGATTGTGGAAGATTACACTTTGAATTGAGGTTTTAAGCAGAAGGAGGAAGGGTTGTCGGCTCAAGGCGTTTGGCGAGAATAGGGTTTGTTGGTGTAGTGCGGTTGTAAATAATGTATCTCACTAGAACTGCACATCAGTTATCGGCTACAGAGGATTGTTGTTGATTGCTGATAGGGATTAACGATTACACGTGTATTTCTTTGATATTTTGAATCGTGAAATAACTAAATCTATGATTATTTTACAGAAATGTAATTAACCATTGCTAAAAAAAAGTTAATTTATAAACAAACTCGTAGTTCAGTTATAAGTTCCACTGAGTATATTTCCCAGTATACTTCTATGATTTTTTTTTCATTTTGATGAAGGGTTTTAAAACTTAAAAATATGACTGTGACTAGGAATTTGGAATTACACCGAGGGACGCTATAACTTGAATATTAATGGGAAATACAAGAGTAATCCCGATGCAAGTTCGATCTACCCTTCGATTGATAGTCTGTTTCGAAACCTTTAAAGAAATATGCGCCCCAAAGCAATGAATCGCCAAACATAGTAACTCTTGCCCAAAACCAAAACCTTCTTTACCTTTTTTCGAAGTGGACTGGTCCACAATCAAAATATTTTGGTTGCCAAGTTAGCGTGGTCGGACTATAACGACATTTTAAGACAAGCAATAGTGACTGAGCGAATGGTTCACGGGGCCAGCCAGAGAGGCTGATCTCATGAACCATTCACCCAAGGGATGGGCCTTCAGGCCCATCCCGGGCCACAATTATGATAAAGAATAATAAAAACTTACCAGCAAATCCACAGAGAAGTACACTCGGCGATGAACAGCTTCCGAATATGACGTTGAGGAGTACAGTCAGGAAATAGAGTTAAACTTCAATAATCCACCCATGGAGACTCGGATGCAGGTTAGTTAGGCTTGAATTATCGTCGCACTAGAGCTACACGAGGGTTATTGGCGACGTATTTTAGAAGCACAGTCAGGTGACGACTCGGATGCAGGATACATTCTATCGAAACACAGAGTTAACAATAGTTGGCGTTAAATAAGGATATAAATATACAACAACAAAAAATCGAAATGTTATATTCTACCAATTATTCGCCCAATTATAACTGAAAACTTTACATTCGACAAACTCAACACCTTAAAGATATATTATACCTTGATTATAGTAGAGGTGACTATTTGAAACTTTCGTGCCAGGAATATTTTGCTGTAAAAGCGGATACCCCAAATATCAATAGCAAGGGTAATTTTTAAAAAAGTCATTTAAATTTTTAAAAAATCGTTCATAAGTAGACTTTAGTGATTCGACTACTCTGTTTACATCATGTTTCACTACAAATACGGTATAGATTAGAGAGATCAATAAACAAAACACTTAAAATAATATTTACCGTAAAATGTAGAATAGTATGTCTGATGGGCAGACTCATACCTTTTGCTGTGGTGCGATTTAAAATGTCTTTACTCATGCTGGTTATTTATACAAGTTTAAGCAAAGATATTCTATATTTCACAGCCAATAACACAGAATATCTAATAAATCTACATAATAAGCTAAAAATCTCAAGTTTGATTTGATATTAAGTATAATTGTTTATTGATGACGATGAACCACATTCGAGCAATTATTGTTGGTTGTTTGGTTGGTATACATATATTTTCATGTGTGCTTGGTCAGAGACCCGCTTATAAACCTTCGTCAAGTAAGACAGACACAACACACACATTCACACACGCATAAGGGACAGATGCTGCCATCTGTCGCCACCTCCACAATTTATACATGTCCCTGAAGGGGAGGGAAATAGTCTCCAGGGACCTGTACCCGTGGGAAACTGCGAAATGAACGCCCACAGGACTCTCAGACCCAACAGATTTAACGATCACGTACACCACATATCCTCGACAAACACAAACAACCATGTCTTATCGGAATTCGAACCCGAACCCGTAGGCTACAAAGTCTAGCTCCCTAACAATTGCGCCACTGGGTTCTGTTATTGATAACCGCTTTATTACAATAATAAAAATCTTTATTTGTACAAAAAACAAAAAAGACATAGAAACATGAGCCATCCAATCCATGGAATGAAGAGCAAACACAGCAATTTTTCCCTCTTGGGGATTTTCGCACAAGCAGATCCGGAATTGCAGGGTTCATTGAGGGATTTCACAAGCCCTCCAATCAATTCATTTCATGGATTCGGTGGGGTCCTTTTCTCCCTTTGGGGGGGGGGGGCCCAGTTCACCTTGCAGGGGAGCCCAGTTCACCTTGCATACGGAAGGTCCCAGGTTCAGGTCCGGCCATCGCCAAAATAGCTGCCGACTTATAAACCACCTGTGCAGCCAAAAAAAATAATAATAATTCTGACTCATAATACATCCTGAAGTGCACGTTACACATGCTGCTAAGTCCCGACGCTGCGTACAATGTTGCCCTTAACGGTTGCGTTTGGTGCCTATTCAGATGTCGGCTCGTGAACCTGACTGTAGTTTCTAAATTATGACGCCCGACTCCCATAGCTCTAGTGAGACGATTACTCAAACCAAAGCTCCTTCTACACCAAATTGGGACATAACGCGGGATGTCTATGGGAGAGAGTGGCTCAACTGGTTCGGTGCATTTTCGGCCTTCAACGTATTGCAGCGCCTCTAGCGGGAAAAAGTTAGAATGCATTAAAAACTGTCCCATAGACTTAGCATGGGAAGTGAAACGGGATGGGAGGTGTTTGACTTCCCCTTAAAAAATCACTATGGCGGTACTTTTTAGCAGACGATCCTTCCTAGGGATATTCTTCTGCTTTAATTTAAGATCCTCTTCATTATTAGGTGTTTTAAACAAGGAAAATTGACAATTAATTTCAGTTTTATATCAAGATTTGTATCCCGGAACATAACGCTTTTTCGTCATTTTCGGCCTTCAGCGTATCGCAGCGCCTCTAGCGGGAAAAACCTTGGCTCCGATCGAATGTATGGTGTGTCCTAACTTGGTGTAGAAGGAGCTTTGCCCAAACTAAACTTTTCGCCCGCTCTGAAGGCAATATACATAAGCAGCCAGCATGCATGTTCACAATACCTACTCAGTTCGTCCATTGCGATGAAATAAAGCACCCTGATTGGACAGTTCTCAAGGTATGATTCAATGCCGATTTCGGCACTTTATCACTTTTTTGGCAATTTGTATTGAATTCGACAACTTCCTGAAATTTTTCAAAAACAAACATTGGTCTTCCATGTGCAATTAAAAAAAATACAAACTCTATTTTAAAAAAATATTGTTCTCCTTTTCCATTCGATTTCCAATTTTTTTTTAAATTTCTGCTAGTTACAAATTATCAGTTTTTCATAAAATATCGCATCTAAATTTTTTTATGGAGTTTATTTTTTTAAATATAAAACTAAAAATAATTCCCTCAATATTCAAGATTAATTAAAAGGAAATTTAGCTATTTTAATGTGACGGAACATTTAATTACTTAAAATTCAATTTTCTTAAGTTAAAATATTTTTAATGAAACAAATTAGTGTTGTATATCAAATCAAAACTATTAAATTACCCCTTTAAAAATAGAAATTTAGTTCAGAATGGAACTTTAACTTTGAGAACTTGTATGAAGTTTTGGCAGTAAATATCTATGTAAATTTCAATTATTCGAAATCTTTCATTTTATAATTATTTTTGTAATCGAACTAATTACATATCATTAACTGCCTTTTTAAAAAAAATACTTCATTTGTGTTAGTAACAGTGTGATGCAAGACAAAAAAAACACTGCTAAAACAAATGACTAATTTGCATAAGGAGAATCGGAATATCGCCAGTTCTCTGGAGTACAATAGGCAACCTTAGTTTCTTTGACTTGAGAACCGTCCAATCAGAATGCGTTATTTCGTCGCAATGGACGAACTGAGTAGGTATTGTGAACATGCAAGCCGCCAGCCTCTTCCCCCTGATGTTTTGGTGCTGCCATCTAGTAGTGTCTTTTAAAAACGAAAAGCTACCCTATATAAATTTCAAACAGCTCTTTTTACATATATTTTACACTATCACCATATTTTTTTCTAGAGGCACGATTTTCCTATTATGTTATACTTAGTCTTAACATAAGATAAGAAATGGAACGAGAAGGTCGCATCACTGCTACAACTCAAAAGAAAGCAGTATTTCCACACACAAACATCAATGAAACATTCTAAACTTCATCTAAAACGGGCAATGGGCGAGCCACAAATGTTTTATTTTGGTTAAATAAAACAAAATCTAATTTTTAAAAAACTGTTCAGCATTCGATGTTGTTTTAAATAGTAGCTGAATATCCGTTGCACAAGAGATAAAAATTGGCTATTCGCCACGGCCCTCATAATTTTGAACCACGATCAAGCAAAGAGACCAGCACCTAAAAGCTATTTAAACAAGAAGATGTAGAATAACTATAATGGGCAAACCTAAATAGAAATATACAGGGTGGTTATAAAATAACGCTCCCTATTCGGAGTAGTCTGTAGCTTGAATGAATAATCCGAATGCAACAAAAATTGAGACACTAATCAAGAAGGGGGGAAAGAATGGTATCATAAAAAAGACAAAATCCTAAAAAATAATCATAAAAAAGAATCATCATAAAAAAAAACTCGTCTTTTGACCAGAATCTAAATTACGAAACGTCGTCAATTATGGCCAATTACTGCCAACACCGCTAATTACACCTCGTATTTTCGAACCCTTGTCAGCAGACGAGTTTCTTTTTTCCGAAAAAAGAATGGAAAAGAAAAGATAAAAAAGAAACTTGTCTCTTGACCAGGGTTCTAAATTACGAGGCATAGCCAATTGTGGTTCATTACGGCCAACACATCCAATTACGCGTCGTAATTTAGAACCCTGGTCGAGTGACGAGTTTGTTTTTTATGATTCCATTCTTTTTCCCCCTTCTTGATTAGTAAGTGTCTCAATTTATGATGCACTTGGATTATTCATTTAAGCTACAGACCACTCCGAATAGCGAGCGTTATTTTATAACCACACTGTATTTTGGGGTATTTTGTAATTTTACTATCACATTTCTTAATTTTGCTGTTAAAAAACGTCATTGTCTAAACTTTTGAATCGCTGTGTACCAAGCCGCCATCCAGCCTCGTGCTGCCATCTATTAGCTTCTTTTAAAAACAAAAACTTACCCTATATAAATTTCAAACAGTTCTGATAAAGCAGACCGGCATTAATGTTATGGTGTAACACGAAGTGCCTAAAGGGTGCATTTTGGATGCCATGACATAATTGTGTACTAGTTCAGAGTTAATAACTACTAGTTCAAAACTAGTAGTTATTAACTATCACTATTGTACTAGTTCAAAAGTTAATAACCTCACTCTTTAATTTTGAATACACTTTTACTACTGTCATCTATGAGGATTATTAGTAACTAAAACTTTAAAATGAAATGTAATAGATGAAAAACACAGATTCGTCTTGGGAGAGCTCTAATTTAATAGAATAAAGTGGATTACGTTACTTGTTACCAAACTGTAACAGTATGCATTAGAGGGTTAATGAAGTAGGTCAGGTGTAGTGCAACCCATTTGATCCAAATTCTAATAAAATCACTTGTCCTTGGATCTAAATTACGCCGACCTTCACCAATAGCAGGGCTGTAAGGAGCCTAGTGGTCAGGATCTCGGACTCGAGATCGGAAGGTTGAGAGTTCGAGACCCGATGCCACTGAAGACTTACCGAGTATATGCGGAGTACGTGCTCGTAAAATCTGTTGGGTCCGAAAGTCCTGTGGTCGGTCATTGCGCGTTCACCATCTGTACAGGTTCCTGGAGAAAATGTCCCTCCCCTTCAGGGACATGTCTATATTGTGGAGGTGGCGACAGATGGCAACATCTGTCATATGTGTTTGTGTGTGTGTTGTGTTGTCCTACTTGACGATGGTTTATAAGCGGGTCCTTGTGACCAAGCACACAAGCCCGAAAATATGTCAACCAACCAACAATCACCAATAGCTTTTGCATACCTCCAGAGGGACGATAATTAATAGGAACCCCAATTTGAATTGGACATGTTCTAACGAGTGAACCAGCATTGTATGTTGGGTTGTACAGGGTGGTTATAAAATAACGCTCGCAATTCGGAGTGGTCTGCAGCTTTGATGAATAATCCAAATGCAAAAAACTTTGAGACACTTACTAATCAAGAAGGGGGAACAAAGAATGGACTTATAAAAAACAAACTCGTCCCTTGACCAGGGTTTGAAATTACGAGGCGTATCTGGATGTGTTGGCCGTAATTGGCCATAATTGGCTACGCCTCGGAATTTAAAACCTTGGTCAAAAGACGAGTTTCTTTTTTATGATAGCAGTCTTTTTCGTAAAAAACAAACTCGCTTCTTGACCAGGGTTCTAAATTACGAGGCGTAATTAGCTGTGTTGGCCATAATTGGTCACAATTGACTACGCCTCGTAATTTAGAACCCTGGTCAAGAAACAAGTTTGTTTTTAATAATTATTATTTTTTATCATTATGTTTTATGGTTCTTTCTTGTTTTTATGATTCCATTCTTCCCCCTCCCCCCCTTCTTGATTAGTAAGTGTCTCTCTCAATGTTTGATGCATTGGATTATTCTGCAAGCTACAGACCACTCCGAATAGCAAGCGTTATTTTATAACCACCCTGTAAATACAGTGATGAGAGAGAGATGTGGTTCTGGCTCTGGTCTGGAACATGAAACTAGGACCGTCAATATGATCCTAATTTAAATAGAACTCGTTCTGAGGAAGTTGACTTAGGTGTAGTCCAGTTCACAAAGATCACATTCGATCCAAATTTTAATACAATCACTTGTGCTTGGTTCTAAATTACTCCGACCGTTTAACAGCTTTTGTGTAGCCCTTATGCGACGATAATTCAACTCAACCCGAATTTGGACTGAACACATTCTGAAAAGTGGATCAGCATTGTACGTTGGGTTATACTACGAGCAGTGTATGTTGGTTAAGTTTTTTATATAAATACAGTGACGAGAGAGATGTGGTTCTGGCTCAGGACTGGAACATGTAACTAGGACCGTCAATATGATCCTAATTTAAATAGAATACGTTCTGATAAAGTTGACTCAGGTGTAGTCCATTCACAAAGATCCCATTTGATCCAAATTTTATTGGAATCACTTTTCTTTGGGTGTAAATTACGCCGACCGTCACCAATAGCTTTTGTGTAACTCTAGAGCGACTATCATATTCCCAACCCAACAAAAAAAATTTAGTTTGAAAAATCGCCGCACTAGAGCTGCATGAAGGTTATTGGCGGTTGGCTTTTAAAAATGTTTTAAGACCCCACTGTGATTTTAGATTGACTTTAACTGACCCAGTGACCAAAACTGATTGGTTTGATCAATATTATAAGGAACTGATAAATTTTTAGCAAAAAATAAGATACATCGACCAACTAGCACCATCATTAAGCGCGCTTACATTAGTCATCGAATCCATGGATTGAAGAGCAAACTCAGGAATTTTTCCCTCTTGGGGATTTTCTCCCAGACAGAACCGGAATTACAGGGTTCATAGGGGGTTTCGCTAACCCTCCAATGAGGGTTAGCGAAGGAGGGTTGAGGAGGGTTTCATCAAGGATTCGGACAGACTATCATTTGGATTAGAAATTCTGCTCGACCTCTTTTTCCCCTAATGGGGATTTGGGCATTCCATGGATTCGATAAACCCGCCTATTAAGAGAAATCGTGCACAACATTTTCCGTAAAGGAACCCCAAATTTATTGTGTCTATAGTCCTATATGGTCTTAGATCCCTGCCTTTGAGGGGGAAGGGGGGGGGGCTATTTCATTTTTGATGATGCTTACGGCTTTAAAAATTTCGTAATGTTGTTCATAATACAGTTTCAAAATGCACAGTTAGTCAAAAGGAATAGGACAATAAGTAGGTAGGTACAAGTAGTTAGTACTGTAGTTTGGCTACAATAAACATTCATTCGTCTAAAAATAGTTTTCTTATTGTCCTATTCATTTTGACTAACCCTGTAGAATACTTAAATGCTTAGTTTCTATAGTTTTGTTTTGTTTTTAGAATGATAATTGATAATGCTATGATGGGTTAATATAAGACTGCCAATTGCTATTTATATAAAAATGGTTCTATTTTGAAATTATAAGCTATTTTGTCTGTTAAAAATAAGTATTTTCAATAAATAATATTTTTATATTTATTACTTATAAAATAATTTCAATGGTTGTGTAAAGAAACACTTTTTTGTAATACAACGTTAAAGAAAGATCAAGTTATTTGCCTTCTCCACTTCTTGATTTTTTGTAAGCTTACTTTTTCTTTAATTTGAAAGAATTGATTAAAATATACTGTAGCACTTGCAGGGTATTGACATCATGGAGATTCTAGTCTGTCGCTTTGTACTGGAGTTTTATAAGAGGTTTCACATCTACTTTAAGTATTTAAAAACATCAATGAGCTTATAATTTTTTGTGGATAGGTAGACTTTTATTGTAGTTGCACACATTTAAATACTTTACCTGTTATGCATGCTGGTTAATGATAAAAATTAAGAAAACAACACATAAAAATACAATGATTTTATTCAAATTCATATAAATTAAAATGAACAGAGCATATAATTGGTCACCCGCAACTTGTTTTCTGTACATTTTTTGCCAACTTGACACGTCAGATTTTTTAAAAGATCCCCATTAAAACTTAAAAAGGTGCAGTGTTAAAAAAAAAAGGTACATCCTTTTTCAGATGCATTGGTCAACTAATGAGTAACTGGAAATAGAATTGTCCTTTAGATGAAAAAAGCTCATTCTCTTGAAGTACAGAAAGGACCCCAATGATCTTGTAATTTTCTTAAATCTAAAACAAATACCTGAAAGAAAAAGGAAATGTTCAGTATGTAAACAATAATGATTTAGTTACTTAGAATCATATTTTATTCATTTTTTTTGGCTAAAAAAGGGATATTTTCTTGCATTAACTCATTCACAATGATTTATGAATACCATTTTCATTTCAGAATAAAAACGTTAAAATTAAGTGCTTTTTTATTTGTTTTACCAGTAAATTAATTTGTCCAACCTAATTTGTTCAGGACTATGGTCTTTATTTATCATATATTTTGTTTATTTAGCTTAACTTAAAACGAAAGCTTCTTTTTGTCTGGCAAGTTTTCTTGACAACTGTCGTTAATTGGTTAAGGGTGAGCAAAACATACCCTTATTTCTTTCGTTGCTTTGAATGTTAGCTCTCCTTTGCTTTTGATTTTTTTTTAACTCTCATTTATCAATTATTTAATTTTAGCAAAGAGGAAATGTTCAAGAAATTGTTTTTTGATTGTTGTTTGATCCTTTGGATCCTAAGTTGTTCTTTTTTCATTTTATCCTACCAGAAGTTTTTTTTTATTTATTTAACCCTTTCAGTCCCAAAAATTTACTGCACTACAGAAACTTCTGATATTCACGAAATAAGCTTGTTTTAGGTCAAATATACGAGTTCCATAAGAAAAAAAATCATTTAAATTTTTCATATGGTTTTTGAAATAATGCCAAAAATTTTTAAGTGTGGAAAACAACAAAATAAAAAAATATATATTACCTAAAAACACTTCGAGTTATATATTTTAAGGTATCTGACCATATTATTAAAAAAAATAAAGTAATTATTTTAACCGAAATTGTTTAAATTGTGTTTTAAATATGTCGAACTGAAGTGAACTTATCAAAAATCAGGAAAAACGCTCGTTGACTATTTTCTAAATAAAAAAAATAGTAGTTCTGACTTCTATTGAGATTAAAGTAAAATTTTGTCTGATAGAACAAAGTATGAAGAATCGAATGATGTGTGTTTGGATGTCATAGCGGGAAATAAACATTTTGAAAAAAATATTGAAAGTGATGATGCCAAATGGCATCACTGGGACTGAAAGGGTTAATTTACATTTATAATTAATGAATCTTTTAAAATTTTGGCAATATCAAATTAAAAATGTGCAAACTAAGATACAAAGAAAAAGAGGTGAACTATTTTATACAAAATATTGCTAATTGATAAATTTAGAATAAAAAATGGCATACTAAGAATTATCCAACTGTAAATGAAAAGTGAAAGAAGGAATGACAACAGTCAAGTTCCCCAAAAGTCCATAATTACTATAATAATTATCATTTAATTGCCTATACATTTTATATTTTCAATAGATTTTAAATATTTATTTTTAAATCATAATTTCTATATCTCTAACAGTTACACTACAGAGACAACTAAATTCACTCCGATTAAACTGAACATTCCAATTGAAGAGATAAGGGGAGGAATATGATAAGTGAGCAAAATTTGAAAACGAGAAAAATCAGCTTTTAAGTCTTTCGTTTGCACTTGTTAAAAACAGCACTTACAAAAGGTAAAAAATATACTTAATGTAAAGTTTGTGAAAGGGGGGGGGATCTGGTAGGTAGGTAGGTTTGAATTATCATCGCACTAGAGCTACACGAGGGCTATTGGCGACGGGTGTCGTATTTTAGAACCACAATCAAGTGACGAGCCAACACCTGAACAGGCACCCAACGCAACCGTTAAGGGCGACATCCTATGCAGCATTAGGACTTTGGAGCATATTTAACATGCACTCCCCTACACGGGGTATTATTTGTCGGACATTTTTGGGCTGCACGGGCTGTTTTATAGGTCGGCACATATTTTGGCGATGCCCGTACCCGAACCTGGTACCTTTCGCATGCTAGGCAAGTGCCTAACCGACTGGGCTCCCCAGCCCCCTAGGGGAATCTGGTTATCTGAATCTTTAAAAGGGGGAATAACATGCTCATTGAAACAAAAAATCTTCATTTTTTTTTTCAAAAATGTCACTTAGCATGTTCAATTATTGCTCAATTCTCTAACCTATTATATTTTCAATAGATTTCAAATATATATTATCTATGAATCAAATTTTGTTTTACAAAGTCTTGATCCCTAACTATTACACTAAGGGACAACTAAATTCACTCAGGGTTGATTCCATGAAAATATGCCGTGGACATCATTTTTTAAATTTTAACTTTTTTATTTTAAACAAAATCTACTCAGCAAAAATTCTTGACACTTTATTTTCTCTTTTTATACCTCAAAATAAACAGTTTGTAAAAAAATTCGAATATTAACTTTAAAATTTGAGTTAAATATAGATCATTAAAACTTTGTCATGTCTGTCACATTTGTCATGTCAGTCATGCTAATAAATATTTATAATATTTTACTATTTATAAATTTTTTAGTTTTTTTCTTTCTGGTTGGCACATCAAAATCTTATATTGATTCCAAAAAAATTCTAGACTTGAAATGCATACCAGGTAAGAGCAAATGGTAATAATATAAGGTCACTCAAAATCTGTGTCTCAATTTTGTCATGTCAGTCACGGCATGTTTTAACCCAATTAGTTTTAAGTATTTTCTCTTGAATGAAAATTTCAGCCTTTTTTATAATCAAGACCTTTATTTGCATCACCCCATTGCAATTTTTTAACAGTCAATTAACATTTAGTACTTTTTAAGAGTCAAGAAATTTGTCGTATGTCATGTCTGTCACGAATGGAATTGACCTCAGAATAAACTGAAAACACCAAGAATACTATTTTTTTTTAGCTGAATATTAAATATATTGTATGAAAACCATTATGGATAATACTTACGCTACCGTCAGAAGCACTAGCACCAACTTTATCACCTCTGGAATTCCAACATACTTCGAAAATGCCGCCAGTACCCTTATAACTGTGAATAAGATTACCACTCTAAAAGAGAAAAAAAGTTTTGATGTTAATTAAAATTAAATGAAACAAAAACTGACAAAGAAATTTCAAAATAGACCCATACTGGTATCGTAGATTCATGGTACTAAACTATTAATAATCTAGCTTTACCAATCGCCCTTGCTTACAATAAGAGTGACAAGAACAAATGGATTTGATTCAATTGATGTCTCACTTGAGCTACACAAGGGTTATTAGTGATAGACCAGTGATTTTGAACATTGGTCAAGTCCCAAGGCAGCTGAGCTGGCACCCAAAGCAAAATTGTAAATGGGATTAGGATTTTCAACCACAACAGATTAACCTTACCCAGTCCCACAAGCATAATTTCTTTTATGTGCCTGATTTTTTACTTTCTACCTATTATGAAATATAAGGCAATGAACGTATTATGATGAGGTCAAAAATCCGAAATCGAGATTTTGTTTTCTGATAAAAAAAACTCATTCAAAAACACTGATTCCGAAAAAGTGGTTTGAACATTATTCCGTAAGTCTGTAACCACTCTACAGCTTGAACTAAAATAGCTGTGGACTTCAAATTTTGTACACAAAGTTCTAGTACCCGTTAGACGTCATAAGGTTTTTGAGAAAATTGTGCATGCATAAAAGGTAGCTGTGATAGAACTTTGACAGTTTGAAATTTTTTTTAATTATCTTATGATGATGGTGTCATGTCCATGGATAAAGATGATATGGGACCAAAGGTCTCATAGACTGCTTCAGCGATCTGCAGACAGTGGGCTTCATAAAGGTCCATGTAGGGCGAGTTGGTGATTTGCTGCGATTTTGCAAGTATGGCTGGACAAGAGAAAAGATGTTTTGGATCCAGTTCCGAGTCAGGACAGTAGTTTCTGCTTTGCTGGAGTATTTAATTTCCTAGTTCCAACTTTTTTGGATTTCCATCTCTTTGAAGTGGCCTGTCCTTAATCTAGTTAAGGCGGTCGCTGTTACCCTATTGGTGTTTAATTCGCAGACTTGGTGTTAGGTGTTTAGTCAATTTTAATTTTTAACACTGAAATTATTTAATAAGGTATATAATTACTTTCAAATGCATTAATTTATTGAGTGATAATATTAAAATTTCTGTAGATTTACACATCCTTAGTTTTTATCATGCATAATCCCTTTACAGCATATCTAAGACGAGTACAGAACCTTCTGACAGAGTAAAGAATAAAAGTAATCTAACCAAAAAAAAACCTTTAATAAAAAGTATATTATTATTTTACCTGTGTGGACCATATATGCACACACTTGTCGAAAGAGCCACTGGCAAGGTACTTTCCATCGGGGCTGAAAGCCACACTATACACTGGCTCAGAGTGCTTGGTCAAGGTGTACAGGCAAGCTCCTCTCTCCACCTCCCACAAACGAACCGTAGAGTCAAAAGAAGCACTGAAATGTAAAATACAGGATTTGTAGAAATACTGTGGGAAAGAAATTTGGGATGTCTTCTAAGAAAAGTAAATCATCAACTTGAAACAAGGTAGAACATATTCTGGATATTATGTTAAAGGTCGGTATAACAAGCAGGCAGAAGGTGATTTCTATTTACGAATAAACTTAATCAAATTTAAAATAACTTGGTTTTAATTAAACACATTTACATTATTTTCAATGATTAGTCAAAGACTAAGTGTTGGACCGAACAGAGCGTTGAGGTCAGCAGCATTTTTATTTCTCCTTTATTATAAGCATATTTATAAATAAACAAATATCTAACCATTAAATACGTAGTTTTCTCAGAAATTAAATTCAAATAGCTTTTGAACATTTTAAGAAGAGTAAATATTATACGTTTATTAAAATATTTAGGTTTGGTGGTACGCCAAAATTTCTAAAAAGTAACGTTTTCTCAATTTCTCTAAAAGCAGACGCAGAAAAGTTGGGAACCCCTGATCTAGTTTTTATGTGTATTCTTTCATAACCGATAACAGTTCAATTAAGCTTCATGGTACTTTCTTCATCTTACCTTGCTAATATAAGATTCATATTTGGATTATTGGTTCCTGGCCCAGTTGGACTCCACTTGATGGTGTAAATTTCCTTATTATGGGCCTGCAAGTCATGGACACAACTGTCTTGCTTCATATTCCAGATCTAGAAACAAAAAGTTTTAGTAATAACTTTTTAAGATAAAAGTTAAAACATTATTATGGATAAATGCAATTCTAATACCCCTGAATGGAAATATTTTTATTGCATAGGGTAGACTAACCAGTGAATGAACATTTAAAGTGCTGCATATAAAATAAACACCAGGTCATAATGACCAGGACAACCAATTATATGTCAGCTTCCTACTAGAAGGGAGGAAGTCAGTGTTTCCAATCCATCCAGTGGAATGATTTTCAATCCTTATTTTTTAAAGTATTTACCAACTGTTAATTCACTGGGGCCTGTTCACTCACTGGTCAGTCGGCTCTTTTATTAAATAAAGATTTGACAAAACTAATTTATTAGAACAACAAGAACACATGCATATTTTTATTATGTGAGTAGCACTAAAATACTTTAAACTTTTTTTATAACTATTTATTTTTTTGCAAAGAAAAAATTTTACACAACAAAAATAGCCTTAATGACCAGAATGTTAAGACAATATTGATAAAGACCAAATAATAATACTAAACTGAAACTCTAAATACTAAACTATATTAATACTACTCTCTTAAAGTAAAATACTAGCCAAAAGTAACATTACTTTTCAATTTGAACTAAATTTAATAGTTTAATACATTAAAAAAAAATTCTTGAGTTATTTCTGAAATACCAAAATATGAGTAATTTTACTTATACAACCCTAAGGGGTGTTTAAAGATTCATTACTTACCTTTAGAGACATATCATCCGAGCATGAAGCAAGTAAAACCCCTTGAGGGTCCCATTTAATGGCATTCACTTCATTCTAAAACACAGGGTTAATTTAACTCAAATGGCACAAAATTTATCAACATTAAACATGTCCACAGAATACAAATAAATTAAAAATGTGTAATTAACACCACTTCAAAATTAATTCGGTTTCAATGAACTAAAGCTGCATAGGAAGAGGGGATTTGTGCTAAACTCCTCGGCACAACAACAAAATTATTGGTCCAAGGCCTACCGTGCCCATTTTAGCTTTCGTGACCTAGGGCTCTGGGATGCTATGCATATGTCCCGGAAAGGTGATCAACCTCACGCAGAATTCCCAGTGTTACCAAGCATGTTTAGTACCCATTTTATCAACCTACTTAAGGGATGAAAGGATGGGTCAACCTCGCCCAATCCAGGATTCAATCCCTGGACCAGTGGCATGGCAATGCGAAGCACTACGACTAAGCCCCTGGGCCCAACACTCGCTAACAATGAGCCTCAAAATTTTGAACAATAACTTCTAATTTACAATTAACACATTTTTAGAAAAGGCTTTTTTTCAAATAAACATCACAGTTCAAAACAAGGCTTATTTAGGAAAAATTGAATTTAAGAATTTTTATACAAAAGATTAGGATAGGTTTGAATTATTGTCGCACTAGAGATACTGGCTATTGGCGACAGGCGTCGTATTTTAGAACCACAGTCAGGTGACGAGCCAACACCTGAATAGGCACCCAATGCAACCGTTAACCGCAGCGTTAGGACTTTGAAGGATATTTAACGTGCACTCCCTTACACGGGGTATTATTCGTCGGACATTTTTGGCTGCACAGGCCGTTTATAGGTTGGCAGCTATTTGGGCGATGCCCGGACCCGAACCTGGGACCTTCTGCATGGTAAGCGAGTGCTTAACCGACTGGGCTCCCAAGCCCCTAAAAAACATTTATAGCTCAGACTGCACCAAAATATGTACTTACAGTATGGCCAGTAAAAGTTTTCGTAGGTTTATCCACACCCAATTTGCAAACATGGATACACTGGTCAGTTGAACACGATGCAAAACTGGTGTTTGTTTGCCAGTCCACATCCAAGGCAGGAGCTACCAAAATTAATTCATACATTATCATATATTTTTAAGCAATTAACAAAAATTTATTATCACTTTGCCCAATGATAAGATAAGGTGGAACAATTTTAAGGGTTTTCAATACACAATCAGAATTCCAAATATGGTACGTATTGGATTGTAAAGGGGATGTATTAAAAATAGAGCAATCTTTTTGTAATAAGAGACTTACATTTGGAGGAAGGGCATATTGTTTTTTAATAATTGAGAATCAGAATATTTTACACATATTTTTTAATTATAGACACTTTCTGTTTAAGCGCTTTCACAAAAACCAAAAGCCAGTACTACAACAAAAATGCTTAAGTCATTGTAACAAAAAATTGTTTCTTGTTGCAATTCAGAAATGAAAAAACTCTATAAACACTTAGCACTAACTACAAGTTGTTTGAAAATTTGTCATTATTATTTAACTGTTTAGATAATAATTTCATTGAAAATCACATCATCAAATAATTAAATGGTATTTTTGTCAAACACTTTAAAAACATTTAAAACATGCTTTTACTAATACAAGTTTACAATGTGGAACAACAATCATAAAAGTGTATCGAAGATATTTTTTTAAATGCTAACCTTTATGAAAAGCAAACTGCTGAGTGCATTGTCCAGTACTAGCTTCCCATATGATGGTAGTCTGAAAAGCAAAATATAAAATTAAATATAAATAAGAAAACGATATGAATATTAAATATAAATTAAATTACTAGAATAGAATAAATGAAACACATACGCAATGGATATAACTAAATATATGTTATTAAACATTGTTTAATAAAAAGCTGACTGAGTAACTAGGAAATTACATTCACAATGCAACCAAAAGATAAACAAATTTTTCTTTTCGATTTAAAAACACTTAAATTAATGTTTGCGAAAAAAATCTTCGATAGGTTCATATTAATGATTTAATTCCTATGCAATAAATCGCAAATTTAACAAACCCTCAACCAAAAAAACAAAAAAAAGTGGAGACACATGAATTTGAAATATGTAACATCTTCTAGATGTGGGCTTATAATTATAAGTTCACCATTAAAACAAAAAGTATTCAAAATATTTCTGAAAATAAAAGAGATGTTACTAAAATATAGTATTAAGTTATCATAACTTAATTTTTGTTAGAATATCGCTTAGTTCACCTTGTATTAACCCTTTAACTATGACTTTATGAATACCATTAAAGACTTCATTTCCAAATAAAAAAAGGTAACTTTACATTTTTTATATTTGTTTTTCATGTAACTGAAAGTGCCCCACAAAATTGTCTAGTACTGCAGTTTTTATAGATCTAGTAGTTTTCAGCTGAAGAACCCTTTTACTATGACTTTATGAATAACAATAACGCCTTCATTTATAAATAAAAAAAAGATAACTTTAAATTTTTTACATTTGTTTTTCATGTAAGTGAAGATGCAACACAAAGTTGTCTAGTACTACAGTTTTTATAGCTTTAATAGTTTTCAGCTGAAGAAGAAAGCTTATTTTCATGTGACAAATTTTCTTTTCAAACATGAATGTTTTAACAAAGGTTCAATTGCTTTTTTTTTTTAACTTACTTTATCAACACCAGCACTTAATATATAGTTTCCTTTCTTGTTCCACTTCAATGCAAAAATGGGTCCTTTATGTTGGCCTAAAGTACTTGCTAACCTTCCTACGAACAAAAAATTTTAATTCATTCAGTTTGCATCAAAATGCTATGCTTCACTGTACTTTAAAAAAAACAACAGCATTTAGCTTGATAAAATGAGCATAAAACCAATAAAAAAAAACAATTTTTATGAATAATAAATATTTCAATTACCATTTTTGATATATTTCACTGGGGAAAAAATTAAAAAAATATTTGCAATTAGATGACCATTTCCTTTATATCCAAAAAATATATATATATACAGAGAATATCAGTGACATTCTTTATAAAAAAAATCTCTTTGTAGAATATAATAGGTTAATCTTTATGATTTCTTTAAAAGATTAATAATTACAATTTTGCTTAATAATTAAACAATTTGTAATGAGAAGCTACGCATACCATCAGTTGTCCATATTCTAGCAAAGCCATCATAGGAACCAGTGGCCAAAAGGGTACCATCAGACTGAAAATGGAATAAATTTAACAAAATAGCATTATTTCAATTTTGTAATTATTTATAGATAGTATTTTAAACAAAAATAACAATTTAATAATTTCATTAGTTTACTTCAGTAAGTAATTAAAAATACACTAAATGAAAGCAAAAATATATTTATTACAGACACTATTAACTTCTTAAAAAAATTAAAATTAAGTTGAGGAATTTATGTCCTTGCTCTTTTAAACAGTCAAATAGAGTTTATTTACTATCATTTTACTCAATCGACACTCCTTTCCAACCTAAGTTGGGTAAATAGAAATATGCTATGGAAAAGATCCTTAAATGGATGTAAAGAGTTCCATAAATTATTTATGAATCCAGCCAAGAAACATGTTTAAAACATTAAAATCAATTAGAGTGTAACAGATTTGAATATTAATTGAGAAAAAGTAGCAATTTTATCAGAATGAAAAGTGTATTTTGATTGCATTGTATTAAGATAATTTTGTACGTAAATATTACCCTACAAGAGTTTCCAACTAACGGACCAATCGCGCTTTTCCCCCTGCCGTTTAACTATTTGTTTTTACCCAAGTTAGGCTGGCACGGAGTGGAGTAGGGCTTTTTGAAATAAGTTATTTTATATATATTTAATTAATAAACCCATATTTTTTTTTATCTGATCAGTACCAGGTACTTTATCCAGTATGTATTATGCAAACCCTAACATGAACAACCGTACATTAAAATACCAAGATGCTCTTCTGTGACTCACATTCCAATCCAAAGATGTAACATCTTTATTACTAGGCACTTCAGTTCCTCCTTTAGTAATGCAATGTCTTAACACCAGTTGGTTGCTGTTGGAAATTGGAGTGTCATCCATATTCCAGATTCTAGCTGTTGAATCACCAGATCTATTGAAAATGTTAGGAAAATATACTTATAAAAATAAATTAAATGCTTAACTTACTGCATTTATTTGTATTGGGTCTATTTAAATATTTCACCTAAGCAATTACTTTTGATGTTTTCATGTAGTGCTTACATGGATTTAAAATCCCGCCTCCATAAACAATGCATGTGTTCACTTCATTCTATAAGCATTCAGTGAACATCACTATTAAGTTGTATTTGTTTTGGTTGGTTTGAAAAACGAACATTTCTAGTAGCTCTTGTAGGACGTTTTTATCATGGATGTTAAATCTCGACGCAATTGTATTATAGGTTATTTTTCTGACTGATTGGTTGTTGAGTAAACATGACTTTTATGCTAATTTGTTGTTTTTGCTCTGTATTCATGCAAACCGGGCACTGTAACCGCGCCCATAGATTTATGTATAAATACTGTGTGATTCTTTTACTTTTTGGCTTCTGACTTACTTGCTTCTACCTACTCAGATGAGTTAGGCTGAATTTGTTTGCCTTAGTGTGTGGCGTCTGTTATGATTTATTTTTTAATTTAATCTTCAAATAAATTTTAGATTGTTTTTAAGAAGTCTCCATGATTATTTAGGTTTATATGCTTACATTTTTCCCACTGTGTTTTTTCTAAGTTAATATAAAAATCTCTGAAGTTAAGGTTAATGTAGGACTTTTTGCAATGCCCTTTGTTAACCTATAACAGAAAAGGTTAAGAAAATTTAGATGGATTTCAACTTGTTTCATCATAGATCTTGTAATTTAAAAGTTTATTCGTGTAGTAATAAATCATCGTGAAAATAATAATTCATGCCTTTGAACAGGGGCGGACTGGCCCGGGCGGATAGTCGGCGATCGCCGAGTGGGCCAAACTGCCAAGTGGGCCAAAAACAATATGATAATATTCGTTTAAATGGGGAAAAAATCTACAAATACTTGAGTGTGTATTAAAACATACAAAATAAGTGAAAACAACTCAATATTTTTGAAATAAATTTAAATTATGTCTAAAAGGGCCAAGGGCGTACCACCATTGAGCATAAAAGGGGCCCACATTTTTTTCAATCGGGCCAAGGGGCCAACTTTGCCTCTGAAACACCTTATATATATATAACATATAAAATGGGTCTAAAATTTTTGTTCGAATTGAGCCCAATGTGATTATAATTTGGGCCTATTGGTCCACATTGCCTCTGAGGCTCCCTAGGATATCTCCTGAGGCTCCCTAGGAGGCTCCCTATACATAAAAGGGGTCGATACATAATTTTTTTCAAATAAGGGCGCAGGGTCCCACTTTTCACTCGAAGGCCTCTTATATACATTATACATGAAAAGGGCCTGATTTTTTCTTTCAAATTGAGCTTAATATGTAGTCCTAATTGGGCCCATTGGCCCACATTGCCTCTGAGCTACATATATTTTATGAAAGGGGTCAACAAATTTTATAATTCAAATAAATCTACTAATGGAAAGTCAAAGTTTAAAATGCAAAAGATGCTTAGTTTGTGCCTTCAAACTTTAGCATGAACTCAATCTTTATGGGCAGACGTACCCTTCATTGCACAGAGCGTACAAATATATCTTGACTCTTTCATGCACACAAGTTTCATGTGAAAGCTATTTTTCAGTTTTGAAGCTCATAAAAAATCGTTTACTTTCGAACATGGGACAAGATCGCCTTGAGAACTAATGCTTTTGTATGTTGAAAGAGATTTTAAGTACGACTATGAAAAAGCTATGGATGACATGGCTTGAAATTCCAAGGCTTATCTAGGCTTGATGAATATTTGTAAAATAAATGTATATCGATGTTATAAGGATAATTAAAGATAACATAACTTCTCCTATAGATTTCATATTGATTTTTTTTACTTTTAATCAAAACAGCTTGATTAATTAATAAACATACACATCGATATCCTGTATTATGGTATGATGGGCCAAAGTCATGACTGCGCCGAGTGGGCCAATCTTAGCCAGTCCGCCCCTGCCTTTGAATCACCAGAAAAGGTTAATAAAATTTAGATGGATTTGAACTTGTTTCATATGGCTTTGAATATAAAAGTTGATTCATGTAAAAAATAAATCACAGTGAAAATAATAATTTGAGAGTTCCAACAAACCTTTGCAAAATGGAAAATTGCATTATTTAACTAAAGCTATGATACAATTTTACAGGGATTGGAGGAATGAGTTACTTGCGAACATTACTTTTTCCAGGTAACACTGTCAGATTTTTCAGAAAGTAACAGTAGCATAGTCACTTTTAGCAGTAACTGCAAAAAGTAACTAAGTAGATTAACGAAAATGAAGAAAGCGTTAACAACAAAAAGTAACTCACAAGATTAATGAAAAGATGTTACTTTTTCGTTACTTATCATGCCGCTCTTTGCAGATATTATCATGTCGCTCTTCACAGATATTTTATGCACAGTTCGGCTTTTGGCCTAAATTTAATTGTTTAATATTTAATCCCAGTTACTTTCAGAAATTTCAAGTTATAAGAAAAATTGAAATATAGCCATCTTACTGTACAAGGTCTCCTTTTTCTGTTTCAGAGGAAACACATTTTGTTTAAATTGTTTTTGGCATAATTTTATTTTTTCAAATAATTTTCAATGGCAACAAACAAATAACAAAATTTTAAATGAAATGTTCTTACCCTGATGCTAATAAGTCCGATGTGGGATTCCAGGCACAAATAAAAACTTCGGACTCATGGCCTCTCAGAATGGTGGCACGACTACTGGGAATTTCAATGCTTGCATCGACAACCATATTGTCTGTATGATTACCTAAGGGACATAAAAGATGTTAAACATAAAATTGGATAAAACTTCATTATCAGTTTTTTAAATAGATTCTTTTTAAAATTTATTAATTTATGCATTCATAAATAAATATTTTCTAAAATACTAAATTTTATAGATATTCCTAAAAATATCCTTTTAGTTTAGTATCTTATTTCGACATTTATCTTCCTCCAATCAATATACTATAGCCTTAATCTAAATTGATTAATTTCCTTGTAAGAAAGAATTAGTTTTTTTTTTTTTTAATATTTGCTTGTTGATTAAAAAGAGTATATGCTCAAGCCCAAAACTTACAGTCCCAAGTCATTATTTTGAAAATAACCGACACACTTTTTTAAATTATTGTAATACAAAACTATACTTTCAAATTATACAATGCTTTTATAAGATTTAAAGAAATGGCTTATTTTAAAGGTACGAAGATATAAATAGATTTTCAAACCAAAAACAATTGAGAAAATGCAACAAGTAATCTTACTTCCATTGTCATCGCCATTAGCATTAGTATTTTCGGTTTTCACGACTGTATTTTTGTTGTGAGCCTGTTGCTGTCTTAGCAATACTGTGTCTGGCATCACAGCATCAATTAACGATAACGATTCTATCATTGTTTCGTTGCCATCCTTGAAAAAAAAACATATTATAAAAAATTATTCTTTTTATTTTATTCATATCAAAAGATGAAATTTGTTTTAATGTGAGAGGTAAAATGTTAAATAGTGCATTGTTTTTAAAAATATCTCTATCGATTCACTTTAAATGTTTTTATTCAAATTTAAAAATAACTCCAATTTTCTTACCCTGGTATTGGTATATCAGGGTATATTTACATAAATATGGAAGTTTTAGTACTTAAAAAATCATTTTTAATACTCACTATTAATTACATAATATCATAAAAAAATAGTTTGAAAACTTAAATTTCTTATGGAAAGAGTTTCTAATATATGTAATACATAAACTGATTTTTTTATATAGTAAATAAATCACGTTTTCTATTGTACGAAGAAAATTTAGCGTTAAAATTACAAGATTAGTATGAAGGAAATAAGTAAACTTACTTTCACTGTACATGAGATTTAAATTTAAAATAAATAACTTTTTTAAATTTTAAATTAAAACATTTCTGTACCGAAGGATTTTTTTAAAAAATTCCTCCAAACTTTTAACTTGAATAAAATTTTAAAAAATTCACCATAAAAATTGTGCTAGTTCTTTGAAAACTTACAGTAAATTTTTTATATGTTTACACCTCCGCATCCCTCATGTGATAATGAACATTTTTTTTTTTAAACAATTTTAGTTCAATGACAATTTGGCATCATTCTTTAGAAATTCTTTTCTGATCGTCTATAGAAATTTATGATATCAAAAAGCACATCATTCGATTCTTCAAATCTATTAGAAAATATTTTTTATTAATCCCAATAGATGTCAGCCCTATTATTTTTTTAATTATTATCAAAAAAATGATGATGCCAAATGGCATCACTGGGACTGAAAGGGTTAAAAGTTTTTTTCTGAACTTACTTCTCCAATGCTGATCTCTGCTTCAGTATATTGCAGGCCCTTCTGTATAATAGATAAAAGAGCAGCTGGTGGAACTAAGGCCCCATTGATATTCGATTGGCTAATATGGCTTTCGATTCCAAATGTGTATGCCGAATGGGAAAACCCTAACAAAAAGTTTAAGATTATGATAGAAGGTAAATTGAAAATTAAAATCTGTAACTAAAATAAACTAAGATAATGCTATAGATTCTGATATAAAATTTAATAAGTTAAAATAGTATTTAATATCTATATATATTTTCTCTTAAGACTAATGTTTTGTACCAAAATAACTTATTTAGACAATTGACTTAGTACAGTAAAAAGTGAAGGGTGAAGAGAATATTGACAGTAATTTTGCACAAGGAAGTCCAATAATTTTTCCAGGATCTTTGTGGCATACATATCCATTTTTCGATAAATTTTTTATTAAAATCTGGCAGGATTAAATAAAAAAATACATACTTAGACATCCAGAAAGCTTGCTGGTCTTTCTTATGCAAATGCCTTTTGCTAATAAACTTAAAACCTTAGGCAGTATGCCTCAAGGAACAGTCTCATGGACTTAACATGAAAAAGTAAAGAAAGGACAAAAAAAATGTTTCACCTCCTCTTAAAAATTTAAATTTTGAGTTAAATTGGTAGTTAAACTAAAGAATCGTGGCCGGATTTGGAGTCTATTAAAAATATTGCCAAGTCAAATGACAACAAACTACGGTGCACGCCGAGATAACCAGTGAATGACCGCAGTATGCAGAACGTGACATGTTAAGAAACCTTTCCATTGCTAATTTCGCCAAGATTAATTTACGATGGTCAAAAGTATCTAATAAACACACTGGATCCTGCATATTAGTTAGACTTTGGAGACTATTAAGATAAATAATAATAATCTTTATTAATATCAATCAAGAAACTATAAATAAAAATACAAAAGCAAAATCATATTAGCTGCTAAGGGGAACATTCCCGTTCCAGCAGCCTAGAAAATAAAATATTTTTTAACAATGTACAAATAAATAATGAAACATAATAAATTACAGAATCACAGTATTTGGCAAGAGATTTTTTTTTTAAGTTACTTATGCTTCGTGTATACAAAATTAAAAATATATGTCTATGTTGTCAATGAGTATAATAAATTTAAAAAGAGAGCACTTAAAAGATGAGTATTTGTCAATATTTTGAATAGAGATTGGTAAACTATTAAAGAATTTAGAAGCTAAATAATAAAAAATGTTTTCTAAAGATTTCTTAAGAAGGGAGGATATAAAACAACTTTAATATTAATATCGCTAACAATGATACAATAGTTTTAAAAAAAATTGCATATAATTTGTAAAGAGCCTTACCAGATTCTTGTAGGTAACGGTACACAAGGAAATTAACTTCATCACTGCTAAAACTCATTTTGGGCAACTAAAATAACAAAAGTTTGTAAAAGTAGGCATCACAAATGAAACTAGTCTTACACACTAAATAAAGTCATAAGATTTAAGAAGTGCAGTAAACCTGAGAATCACCAGTGCATTTTGCAAATAAAGCTACGTTTATTGCAAAAGCAGTATATTTACCAATAAGCCTGCAGGATAAAACCCTTTGACATTTATTTTTAAAAACTAATTTATTCACATTAAAAATACGTAATACAGCAAGGATTCTATGTACACACAGTAGTGGTCAAAAGTGTGAATTTTTCTTTAAAGTTTCATGTTTTCAACATTGTGTGCTTGTAGAATATATTAATTTTCACTTTTGGCAATTTTTATTACTAAACCTCTACATTAAATTGCCTACAATTTAATGCATAAACGTTTGTATTTTACTAAAAATTAATATATTTTACAAGCACACAAAGTTATATGAAACTTTAACAAAAATGTCCACACTTTTGGCCACCACTGTACAACTACATTAAAAATTTGCTATACCAATTCAATGGTAAATTTACTTTTACGAACAAATATGTATAACTAAGTATAGAGAAATAGTTAATATCAGAGGAGACAGCGATTTTTATGGGTGACTTTTTAAAGGAATTGAAGTTTTGAAGAACCCTGAGCGGTAGAAATTTACTGTACGGTAAACATTGGCGAACTTTCCGAAATCGCGCCAGAAGTCCGTATTCTGGCGACTTTTGACGTCATGCTCTCTTCACAACGATGACGTTTTCCGGCAACCCTATCTAACCATTATGAGTTTCGGTCAGGTCAGACAGGTTGCCACTAAAAACTATTTATCGCCAAATCGGAAAATCGCGCCAATGGTTACCGTACAGTAAAGGTGAACCCCCTGAGCTCCATAAAAAAAATTACTACAAATTTAACTAAACATATAAATAGGCGATACAGAGAGAGTAAATCATCAATTACTTGGCAATCATTTTAAGCTAATAAAGAAAGCATTAAAATTAGAGACATGCTAGCTAATGTTGGAATTGTCCATTGCATATAGAAAAGGCAAAAAAAAATACACACTTACAATACAATGGTAAACTTTTCAAAAAAAATGCACATAAACAACCATAATTTATTTAAGAAAGGCTTTAATGTATCAATTAAAATACAACTTTAGCAACTGAAAGTTATAACTTGGATGCAAACTCGGTAAATAATTAATTTCTTTAAATATAAAATCCGTAACATTTATACGGTAATACAGGGTAATTTTATCACATATGTAAAAGCCATTAAAATAAGCGTTCAAGCAGTACTAAAATAGAACAACCCTTAATAAGTAATCCCATGCTTCATACTAACCTTTAGAGTAATTTAATTCAAAAACTGTATTTCTATAAATTATTCAAAACGATCATTATTGGAATCTATCGGTGAAAGGATAGCGTCTGAACTAAACTAAACACTTGTATTCGACAAAAACTTAATTCCCACGGACGAATAACATTTAAAAAACTTATTTTAAAAAACAGAATTAATGGCAGTGTTTCTAAATAAGTATGTACAGTTTAATTTTGTAAATTAAGCTGTTTGTTTTGTAAGTTGACAGAAAAACGAAAAACTCGGCTCATGAACTTTGACAATTACGATTAGGAACATCTCTTAATCGATACATTTTCAAAAAAAATAATTTTTAGAAACATTTTTATTTTCAAATAAAAATCACATAAATAGGTTTAAAAAATAAGCTCATAAAAAATTCGAATTTTTACTTATAGCAACTAAAATAGTAAGATATATGATCAATATTTCTATTACGTCCCTTGAAAAGAAATTTTCGCACTGCAGCTAGAAACTAGAATGCACAAACGACGAATCTTTTGGCCTTGAAAATCCGAGGTTTTAGTTTTCTTTCTAAAAAGGGTCGACTTAGGATTTTTTTTATTGTTATCATTATTTTATTTTTTTTGAGCGAATTGCAGCATGGAAGTATCATTATCAAATCACTCCAACTAAGTTTTCACACGATATGCCGTTTATTCACACTGAACGATCAAAGTTAGCCTTGAGCAAAAATTAAAAGGCTCACAAGATGTACCTTTTGAAGCGCTTTTTGCTTTGAAAAGGGACAATCACTGAATCACAGGAAGGGATATGATCTGCAGAAAGTTTTTAAAATCTTTAATGCTATGCTTCAATTATACCTAAACCGACCTTAAGTTTGCAGTATACAAATGTTCTACGAGAAGTAGGGTAAATAGTTCCCATTTTTGAGTGCGAGAATCGAATACAAAACGGTATTTCACATTCAATAAACAAATTCATTTGTTATTTCAAGACATAAATTTATTATTTTTATTAGTTTAGCTTCAGTTAGAGTGTTATTTTAATTATTTTTTTCCCTCGATTTTGACGTAACAGAGCGCACGAATATCAGGGTCAGAGGAGCAGCCAATAGGAGGATTCGAAATTGCGGCGCCAGCCGGGTTGTTTACGCAAATTCCTCCGCCTAGTACATTTCTCTGCTGCAAACTTAAGGTCGGTTTTAGTATAGTTAAAATATCATATGCTATAAAATTCGGGGATTCCAATACTTTGACCTATTTATTATGGTGTAATAATAAAACTAGGTATAGTGAAAAAGGGAAACCTACCTTGTTTTTTAGTTCTTCAGCTATGTTGTACAGGGAATGGAGCTTATTCCTGTATTTTATGAGGATACGGTTAGTTTCTGTAAAAGTATCTTTTATCCTAGAGTATCTCCCGTGTCTTACTGTCTCCATAACACACTATTTCCTGTAATAAAACGACGGCATATGCGAAGTAAAAAAATAAGTTCAAAGAAATTTTTCTTCGATTTAATATCAATTAAAAAACTACTAACAGATTTTTCAAATAACATTATCTGCGCTTAAATATATTTTAGTAGTGAAAAAAGAATGAAAGCATTTGAAAATCAAAACTAAATGCACACTGAACGGAATTATTGTTCTCCAGAGTATTTCTAAGTCTAAGGGTAATGTAATATCTCTGGATTGTTTAAAATATCTGAATCAAAGAAAACCTTAGCGACTCTTTCGAAAAAAAATTGTAGAAAACAATAAAGTCCTTTCGAAAATAAACAATGCATTATTTCCGCAATCAATTTTGAAATTTTAATGAACTATAGATTTATAATGAACATCACTTACAGAATATTCGCTTCTACCAATTTAACAGCCAGCATAAAAAAAATGATCAGAATGAATAATTTAGTGGGTGGAAGCAAAACCAATGAATCACTTGATCGTTCAATTGAAATGTTCGGATTTTTTTCATTGCAAAACACCCTATATCGAAATGCATAACTGATATTTCATTCGTGCATATTTGGTGAATCACATTTCAAGAATATAAACGGCTCGTGCAGCCAAAAAAATTTTCGACGAAAAATAACCCTTGTGAATGGAGTGCACGTTTAATACTGCGTACGATTTCGTCCTTAAAATTTGCACTGGGTGCTTACTCAGGTGTCGGCCCGTAACTTGACTGTGGCTCTAAACTACGACGCCAATAGCATTCGTGTGGCGCCATAAACGAGATGTTGTTGAAACAGAGTTTGACTGAAATCTAGTTACAAAATAAGACATTCACGTCCAAACAAGCATTTTGTGCAACATAACTTGGAATGGGAATATTTCTTATGATGTCACGCTCACCATCTTGAGATTTCATTGGTTGTTTTCTTCGACAAAGTGTGGAAACAAACCCATTCCCTTTTGCATATGCTTATATTAAATGTATATCGTAAAGATACACAGTTTAATAATAAAATTTAAATTTTCAAGCTTATACGAGCAATATAAAAACTTACCTCACAATTAAACAAATGAAAATGCCAATCCTCAATCAATTTTATGCGCCTAAGAAAGATAAGAATTAGAACACAACTACCATTCGAGTTTCTTTCATTCTAAGATTCTACAATTCTTCTTCTTTTATACTTTTTCGAGAGCTCAAAAATAGCAAAAATAAAAAAAAAACTTCGACTTGATAGGTAAGGATTGTCTGGCTTCAATGACTTCTAAGAAGGGGGGGGGGGGGAATGAGAGGAGGTTTTGTAAGGTCCTATTAAAAAATTTCTAACTTTCCCACAATTTTGTTTTGAACATTCACATTGCTTATCGCGAATAGAGGGCAGGAGAAAACAGAATATATGCATACACACAACAATCGAAATTCAGACACTATAATTATTGCTTCCACCAAGAACCATGCTGCCTCTATTTTTCTTTCTCCAAAACAGGTTTAAGAAAATCTTTCCCAAAAAATCTACTGTTCCAGGTTATTTCTTATTATTTTGCATCACCTTTTGTTTAGAATATATACTGAAGATTAGTATTTTTTGGATTAGCAACCATTTGTAATTCAAATAATACGAGTTTATGCTAAGAAAATTATAAAATGATATTAAAAAAAAAAAAAACATTTTATAGTTGATTTCATGGTTTGGTTAACTAGAACTACACTTAATTAACTTAGCCTTGTTAAGTATTTTGAAGCTTAAAATTAGACTCCTTCAAAAGCTTTTGCAGTTTTTCCAACTCTAAAAAGAATTAGGATATTTTTAATTAAAAAACTAACAATTACGAAAGACACAGACTTCAATGATTTTATTTACCTAAGTTGAAAATATTACAGCCAAAATATATTCAATACAGATGATTTTTTTTTATTAAAAAAACATTATTCCCACTTGATACTACAGATCTTTAAGTCTTTATGCAAGAAAACTAATAAACCATCTCCCTAATGATTTATCAAATTGAGCAAAGATGGTTTTTACAATGACAAAATTATAAACCACAGTAACACAAAGTTAGGCACCAATTTAGCTACAAGATTTTTTCTTAATTTTGTAAAATGCGTATTACAATATATAACTTGAATAATATCTATACAAGCTCACCAGTATACAGATATAACAAGAAAATAATCTATATGACTGGCAAAATTATAAACACTTATTACATGTAGCATGCAGTATATATCATGCTCAACTTATATTTTATACAATCATAGATATTTAATTTTTGAAAAAGAAAAAAAAAAGATCCGTTGACGCTTAGCAACAAAATAAAAATTTATCATTTTTGCAAAGCCCTGGTTTTGCACTTATAGGAACAAAATTTATCAAATACTTCTAATAAATGAAACATTTTCGGATCAAAATAAACACCCTTATTTATATGCCACGTATAAAAAAATTACAAAGTCCATACACATTATCACAATTACTGATTCCGACAGTACAGTTAGTTCTCGTAAAATATTTATAAGCAATATTCACACAGCACAGTCACAGGGCCCCCACTCAAAACCTTCAGCAAAATTTAGGGACTCTTAAAGGCACCTAAAATTTATTTATGCATGGGCATAAATGAATAATTATTGATTTGAATTCATTATGATGGGTATTTAATGATTTGTTATTAATTTTAATGGATAACTAGATTAATAAAAATATTTTTAGAAAAAGTCCTTAGCCCATCCGATTAGTTTCAATATGTAATTTTCTGCTATTTTTAATACCTTTAACCTAAAAGTTCATTTGAGGGGTGTATACAAAAAGTATATTGTTTATGAATTGCCATTTTTTCTTATTTTGTGTAGTTTTTCCGATATTAAGGTAATTATATAGTTTTAGAGCAAATTTAGAGGCCATTTTCAATTGTAGAGTTCAGGGTTCGTACTCTATCTATGATAGTGAAATCAGGAGTTTCTAAGGAGTTTTTCAGGAGTGCAGCGATGTAAATTCAGGAGGTATTGCAAAATAAAATTGAATATGTGGGTTTATTATTGTATTGGTGAGTGACTTAGACCGAGAATGAAAGAAACAAGGGGTTAAATGTTGTGGAAAATTCAAGGCTTCGGTGTAAAATTTTTTCCCCCTTTTTGGGGGGGAAAATCACCCTCTTTGAGAATTTTTTACAATTTCGTGACCTTTGCTTTAATTTCACGACTTTTTCGATGGTAGACATCCTAATAAAGTACGAGAGAAAACCGACCAAGAAAGGAGAATAATGATTCATGCTGTCAATTTTTTTCAGGAGAGGGGGGGGGGAAATATCAGGAGATACATTAATTTAAGGAGTTCTTAGGGCCCTTAAAAATATAAATGAAATTCAGGAGTCTTTCAGGAATTTCAGGAAGCGTACGAACCCTGAGTCTTGCCAAGAAGGCGCATGGGAGCCCTGAATTAGTTCGGATTAATGACGTACACACACCTACACCAACTCAAACGGTCCAAGAGTCTCGTGGTCGACGACTTCATCGAGGCAGTTCGGACGCGTCCCGGCCGAAGAATCCTCGTGCTTCGCTTCGAGGGCGGCGATGTTCTGCAGGCTGCACGGCTTCGTCTTGTAAGCTCTGTTTGACAATAAGGCGTTGGGTCCAGAGGAGGAACAGCTTGTACCATCTTCTTCGGTGGTGGAGGTAGAGCTACTGCAGAAGCTGATGGATCGCTTGACGTTGCCGTCGCGCTTCTGCGGATTAAGCTTCTGTCTCGCCACGGGACGCGTCTCCAGGCTGTCCGCGGAAGACGGGCTCTCGTCGATGAAGCTGCTCACGTCGTTGAAGTGGACGTGGCTGGTAGAGTCGGCGCGATCGGACTCTGATGACAGCTCGGGCACCGGGTGGGGCTTCTTGCTGCCCAGCTTCAGGCGCAGGATTGGAATCAGGGGCCACTCTTGGGGAATAATAGGAACGGTGGCGCAGTCTGTCTTTTCCTCGGCGAGCTGGAAGTACTCCTGCAGGTTGGAGCTGGCCTCGGACTTGCCAAGGGAAGCGGTCTCGAGCAGGTGCTCGCCATTTTGTGCATCGACGTGGACCTCGACTGGGGTGACAGCTGAGCTATCTCTATAAATAAAAAAACAGGAAATTAGAAATATTTCGACAATAGAAATGCATTACTCTCTGTAGTCATTCTGGTGATTATAGTCGATCTCAAAAGTTCAGACAAAGAATAGTTTGAATCATAAAATTCACTGAAAAGATTTGGTTGTCAAAACTTATGGTAGTAAGAGATCGGGAAGGTATGGGTCATTCTCAAAAAATGTTACAAATGGTGTCCCACAGCTTTCATTGCTTGTAGTATTTTTAATTTTATTGTTACGGAATTTTCACTTGAACTGCATAAAAGAACGCACGTTTAAGTTATTGGACCTATATTTTAAAAGTAGAAATATACTAAAATAAGAGTTGGAGACTTCATTGAAAGGAGCATAGTCGGTAAAATTCACATATTTCATGACCAAAAATTAAGGAACCAGAGCAGATAATTATAACTTAATATAAATATTTCTTAATTATTGATGATTATAATGATTAAGAAGCATCTTAGCTATCAAATAAGCTTTTAACCACTTCTTAATTACAAAAAAGTTTTGTTTTGTAGCTTAATATATGGTGTCCCACAGAATCGAAGAATTTTCTTTTGTCGACTCTGTTACCAAAATTTCACGACAAAAATTGCAAAAAATTTAAGTTTTTTGCTGAAATAAGTACCACCATAGACACTTATTTCTGAAATGCATGACAATTTTTTCTTAAAATTTTAGTTTATGGAGGAAAAATACAAAAGTTTGAAAAATTAATGGAGAGTGTGATTATTCAATGAATACTATGTTACTGTATTTTTATTAAACTGGAGCCTATTTAAGAACAAAGTTATAGTGCAGTTTAAAGCCCTTCAGAATCTGATAACGATAAGCTAAAAACAAATTTCAAATTAAATAAACTTCATGGTAAATAGCTATGTTAAAGTTTAAAATGTCCACTCTGTTACTGTCCACTCTGTTACCGTAGAAAAATAAGCTAACTCTTTGATGAGCGCAGTGCCCCCAATTCTTAACTACGAACTAATATGACATAAAAGTTTTGATTGTTGCTTGACATATACAGAATTTTAGATGACATGGGTAC
Organism: Hylyphantes graminicola; assembly: GCA_023701765.1. Lineage (NCBI taxonomy): Eukaryota > Metazoa > Arthropoda > Arachnida > Araneae > Linyphiidae > Hylyphantes > Hylyphantes graminicola. Next base: position 16,195,345 of record CM043113.1, on the reverse strand, counting down.
TTATTCGTAACTATCAACAATTGCGGGTCAAATATTATGGAATATTCGATTAAATAGAGAAATTTTTTATCATATAGCATTTTTTTTAAATATTGTCGGAGTCTACAATTATTACGATCACTGCTCTTAATCATAATTTCTAAGACACGTAATCACACAACATAGACAAAATGTTCTTTTTGTAGTATGAAACGCGCCCGGATTATTATTATTAATTTTTTTTTTGCTGATCGTATTTGCTGTTCGGTTTAATTGATTTTTGTTTTAAAACTCTTTCGCTGCATCGGTTTTTGTCGCCGCGTTACACATAATCGACATAATATTATTGGATCCTAAGTTATTGATGCTTTTAGCGACTATTCACAGCGAAGTATTGATATGCAAAACATTGATGCTTTTTATTTCTTCTGATAGATAGGAAAGCCTGCGCGGACAAACGAATCGAGCTGGTAGTTGAGGATTCTTTATAATAATGATGCGAAAATAACATAAATTAGCTATTAAAAGGAGAGTAATTAATATTACGTAAATTAAGGCGTGTGTATTGTTTATGACGAATTCATTTTAACTTAACTAAATGCAATGAAAACATTTTGAAGTATTTAATCCTTAATGTAAAATTAATTTGCATAAGAAAGTGCATTTCGCAGAAAATATTTAATGAAATTTATATCTTGGTAACAGAGAAATCATTTATTGTAAAATGAGGAAAAAATCGTCTGTCCATTTAGAACTTTTTAAAAAGTAGCCGAATATATTTAGTACTATCAAAAGAAGAAATAATTAATTTTTAAAAAAGTAAAGCTATAAAATTATTTTTTGGAAACACTAAAAATAAAAATAATCTAATTTTATATTATTAATTATATAAGAATATAGTTATTAACACAGGTTTCAATAAAGCGATTCATTTTGTATAAAAAATGGAAAAAATCGTTTGCTATTTCCCATTGTCATTGCCGCATTTTCTTTTCATCAAATGAAAAACACAAATATGAAATTTATGTTAATATTTCGTATGTAAATTTCGACCACAACCTAAACTACTCCAACTACATCGCTTAAAAAACTAAACCAATTAATTCCATCTTGCAAAGGATTCCGCTGCAAAGAACCAAGCAATAAGAAGCGTTGTCGTTGAACGTAGTTCAAACTAAGAAATCAGGAGCGCTGCTATCTTTGAAAATATTTTACTGAAGAAAATTTATGGTTGAGAGCAATTCGAGTGTGGTGTCTATACATATATTTTATCACGTCCGTTTCAAAACTCTCGGTATAATAGCATTGCAGTAAGTGAAAAGTTTGAATTAAAGCATAAATTATTTTAAAAATATACAGATTTTATGTAGTTTCAATAGATAGGTAAATTCTTAATGCAATAGTAACAATTATTTTAAATAAAATCGAACTTTATTTTTTTAACATTGGAAGTTGGAATTGTAAAATTTTTTGAGAATGACCCGTATATACAGTAAACTCCCCATTATCCGCGGGTGGATTATCCGCGGGCCCGTATCCCCCACCCCCTTCCATTTTTCAGTTCAAATATAAAAATTAAAAAAAAACCACGATAAATGAATTCTATTTGTTTCAAAACTTTTTGGAAGAATGCATTCCAAGAACAAACAAATTTCTTTCTTAGGACGACGAACACATTCAAAGAACGACGAATACATTTAACAAGAACAACGAATGCAATAAAATAAGAATGACTATAGGAAACCGGTGTTCAGCCAGGTGCACATCACGAACAGGTTTTTTGTCAAAAAGCGTTGCACCTTGTAAAATAAACTGCCCGCTATCTTAATTTAATTTCCTTATGTGATTTTGATGCTAGCAAAATGCGTGAGAAACTAAAAAAAAGTTGTCTTGTTAATGCAAGACATCTTCAACTCATTAAAAAGATAGAAAACGGATCCTCTAAAAATCAAATGTGCCTGCAGTATGGCATAGGAGAAACGACAGTAATACACATTTTGAAGTAAGTAAATTTGTACATGCTATATACGATAACTGTAATTTACTTAAATAAATCACAGAAGAAATTTTTTTATAGTATAGGCATTTTCTTCATTTTTGCGGATTATCCGCGGATTCGCTTATCCGCGGATGCTGCGCCACCCAATTCCGCGGATAATCGGGAGTTTACTGTATAATTAAAAATATCATAAATCACAAAACAATAACAAATAATAATTTTTATTTTAATAAACACTTATTTTCTTAGTGATTTTCGATATTTTTAATTATATATACCCTCCCGATCCTTACTGCCACAACTTGTATTTGTGACTCAAAATGCCTTTTGTCGACACTTTTGGGACTGACTATACAACATTGGATTCAAAAGCACTTTCTTCCCCTTCCCCATTGTGTAATTTTCCAGGAAATATCTTGAGTGCCCCCGTTCTAAATTGCAATTGATTTCCAAACTTCAGAAAGACAAGAAAAAATGAACAGCGACACTCACACAGTTTCCTGGAAAACTACACAAAGAAAGTCAGGGAAGAAAATGCTTTCAAAGCTTGCAGTGTAATCAGAAAGACTATAAGGGCACAAAATATTGTATGATCCAATATCATTGAGAAATAGCAATGCTGAAAGATGACCAAGAAATATTCTGGGCCACTATGGTAAAGAAAAACCAGGAACCACCACTTATTAGCATCTGAAGTTTTATATATCTGATATTATTTCTTAAAAACTGTTTAAAAACAAATTTTGAAACCTATGACACTGTACAAGATGAAAACATTAAAAAAAACAATGCCTATCGTGCCACAAAATAAGGCTAAAAGCATAATTAAAAGATTTGGGTAAAGTAGCAATACATGCTTAATTATAATCGAACTCTTATAAATAGATTTCTGCGCCGAAATCTTGATTTTAAAAATAATGGTAAATCATATAAAAATAAACTGAAAATACAAATAACTAACTTTTTACCTGTATCCCAGAATTGACCCTGCTAGGGCTTTCATGCTGGCATCATCTGCTAGAGACATGTTTGTACTGACAGTGGCTGAAGCTGTTTCACTATGGCTACTAAGACTAAAACGTTTGTTCGATGACACATCAGCTTGGACTTCTAACCTATTTGAAGTAATAAAATAATTTTGCAATATACTATAATGTAAAAATTACCTATTATAATCTTGATATCAAACAAAATCAATTGAAATTTTAGAATTAAAAAGTAATTTAATAATGAATATTTAGAAAACAAAGCATGATATATAAAGGTTTTTAAAAAAAATCATCATAATATAAATTTTTTATTCAAAACTAAAAAAAAAAAAAGAAGACTAATTAAGTTTAAAATACCTGAATTATTAAACTAACTAGGAATAACCTGGTATAATCATCCAAACATCATGAAAACAGTGATAGTTAAAAAAAATATGAATTTATATAAACTATTCTTTAATACACATATTACCATTCTAAATTTGATTATGTGTTGGAAGATATTAATCTTTTTCTAAAATTAAGTAAGCTATATTACAACTGAAGCAAGTAAAGCACCGTAACTTCAACCAGAAAGGAAAATATAGGCACCGCTAATCGGGGTAACTTTGGCCCAAATTCATAGTTTTTTTACAAATAAAGAAAAATTAAACTGCAATAATGATTTAAACACTTTTAAATCCCTATACCTTTTAAGCATTATACTTTTTAGCAACATTTTATTAACATTTAAGTTAATTTTTACAAATTTGATGTCAGTTTAAAAATTTAGGCAAGGTGAGAGTCTGTCGGAGTAATTTTGGCACAATCATGAAATAAAAAGAAACATTTTACCATCTTTGAGGCTGTGTTACAAAATTAAATAGTAATAAAATGTCTAAACCAGGGCTCGATAAATCTCATAAATTTTATCCATCCCCAAAGAAGGATTGTCTAGTAATGTACCCCTCCTCCTTTGAAACTTACCCATCAAACATTAATTTAATATAAATAGCTCCTAAATAAATAAAAAATAATTGCCGCATTTTTTATAAATATTTACATAAAATGCCAATATATTAGTAGTTACTAGGATTACATTATTACTATGGTATGATAGCAACCCCGCATTTTATGAATATTAGAATTAAAATGACCAAGTTCAAGTTAGCTGGAATGGCAATTTATCCAAGGTTACGTTTTTTTTAATCAAATATGGCATTTACCAGTTTGACAACCAAAGGAATGATTTACAGAGATTTTGTGCACAGAAATGTGAAAGGGGTTTTTCAGTTAGGTAGATTTCATAATTGCGCTAAATGCTCCTTGGTTAAGACCAGTGCATAATGTGTTTTGTATGTAATTGTTATAATATTTTCTTTGTTGTTAAAAAGCGCATACATTTATCAACTTTTTTTGTGTTTACCGATTATGTGAGCATGCGCATTTGGTCTGATGAAGAAATCAACAGGATTTCTAGATAAAAAGTTCATTTTAGAAGTGATCAAGACTTTTGTAAGATAAAAAAAATTTAAAATGTCCTGACATAAATGTCCACTGCGGCAGAGAGATGTTTTCCTGCCCAGTGGAATTGCAGAGGAGTGTGACGGGTAGTGGCTCATTTGCCACTACACCGTTTCATTTTATATAGGGGGGTGGCATGCAATACGTACATGATACCTCCCTATATCATTCTCACCTTTCCCTGACCCAATAGTCGAGCAAATGGTTTAGTAACATTTTTCTTTTATTTTCCTTCATACAGTATACATCTGTCATTCTACGCGTATAGGGTAACGGGCCATATAGCCTATGCCTTTCCCTTTTTTGGGCGCTATTTTTCTATGTTATGTTATGTTAAAATGTATCACTAACATGGGAAATGACCATCCACAAGGACATAGGGATCGAGAAATTAGTTGCCCTAGGGGAATTTTCGACCGCTGAGGACGAACGGTTTCTTGATCCCTGGTCTACGGGTAACTTTACAAATTACGTACTATCTTAACAGCCCTATTTATCAGGTTATTTTTTAATAAATTCTACATTCAAAAACTGTTACACTTTTTTTTAAACAAAACTGTATTCACTTATTTTATACCCCACAATAATTTGACAATAACTTACTTTCCAGCCATTAGGGAAGCACTGGCTATACTCCCAGCCAAAGCCACATTACTAGCACTTTCAGGGTCGTCTTCTCTTTCCTGGTTCAGCACAATTCGGTCAAGATGGCTCCCGCTTCCTAAACTCAGGCTTGCAGACATGCCTAGGGATACCTCCCCTATACTAGGATTGACTCCCCTTTGGCTGGCAGTGGTGTCTACACTAGCACCATCTATAAAATATCGTTGGGTACATCAGTAGTTATTACAATAAAATATGGAAAAATTAAGATATTGTTTCGTTGCTTGATATATCTTTTGGAAAGATTAAGAACTTTAGTGCTTGTATTGAATTTTCTCATTGTGATATGTTGCTGTCTAGTTGACAAGTTTTGAGAAAACTTTTAGTTCTTTAGGTGAAATAGATACTATTTTTGTTATAGAAAGGAAATATTGTGTGTTTAAAGGTGTCAAGTCCCATGATGAACAATGCTAACTTGGAACCTATGCAAAAAAACTTAATACTCTAACTCTATATATAATTGCAAGTAATATATTGGTACTTTTAATAAGTGCAGTAAGAATGTTGTTTAGGAACTGTTTTGATAAATGTAAATAATGTATGGGTTTAAACCTAGGTGGTTTTTTTAATTACTTTTTCAAAAACACTTTACATACTACAGTGCATAGAAATAAACCTATATGCTAATTCTTTTAATACTGATTTGCTGAGAAAGTACTTCTTAGCTAATACTATAATGAGTGAAATATTCCTAAAAGATTGTGCCACTTACAGGTACCCAAATATAAATGATGTACAAGGATAGTCATATCCTCCTTGTTATTAAGTTTATAAAAGTTATCATCAGATTTTAAAATATTAAAACAAAGAAAATATTTGTTATAGGAAGTTGAATGATCATGAAAGAATTGTGTTTTACACTAATTTTTAGTAAGAATTTATATTTTGCTAAATATGATTTTTAAAAAATTAGCATGCTTAAATATGTAATTGACTAAGAAGAAATTAATCAGTAGTAGTTGTATGTAACAGTAAGTTGTATTACCAGTCAGAAAACTTTATAAAACATGTAAGTTTTAAACTTAAATACGAGGTTAAAGAATCATAATTTATAAGGCTTTTGTTTTGTGTGTGTCATCTTAAACCATTAAAAGTTTTTTTATGAGCTAATTATATGTTTACTTGTACTAAGTATTGTGCCTGAAAATTTCATAGAACATTAGAATATGCCGCAGTGAGAAGAAATGACAATTGCTTAATGAAACTGAAATAATCAGAATATGTGTACAACATTAAAACATAACTTATCACAGTACAAAAATATATATCACAGCACCAAAAACATAGATACATATACACAAATACTTGGGAAAAGGAAACATAAAATTGTAATGTTAACAGAAAAGTGGTGTAAACTGGGGTAAAGGTAAAGTTGTTGTTTATTCAAAAAGTCATTTGAAAAATAATGTTTAAAACTTATTTAAATTTATAATATAATGTTATTTCTATTAATGAAACAAAAGACACTTTAAAATGTATAAATTTATTAATAATTTTTATACAGTACAAATCAAAAGCTCTAAATTTGAGGAATATTTTACGATAAAATACAATCTTTAATGAACGAAAGCTGTTTATAAAATGTCATTCCACAATTTTATGTCACTTATGGTCATGGCATGCACTGGTGATCGATCGCTCCAACATGCAATTTATTCAGAGTCATTAAAAATTTCCGGACCTAATCAATATAATCATACAGTTAGGATGACAAAGTTTGAAAAGAAAACTTATCGATATTCCTAGCATATTAAATACGATTTTTAAAAGTAAAAAAATAATATTTTAATTTAAACAGCTGATAAATAGTATCCCCTCTAATTCTTTACTACAGCAGTTTGTTAATATCGCATTTGAGGTACTGAATCTACATGGCTTAAGATTAGATTGAAATATTGTCGCCCTAGAACTATGCAAGGGCTAAAGGTGACAGGCATCGCAATTTTGAGCCACAGTCAAGTGAGAAGCCAACACCTGAATAGGCTCCCAACACAACTTTTAATGTGAAGATATATGCTGTGTCAAGACTTTAGAACATATTTAACGTACACTCCCTCTGTATGGGGTATAATTCATTATCGTTTTGGCCGAACAAGCCATTTATAGGTTTTATTAGCAATGCCCGGACCTAAGCCTGGACACTAAGGACTTAGGCCCATAACAGATTTAACATGCACTGGTTCCATAAATATAGTATAATTAATCAGTGTGTTTTTCTGTGTGCAGCAAAATAAATTTGCAGGATGTCTAAGATGAAGGTCCGTAGCATGACGCCTCAACTAATCAAATTAGGAAGGAAGTCAACAAGTAATCAAAGTTGTATTCAAAGCAAATTAATTAAATTTACGAGTGTACACTTTACACCCAAAAAGTATGGGGGGAATGGGAATAGGCCTAAGAACCAAAGTCTTTGTGCTAATCCAATGAAAAAATAACTTTGCGAGCTACATTACTCTGGCGGAATTGAATATTTTTACGAACGTATTATTCATTATAAATGTAACTTGTCTACAAGACTCAACTTTTTTAAAAAATTTATTGGAATATTATGTTGCAAAGTTATTTACTGTACTTAAAAATATTTGGAATCAACTTCAAAGTATGGGATTATAAAGCCCTGCATGCCCCCCAGCTACATTTATTATGTAAAAATATTCAATACAGCCGGAGTCATACGAGTAAGAAAGTTATTTTTTTCAAATGGATTAACACAGCGATACTTTAGTTTCTAGATTCACACCCATTCCGTTTAAGTGAAAAAAAGGCATCCTTACCGTAGTTGCCGGCTGATGGATTGTTCCCCATTCCAATCTCGTTCTCCTCATCAAACTCAATGCGAACCCCAGAAGCAGAAGTGGAAACCCCACAGCCCCCAGATCGGCACAAGGAAACAGGCACAACACCATACACATAGGCCAACAAGATCGGCACACCGATTCCTGTACAGAAAAGCCAAAAGTTTGAATCATTAACACATACAATTGTGTCAAAATTTATATAGTTATGTTAATGGAATTTATATTAGACTTGCATATTTATTTATCACTATCAGACTCGCATCTTAATTTATAATTTTAAAATTAGAAAAAATTGCACAACCATCAACCTCCAAAAGCTTGACAACTTTTAATTTCCATGCATTTTAATTAAACCACAGAATATTTAATTTTTAATGACTTCATTTTATTTCTATGATGACACTTTAAAACACATAACCAAATAATTGAGATATACTTATTTTATTTTCAAAACACAAAGTGTAAAATCTTTAGTGTATATTTACTATTTTGTAGGCTCAATTGATAAGAAATATTTAACCATTAAGTCACAAAAACTTATCTTGAAAGGTATGGTAAAAAAAGGTATTGTGATGTTGATATATTTTTTAATGCTTAACTTTTTAGAATTGAATATATAATAATAGTTAACTACTTAAAACAATAAATATAACGTTTGTGTAATAGCTGATGCTTAAATTTAGTGGCTTTATCACTTTGTATCAATCCACTAATGCAAATATAAAAACTAGACATATCTCGCAATATAAACAATAAGTTCAAAACAGTGTGATTAATTGACTAGTTATAGGTTTAAATTTAAAAGTATTGTTTTCTTACTTCTTTCACAAAAAATAGTTCCATATTTATTAGTAATAAGAGACTATTGTTTTCACATAAGATTAAAAATAGTGCTTTTTAAAAATAGTTTCACATTAAATAATAGCATTATCAAACATATTTACCGAAATAAATGACTTATCAGCCCTGATAATACAATTATCAAAAGTATCACATTTTTCAAAAACAAGATCATTTAACCCAGCTTATTAGTAACAAATTACGAACAAGTTAACTTTAGCAGTTTTGTTTAATATTAGTTACTAATTATTATTAGTTTCGCTAAAGGTTTGTATTTATAAAATGCCATTTACTAAGCAATTTCCAAATGAAGCATTTCTCTCAACAAAAAAACAGTATATGTGTTGGATAAAGCTAGTTTTATCACAGACTTACTAATTGTTAATGGTTTGTTTTAGGAAGAATTTTAACTTTCAACTACAACTAAGCAAGAAACATTGGAGGATTTGTAATTTTTAATCACGGTCAAGTGCTGTGGTCAGTACCCTCATCAACCGTATCATGACATTGTACACAGTATCAGGACTTCGGACCACAGATTTCACATGCACTAGTCTCATATACACACCAACATTTGTGGTTGGTGGGATTTGACTTACCAACTGCAATTCCAGCTAAAATAGGAGACACCAGGACAGAGGCAACAACTCCACTAGTTACAATGAGGTTCCTGCTATGTCTACCAGTGGAGGGTCTGGTGTATTTGGCATGCAGCTGGAATTTGACAATATAAACTTAATTTTCAATACAATTTACATATTAATTCAATAATTCTCACTCAAATATGGATATGTGAAATGAGAAATCAGTAGAAATAATGGAACCAGAACACAGGGTGGTAACAAAATCCTTGGAAAAAAGTTCCCTGATATTTCCATGATTTTCCTTATTATACTTTCATAAAAAATTCAATGATTTTAGAATTACTGTTTAGTTTTAATTATTGCCATACAAGAGCTACACAAGGGCTATTGGTGACAGGCGTAGTAATTTAGAATCAGTCAAGGGACGAGCTGACACCTCAGTAGGCACCCAACACAACCGTTCAGGGCAACATCGTACGCAGCCTTGGAACTTTGGAGCATATTAGTCGTTTGATAATAATTGACAGGGTTTTTTTTGCCTCTGTGTGATACCTCCGAGTTTTCTTTTGTAGCTTCGCTTCAGGCCAATCGGACTAACCAGAACATTTTCTTTTGATCAAGAAGAGTCCACTAGCATAGTGATCACAAAAACCTAAACCTATTGTTTAAATAATCCAAAATGGAAAAATTCCCTGACATTTTGCAAAATTTGAAAAATTCCCTGAGAATTCCCTGATTTCCACGTTCTGTTACCACCATGAATAAGTATGCATTGCACTAATTGCTTTATTGTTGCTCACTGACATTTTATTTTTTTAAATATGCAATTTGTAGCGAAGTTTACAATATAGGGCAGACTATTTGTAGCTATAAAATTAAATTTGAAAGAGAAAAAAATCTAGTTATGAAGTTAGCTGAAGGCTAGTAGCAACAATTCTGAAAAAGTCTAGAACCAAATCAGCTCTTTTCTTCTCTAATTATGGATAAAGAAGTTTGAGTTGTATTATTTTTATTTTAAATTCATTGAGGGAGAAAGATAGTATGATCTGCTATCAACGAGTAAATAGTGGGTAATTTTTTCAAATGCATTTAACTCAATATTTTTATGTAATTTTCATCTACAATTTAATGTTTTTCAAGTTGGACCTAGCAACGAAAAACCAGTGTTACAATGCCACATTTCTGCTGTTAAAAGTATTCCGTAAAAAAAAAATTAAAACGTGTTTTATGTACTTGACATTTTTCGGAGCTAGGCCAACAACATACTGACCAGTCAGAAAAGCTCAAACTATTAAATAAAAGATTGCATTTTAAACGCTCAAAACAGAAAAAAATAATATTCTATTACCAAACCTCTTCAAACAACTGACCTTACACACACACACACACACATTAAGCTTCATTACAGACCTGAACAGAAAATTTAAGGGCATTAAATATCTTCAGATAACACCTCAAGATCCTACCCATTTTGCAGAAATTGCCTAGAAACCCAACTAACCCCAGACCATTTGTTTGACTGCCGAGCAATTGCTGCCTATCTTTTTTTGCTTGGCACACCACCACAAGACATACTTTATAGTCTCCAGGTAAATGAACTGACGACTCTCATCTTCAACGCATTTGGCCCTACATAGAAATCGCTTCACTTGTACACAATAACAACAGACTTAAAACACTCATACTTTTAACCCTTTCAGTCCCAGTGATGCCATTTGTCATCATCATGTTTCTGATCATAATAATTTTTAAAAAATTATAGGGCTGACTTCTATTGGGATTAAGAAAAAATATTTTCTTATAGGAAAAAAGTTTGAAGAATCGGATTATGTGCTTTTTGATATCATAAATGGCTACAGACGATCAGAATTTTTTTTTTCTAAAATGATGATGCTAAATGATGTTGAGCCCCAGTGGCATAGTGGTAGTGCTTCGCATTGCCACACCACAGGTCCGGGGATCGAATCCCTGACTGGGCGAGGTTGACCCAGCCTTTCATTACTTGAGTGGGTCGATAAAATGGGTACCAACCATGATTGGGAACTAAACACTGGGAGTTCCGCGTGAGGCTGACCACCTCACCGGGACATATGCCTAACAACCCAGGCCCTAAGCCACGCAAGCTGAAATGAGCACGACAGGCCTTGGCCCAGTATTACGTTGTTGAGCCAGGGAGTTTAGTTTAGATGATGCCAAATTGTCATTGGGACTGAAAGGGTTAAACACGAAGAATAACAAGAAAGATTTTAACAAGAACACTTCAACAAAACCAGTTTAACCCTTTCAGTCCCAGTGATGCCATTTGGAATCATCACTTTCAATATTTTTTTTTTTAATGTTTATGTCTTGTTATGACATCCAAATACACTTCATTCGATTCTTCACACTTTGTTCTATTCGACAATATTTTACATTAATCTCAATAGAAATCAGAACTACCGTATATACTCGTGTATAACCCGACTCCGTGTATAACCCGACCCCCCTTTTTTTAACCAAATATCCTTCCAAAATCAGTAACCCGTGTGTAGGTCGAGGTAGAAAATAAGCTAGAGCCTTCTGAAGAAAATATTAGAAGAAACCGGCTCATGACGGGACTAATTTTTTTTTTACTTGCAAGCAAAATTTCAACCCCAATAAAAACAGGATTCAGCTTTGACGTCCTTGACATTGCTGACCCTGAATGGAGAAGCTAAGTTTAAACTATGTTCAGTGAAGCGTGAATACTACGCTGCCAAGGTCGCTGATTGACAACGTTTCTTTGCACACTTGAAGACTGGTTGACTGAACTGCCCTGTGCCAGAGCTACACGTGCTAATATGTATCACACAAAAACAGGTTTCCGCTTTGATGTCCTTGACATTGCTGACCCTGAACGGAGAAGCTAAGTTTAAACTATGTTCAGTGAAGCGTGAAGATCCCGCTGCCAAGGTCACGGACTGACAACGTTTCTTTACACCTCTTGAAGACAGGTTGACTGAACTGTCCTGTGCCAGACCTACATGTGCAATTACGCTTCACGCCAAGAACTAACAATTTTAACATCTTTATGGTAGAGATTGTGAATATATACCAATCTTATTTCATCTTCAGAATTTAACTGCTTTTGTGTCTTTATTTTTAATGGTTAGTAGTTAAATCTTAAGTTTGATTGAAATTTGGTTTTAGTTTAAAGATAAGGGATTTTTCCGCTCCCGGAAATTTGATGTCTCGTGTATAAGTCGACCCCGTTTTTCACGGCACTTTATTTGACCAAAATTTCTCGGGTTATACACGGGTATATACGGTACTATTTTTTTTATTTAGAAAATAACTAACAAGCGTTTCACCTGGTGTTTTTAAAGTTCACTTCAGTTCCACGTATTTAAAACACAATTTAAACTATTTCGGTTAAAATAATTACTATTTTTTTTTAATATTATGGTCAGATACCTTAAAATATATAACTCGAAGTGTTTTTAGGTAATATATATATTTTTATTTTGTTGTTTTCCAGTTAAAGAATTTTGACATTATTTCAAAAACCACATAAAAAATTTAAATGATTTTTTTCCCTATGGAACTCTTATTTTTGACCTAAAATAAGCTTATCTTGTGAATATCAGATGTTTCTGTAGTGTAGTAAATTTTTGGGACTGAAAGGGTTAAAGTACACGAAAATCAAAAGACAAGTTGTGAATGGTACCTTTCGCCCGACCCAGACGGGGATTCCGATAATAATGGCTGGCACCGCGATGCCAGCTATCAAAGCGATTCCCACCGGGGCCCCGACCAGCATGCCAAGTTGCCACATGATCTTCTTCTTGCGGCTCCAGGGCTTCTTGCCCCAGAACGTGCAGCCAGAGGGACTGTTTCAAGAGAAACCACAAGTAGTAAGAATTAAAAATAATGAAATGTAAAATAATAGTGTAACTTGTGTGAATTATATTAGTGTTATAGGGTGGTGCATCATCCACATAAGATCCGCAAAAGTAATGAAAATATCAACATAAAAGCCTTTAAATGCAGCTTTTATTTAGTTTATAGAGTAATTTTACATTAAAGACACTCTGTTCTGCTCAACAAGCCTAGCAGTAAAGTATGGGAACTTATAATTTTACTTTTAAAAAAACCCAGTTGTTTTGTGTTTTAGTCTTGATACAGGGTCAGCTAATATCAAATAAGCGGGTAAAAATAGACAAACAATGTAAAGGTATTTACGATAGTTTTTCTTGGAATATAATCTTCAGTCGACAGTTTAGCTTCTATTTTCCTGTGCTTTATAAAATATCTTAAAAAGGACGCAGTTCATGGATTGGCCGTGGCTAATCCAAAAAGCAGAAAATCCCTCAATGGATAATTGTGAGTTAACATTATTTATGTCTATTATTCATGAAAAATTTAAAAGTAACGGCAAATGTTCCAGCATTTATAATTTCAATGGTATATTGTTGGCAATATTGTTCTTTGTTAGAAATTAATAGAATAGAATTTTTACTGGCATTGAATGGTGCAACTTTGGCCCAAGCTTCTTAAGCTAATAATTTTCTTTAAATTCACTCTTTAAAAATGCGCTTGCCTTTTTTTAATTGGTGGCAATTCTGCCATCATCTATGAGTAAACAAAAACCCATTTTGTCAGTATTCGATAGGGTTGCATTTATGAAGAATAAAAACATGTTAGGTCCTTTGCCTTTTCATTTATCTGGCAACAATATTGTTGAGTAGAATGGGTGTTAGTGTGTAAACTATTGATAAAACTGCAACATAATGTTGACTACTTTTAAATATTTATTTTCGAATATGCTACATATTTAACTCCTTTCGCAAATTTATGAAATGAAAAAAACTCTCCAAATCCAGTTAAGTTGTACTAATAGGAAATTCTTAATTCGTTTTAGAAAAGCAGGGCAAAACAAAATCTAACGTGTGATTTTTTTTATCTTTGCAGATCAAGTTCCTAATTCATTTATTATTTTAAACAAACATTTTAAACAATTGATAATGACAGGTTTAAACAAGTTATATTCAAAACTCACCTCAGGTAATGAAGATCTGATATCTCTTTCATACACAACCAACAGAACTCAATTCCACAGACGCTGCAGGTCATGTGATTGCAGGAACCATCGTCCATCTTAATTATTAACACTTTGCAACAGGGACATGGTTTGATGTCATCACCAGCTGTTGAGAGGTACAAAAATGATGTTCAGTTAGAGATATGCAAATAATACATACAAACCTGTACATCTCAAGTTTCAGAATCATTCTTAGAAAAGGGGAGGTGGTATTAGAGATGAAATGCTTAACAATTTGTTTAAGTGCATTGTATTAAGAGTGATTGACAATAAGAAATATTTTTTTCAGAGGCAAATTTTAATCTTAAACTAAAATTTAATCCCTGTGTTATTTATTTTTAGAAGTATAATTTAGAAAGTGAACACAAATGATAAAAAAAAGGGCCGGGGGGTGCAACTTCAGTCTTAAATGTATGCCTATTGTTGGATAACTTTGGTTAGATTAATCCAAAAGGCTCTAATTTAGAGTCAAACACAGGGTGCGTACACTATTTTGAAAGTGAAATTCAAGCACTTTTAAGCACTTTCCATAACATTTTACATTCAAATTCAAGGCCTTAAAATAATTAAGCTATTTGAAATCGAAACCGTTATAACCACCGGTTTTTTGCCGATTAAACCGGTTTAACCGCAAAAAAACCGGTATAGCCGTTTTTTTTTGCGACTATAACGAAATTTAGAAAAAAATCGAGATAGATCTCGTCATCTCGGTCGATAGCGATTTTCTATCATTCACGCAAAAATAATCGGTTGCCATTTTTCGAACGGCCGATTGACGACGGAAAAAAATCAAATACCACAGTCGGTCATTTTGTGGAAAATTTGTTTGAAATACGTAAAAAAAAACACGATTTCTCTACGAACCTGAATAGTCCTTAGTTTCAATTAAAAACACAATAAAATTCACTCGGAAAAAAATCCTACAGCGGACCTTAAAGTCACAGATCGTAATCTTTGAAAGTAACAAACTAAAAACTTGGTTGATCGATCAGTCCTAAACTAAAAACTTGGTTAATCGATCAGTCCTGAACTAAAACTAAGAAAGATATGGCACTCGGCCGATAGCGATTGTCTATTCACTCAAAAATAATCGGTTTCCTTTTTTCAATCGGCCGATTGATGACGGAAAAAATCAAATTCCAAAGTCGGCATTTCGTAGGAAATTTGTTTGAAATACGTAAAAATAAAAAGTATAAGATTTCACGGTGAACGAGAATTGTATTTAGTTTCAATTAAAAACAATAAAATTCAATCAGCTAAAAAAAGAAAAGAAAGAAACAAGTAGCGGGCTTTGAAGTCACAGATCGTAATCTTTGAAAGTAGCAAACTAAAGATTTGGTTGATTGAACACTTCTGAACTAGAACTAAGAAAGATACGGAACCCTGATCGACGATTACGCTGCCAACTAGTAAATATTACGAGTTGTGGATGATTGATCGATTTTTTTTTCAGAAAGAAAATTTTAAAAAATAATCGAGACCTTACTGCAATTACTTTTATAACAAGCAAATATTACTAGGCGCTGAGAGGGCTGTTTGACAAATCTGATCACTAACTACCGCAATTACGCGGCTACTTAACAAATATTACAAGTGGCCGTGGGTAGGTTAAGTTTATTTTTCCGCAACTGAAATATATGTATAAAATGTTTGGATCATCGGCATTGTATTTCAAGGCCATTGTACCGATTACTATAGAGCTCTTTCATGCCAAGGCGAAAAAAATTTCCAAAAATTTTTTTAATGCAAATATCGAAGTTTATCCGTAGTTTTGACTGTTTCCGTAACTCCGTAGTTTGATACACCAAAGCGTCCTCGATCAGCAGTAACACTGCTGGACGCTTTGGATACACTCATCCGTAAACTACGGACAATCCGTAGTAGTTGGCAGGTATGAATTGCACGCTAGGTATAAGAGTTTTTTTTAACTTTGGGTTTCCATGCTAAAAGCCAGTTAAACCGAGCGCGGTTTAACAAGTTTTAACCGAACCAGTTTAACTGAAAGAAAGACTTGTTTAACCCAAGCCAAAAAACCGGTTTCAGTTTATCGGTTAACCGTTTTCAGTTTATTTACGTTTTAGAATTGGTTTATTTTATTATTTATGGCGAGGATCCGACAACGCGGTAAAATTGCGCCTCACACAAATCGTTTTTTTTTCTTCATAAATTGGAAATTCAAGGACTTTCCAGACTTTTTGTACGATCGGCTTATTTTTCCATACTTTTCAAGGCCTTGAAAACGAAAGTTGAAATTCAAGCACTTTCAAGGTTTTCCAAACCGCGTACGCACCCTGCAAACAGCTTTATGGCGATGCCACAAAAAATATAATTTTGCATCCAACACAGTTCTGGATCTGGCAATAATATGAAAATTTTAAATTGTTCATGTTTTAAAGTTATTGTCATTTGATGCGTTGTTAGGTACCTTTTAAACCTTTGATGGGTCCTCTGTGCTCTGGCAGCATCAATGGTCTGGTTCTGCTATAATCTTAACAGGTAATCCCAAGAGTTTTTTTTTTATACCTAACTTTCAATTAGTGAACATGGATTGTATAAACCATCAATATATTAAGGAGAAAACAGTTCACCCTTGTTGTTATTGAGTCCATGTAAAGCTATTTCTATATCGGGCCAAAAGCGTTGATGATGAGAGTTGGCAGGTCATGCCTGCTGGAGACTATAAAGTACGTCTAGCGCCAAGCCCAAAAAGAGAGGCAGCAATCGCTGGACAGTAAAAAAAATGGTCAGGCATTAGTTGAGTTTCTGGATAATTTCTACAGAATGGACAGGATCATACGGGGTTGACACATTTTTTGGTAAAAAAAATTCAAGGACTATTTAAGGATTTTTCAAGGATAAATTTCCATTTTCAAGGACTATATTCGGTAATGCAGCAACTAAATTTCACGATAGTTTTTAAAATTCATTTATTAAACAAATAAGAGCTCTTTAACTTTCAAATGAACTTAAATATGTGTTTCACATTGAAAGTGTTAAAGTCAAAAAATTAAGGACTTTTTAAGGTTGATAATGTTTTTCCAGCACTCTTAAGCACTTGAAAATCAAAGCTTTTTTTTTTCAAGCACTTTTCAAGGTTTTCAAAGACCGTGGCAACCCTGATAAGGCGTTATCTGGATTTATTTTAATGCCCTTAAAATAGCTGTACAAAGTCTTAAATGCCAAAATTGTCCTCCTTATGCCAAAAGTAACAAATAATATGGACCAGTAAGCTTTTTTTAAACAAAACCTCTTCTATCATCAGCATCCAAAACTTACTCTGCACTATAGAGTCCTGGCTAAAAGACACCGATGACGAGCGTGGGTTTGCATAGTGGTGGGCCCTCTGAGCTCTGGCGGCATCACAGGTCTGGTTTGGGTGCCACTCCTGCTTGCAGTGATAGCAGAAGAAGGTGTTGCAGCCAGGCCTCTCGCATTTCAGCTTGGGGCACCCGGCACAGCCCCTGGCAATGACAGCAAACCTGGGGGGATGGTTAGCCAGGTTTAGTTTATTGTAGTAAAAATTGTTTATAAATAGAAATACAATTTGTATTTTTTTTCTATTTCTAAACTGGATCTTGTTCCACTTTATGTTCTTTCTATTGAAACAGATTAAGTTTGTGTGCACTGTTGTTGACCTGCCAGAGACAATTTTAAGGTAAACCCTTGTCATGTAAAAATGTTAAGTTCTCTCTGCATAATTTTAAAAACATTCATTAAAAAAATTGGAATTTAGTTCATTTTTTTAAAAAAGTTGTCTGAAAATCGGTTTCAAATGCAAAGAGTTGAATGTAAATAACAAATTTTTTGTTATAAAATTCATGATTCTTGCTAGAAAAACTGCACAAATTGCAGATAAAGACGGGTCTAATGCTCAGAAGATCAAGTTTGATAAAAGCATCTGGATATTGTACACTAGGGTAATAGGGCAAACAAAGAATAATCTGAACAATTGAATAATTAACTTATAGGAAAATTAAAAAGGTAACAACTGCAGGGTGTTTTGCACCTTGGACCCTTAAAAAAAGGGACTTAGGGACCTTAAGTTTAAAAAAAAGGGACCTAAGGGACCACTTAAAAAAAATCGACAAGTGCTTAAGACGTGTTGGAAATGAGCAAACTGCTTATTAAGGCAAAAACCCTTCTTTTCTTTTTAAACCAGACTAAAAGAAACACAAGAAAAACAGAAAACGGTGTAAGAACGTTATCAGTGTGCAGTCCTGCACAAAAGTTTAGGCACAGACGCAATTCATGAAAAAATCGTCAATGTTACTATTTTTCAGCATTTTTTTTTAAATATATATTCTTTAGGCAGCATGAAAAATAATGAGTGAAAATTTTTGCCAACAAATATAAATAAATTTGACTTCCATTAACAAGTTAAAAATGTCATAACTTTCCTTGCCACAAAAGTATATTCTCAAGTTTTAGTTTTATGCAAATTCTTTACAGAAAGTAATTGTGTCAAAGGGGAGGGTTTTTAAGTTGCTTTAAAAGGTTGAAGGTAATTTTCAATGCTTAGAACCATTCTGAAGTCAACTGAATTTTCGTACGAAGAGCTTTTAAGGATATGGACATTAAAATTCAGAGGTAAACCTGTTTATGATATTTCTACTGAATTAAAGCGTTCGAAACGAAGTATTTTATATAGTGCTAAAACGTGACGATCAACATCCACCAAAATCACAGTCTGGAAGACCTCGAATCACCAGGAAACGAGGACAGACAAACATTGCTCTTCAAATCAAATTAAAAGCCTGATTGTGGCTCAATTTTCACGTAAACCTATCGGGAGGTGAGTCAATGAATTTGGATACTTGATAAAATCCAAGCTGAAGTGCAAGCCTAGCTTGATACCGCATCACAAAGATGCAAGACTGAAATGAACTAACAAAACAGTCTTACAGCTATCCATTGCAGTCTTGCATCTTTATGATGAGATAGCAAGCTAGGCTTGCGCTTCAGCTTGGATTTTATCAAGTATTATCCAGATTCATTGACTCGCCTCCTGATAGGTTTACGTGACAGCCACAATCAGGCTTTTTAATTTGACTTGAAGAGCAATGTTTGTCTGAAGCCAATTTTCTTATATGTCTGTCCACTCATTTCCTGGTGATTTGAGGTCTTCAAGACCGTGATTTTGGTGGATGTTGATCGCCACGTTCTAACACTCTATAAAATGCCTCGTTTCGAACGCTTTTATTCAGTAGAAATATCAGAAACAGGTTTACCTCTGAATTTTAATGTCCATATCCTTAAAAACTCTTCGTACGAAAATTCAGTTGACTTCAGAATGGTTCTAAGCATTGAAAATTACCTTCAACCTTTTACAGCAAATTAAAAACCTTCCTCTTGGATGACCCAATCACTTCCTGTAAAGAATTTGCATAAAACTGAAACTTGTGTCTATACTTTTGTGGCAAGGAAAGTTATGACATTTTTAATTTGATGATGGAAGTCAAGTATATTTATATTTGTTGGCAAAAAATTTCACCATATTTTTTTACATGCTGCCTGAAGAATATATATTTTAGAAAAAACTACCGGGAAATAGTAACATTGCCGTTTTTTTCATGAATTGCGTCTGTCTAAATTTTTGTGCAGGACTGTATTAAACTATTTCTCATTGCATGGTAACTTATTGTCACGCTAAAGAATATGCCCAAGCCCCATTTCCGAATGACAAAGAATATCGAAAAAAAAAAATGGTGCGCGCTAGTCACATGGTAAATTTTTTTTTAAAAAAGGGACTTAAGGTACCAAATGTGAAAAAAAGGGACTAAAAGGGACCGAAAATAAAAAAAGGGACTTTAAGGGACTAAGGGACCAACTCTAAACGCCCTGCAACTGTCACTATTTAAACCAGCTACTCCGACATCAGTAGTAAAATACTAGAAAAGCCTCTGTGCCTTGATGCAACATAATACTCCTTGCATATATAAAAAGTTCAACTTTACATTCACATTCACTAATTATTCTTAATTAATGATATGGCTAGTGTTGAGAACAATTTGGTCGCTTTCAGCTGCACCATGCCACTAAGGAAAAGCAGTCTTCATTAAAACAATTAGGTCAATCAATATCCCTTTCAGACCGGTGGTCAGATGGCGCTGATTTAAAATTATGAGACTAAACTTGAGAGTTCTATCGGAAAAAAAATGCATTAAACAGCATCAATGCCAGCAACTCCTTAAAAACAAAGTCATTTTTTATACAAATAGCGAATGGTACAAGTCAACTGCTTCGGTATCGATATTTTTGAAGAGGTTGAACATTCTCTTTTATACCTGCACGATTGTGATACCTCGGTCAGAAAGGGGTAAGGGACTAAATTATTAAGGATTATTAAACCAGAAACCTACACCTATAGTAGGTCTATTTTGAATGTAAGCTTGGAAAGCATTTTCTCCCCCATCCACGAAAGTGGTTTTCTTGGGAACGGGGTGATAGATAGCTGTTTTGGTTTTTTCCCCACCCTACATTGGGAAATACTAACTGTAAACCTCAAGCGCGCTAGGATTATATAAGCGATGTTCCCCCTTTTCGTAGAAAACCCAGTGAAGGGATGGGGGAAGAGAGTCTTTTCGAAGCTTACATTCTGGCTAGAAATGGTATCGATGCCACTCACCCACAATCAGGTGCTGGACACCACCTTGCGTCAGGTTCTGTTATCAAAACTCTCCTCAGCATGAAGGATTCGTACTTCCCAAGCAGAACCTCATCGTTCAGTATCATACAGATGTCGCTAGGGTGGATGGGTTCTGTGCATTCGGGGCAAGAGATGTTTACTCTGAAAAGATAACATGGGAAAATGTTAATTGTATACAGCAATGACATTAAGCTGGAATTTTCAAATGAAATTTTTACTATGGGATATCATTTAAATGTGCTTAAAATGTAAAACAGTTATTATACATCACTAGGGGGCTCTGCCCTATAACCCCCATTTAAATGCTATCAAAATATTTAATCTGATTTTTTTTTGTGTTATAGAAATATTCCTATAAATCTGATCATGTAAGAACATTATATATATAAAAAATAATTAATGCCCAAGTCAGATCATAGAACTTATTTTTCAGTCATTTCTAAGTACTTATTATACTTTTCATCAACATTTTGAAATAAAGCCCACTATAATCCAATATGCCAATCTCTTTTGGTAACTATAGATCTTGGTGCACTAATAAAAGTTTGGTACATTAAAAGTCGTAGTTTATATTTAATCCTCAAACTAGATGGTCTGATGTAATGGCCAACTAGGAGTAAAAGGATTCAAAGTTAAACTAAACCTTTCTGGGTAGTATGGGGAAGGGTCTTTCATGCGACCATGCTTTTGATCCGATTACAATGATTGACTCCTATTCAAAACTTATAAAACAATTCAAATCGAAAAAAATTATAAAATTAAATATCGCCTTGGCCAACCAACATGTTCAACCCTTAAAAACCGAAGCACTCACAATAACCCCATACCTACCTACTCTCCGTGATCTCTATCCTCAAGTACTGCTGCAGGCACTTGAAGCATGCCCGATGGCTACAAGACCTCAATTCAGGAAAGTTCTGTCTGGGCAGCTCGAACAGACACAGAGGGCATTCTACGATCTCCTTTAGCTTTTTCAAGGTGTCCTGGGAGGCCTCCTTGCTGTCAAGGTTGATGTTCCGGAAGGAGCTGGTTTCGGAACTGGAGGAAGATGGGCCAGCTAAGGGACCGCGGGTAGTGCTTGTTTGGGATGGCTGGGTTGAGTTTTTCTATTGAAATAAGTTTTAAAAGGTTATCATTGTTAACACAAGCACTGTGATTATCTGGAACACTGTTAACCATGAACATATTTAGGCTAACATTAAAATAATGTTGCAACTGTGCCATTCTCCGTTGAATCACATAAGAAACCAGCCCCAGAAAAAAAAATTTACTTTAAAAACTTTTAGAAAAAATTACCAACCGAGGTCAAAAACTTTATATTCAATGCAAAAAAAAGACATTTTCAAAATCTTAATTACTTGTGGGAAACAAGATCTTAAACAATTGTCGCCAGAATGGAAGACTTTTGCTGTCTTTTAAAAAAATAAATATTTAGTTAATTTAATTCATTGTCATAATGAGGGCAAATATAAAATTAATACTTTGTTTACGACCAGCTAAAATAATTTTACTTAAAAATAGGAACCTCATTTTACCACAAATTAAAACATTTCTTTAAAAAAAAATTCCAATATTTACTCTAGCAGTAGGTTGTGCAACTCCGAATCCCAGAGAGCTACTTTCAGATCTCCTGTCGCTTTCAAAGTTTGCGGAACATCTTTGTCCAGTAGTCCTGTGTGTGTAAGCCGACAGATTGAACAAGCGAGCCAGTGAAAAGCGACTGAGGGACCCATGTTTCTTTGGGGCATTCGACCCACTGAAGCCAGAAGAGGAGCCAGCCATTTCTGTTTCAAGAATTTAGAAAAATTCTGGAACAGAAAAAAAAACTTCATTAGTTCAAGTTAGTTGGTGATGATTTACATATCTAGAACCTCCTAATAAGTAAAAAATGGTTAATAATTTTTTAACACTTGATTGCTGCCTTTTCAAAAAGCTTCCACCATTGCAGTCTATGTAACTGTTAGACACATAACTTAAATTTCATAACAATCAGTATCTAAATATTGCAATTAACATACAGTGGTGGCCAAAAGTGTGGACTTTTTTTCAAAGTTTCGAGTCTTTCAACTTTGTGTGCTGGTAGAATATATTTATATTTAATATACATTTTTAAATGCATACAATTTTATTAATATATTTTTATCATAATTAGAATATACACTGCTCAAAAGAATTAGGGGAATGCAAGGTTTAAACCATTTAACTCCCAAGGATTTCATTTTTAATCATCAGCCTGCGATTTTTTTTTCTCACTAAGTCACTTTTTTTACGTTAGATGGAAGAACTATGTATTTTGAAGAATTAAATAATGTTGGTTTTAATTCAATGAAAATATGAAAAACATGGTAAAAGAAAATTCCCTCCCAAAAAATTTTATGAGATAAATTGACCCTCAATTCTTCACGCTTGCATTTTTAGATGTATGTATAAAAATTGATTTGAACTTTTTTTGAAAAATAAAGGTGTGAAAAAAATTTTAAAAATTTATTCAAAAGTTATCATTCCAATTTTTACTCCCTTAAATTTTAGTTAAAAATTAAGATATCCCCCTGTTTTTTTAATCATTTCATTGTCGATGCATAATGTATCTATTTCACAAATTTTATATTTTTTTAAATAAAAAATTAAAAGTTGGAACTGAAAGTGCTCCCCTAATTGTTTTGTTGAGCAGTGTATTTTATATTTTTTATTGCAGATTTTTTTTAAAACGTCCACACTTCTGGCCACCACTGTAAATGCTTTTTAAGTAGAAAAATTATGATTAAGTAACACAGTTCCTTTATATTTAAATTTAGTAAAATTAAAAAATTTACAAGTATTTGAAAATAATGTATATTGCTAACAAACCTGACTGTCAGACAACAGATTTATATGTCTGTAACCAGGGATCAATCTGCAGTCGCATTTGTCGCAAAATGCGACGAGTTGTACGAAAATGCGAAAAAAAAAAAATTATTGGCCGTCGCGAAAATGCGACGCCGTAATTCAGTGAAACGAAACTTAAATTTCAATAAAACACAAGTTCAAAAAGTTAACATACTTTTTGTTACAAGTTAAACTACCTGTTCACAAGTTAAAATACTTTTTGTTTACGTTTGAACCTTTTATTCTTCTTCCGCCTGTGATGTTTTTTATGATTTTAAACAGTATTTAGTTTCTTAAAAAATGGACTTAGATTTTATGTTGCTAGTAAATTTCTAGTTCCTGAATTTTTCTGGATTGGTGCTTGGATTTTTTCCCCTAACAAATCTATGAACCATGTTAATAAGGATATGTTTGGAAAGACCAAAAGTTGGTTATTTCAAGCAACCAAAACTTGATTTTAATACATCAAATTAACAGCAAAATCATGTTCATAGACAAATCTGAAGATAATCCAACACCATAAATAAAAGTAAATGTACTTATTTAAAAATGTATATAAAAAAAAGTTAAAAGTACTTTTAGTAGTAGAGGAGAGTGTTGTACATCCGGACGCTTGTACCTTGGGAAACTGACAATTTCTTAGAATCTATTGGCAATATTCATACATTGTTTATCTCTAATAGTAGCCTTAACCAACAGACATCATCAAAATAAAATTTAACACTAGCATCATTGAATTGGTGACCACAAATAATATTTCATTACCCCAAAGTAAATATTTTTCTCATTCTAATATAATTTTTTACCTTTGAACTTTTACAAAAAGTCAACTGCATTTTATTTTCTTCATAAAAGAGAAGATTTTAAAATAATTTGGTTATGAGAAAATAATGATAATGCATTTAGATTGGCCACTATCTTGCTTTTATTTAAACCATGTAGTGTGTTGTACCTTGGGACAGTAGAGCATATTGTATCATCATAATAATGTTAAATAATTTGGACTTGCAATTTTGCTGTATAATTTAAATTATTCTTGAATTATGAAGTTTTATTTGTGTACTTCCTTGAAAAAACAATAAAGTTTGTTTCCTGACACAAATTAGTTCAAGTGTATGACCATTGCCTTGCCTTGCCTTGCGACTCGTCACGCCTTATAGGCGCATGAGGCCGCAATTGATGAAATCCAGTTCCTCCGGTTCAGTGCGGCCTCCCTGGCAACTGCCCAGCTTGGCCAACCAAGATGGTCTCGCTCCTTTAAGATGCTTCTTCTCCACGTCAGTCTTGGTCGTCCCCTCCTCCTTTTACCGTCTGGCGACCAAGTTAAAGCTATCCGTTCATTAGAATCGGGGCTCATTCTTAGTACATGGCCGACCCAACGCCATCTCTTTCTCTTTATGTCTATTGTCAAGGGTTTGTCAGCTGTTTTAATATATAGATTATGGTTTGATATTTTTTCTGGCCAATAAATTTTTAGGATCTTTCTTAAACATTTAGTATGAAATGCGTTAAGTTTATTTTCCTGTTGTTTTGTAATTTTCCAAGTTTCACTGCCATAAAGTAGTATAGATTTAATAATTGCGTTATAGATTTTTAGTTTAAGAGAAATGTTTAAGTTTGACGACTTCCAAACCTTGAAAAGCATTCTAAAAGCATTTTGCGCTTTTTTAATCCTACATTTGAGATCTTCATCTGTTCCACCCAGTGTGTCAACAATGGAACCGAGGTATGTAAAACTATCTGTTTCTTCAATTTCTTTTGAGTTGATGATAACTTTTGTCCTATTTTTACTGTTAATTTTCATAACTTTGGTTTTATTTTCATTTATTGCTAAACCAACCTTTTTTGCATTCTCTTCGAGATGACTAGTTTTTTCCTGCATATCTTGGAATCTGGATGACATCAGAACAATATCATCTGCGAACTCTAGGTCCTCAAGAAATGTGTTAAAATCCCATCTTATTCCTCTATGTATGGATCCTACAGTTTTTCTCATTACCCAATCCAAAACAATGATAAACAATAACCCCGATAACACGCAGCCTTGTCTTACCCCTGTTTTAATTTCAAATTTTTCAGTCATATTACCATTTACCAGTACCTGGGCACTACTTCTATTGTACATATCCTTTATGATGTTTATGATTTTTTTTGGAATTCCATAGAACCCCAATATTTTCCACAGACTTTCTCTGTTAATGCTATCGAAAGCCTTAGAAAAGTCTATAAAGTTTAAATAAATTGTCTCATTTCGTTCGACACACTGCTCAATTATGTTTCGAAGAATAAATATTTGGTTCACAGTGCTCTTTCCACTTCTGAATCCAGTCTGTTCTACCCTAAGGATGTCATCGATTTTCTTCTTAATTCTGTTAATGATGACTCTCGAGAAAATCTTTCCGGGTACTGAGAGGAGGCTGATTCCTCTCCAGTTGTTGCATTCCGTGAGGTTTCCTTTTTTTGGAATTTTTACAATTTGAGATTCCCTCCACGATAAAGGGACCTTTTCTCCTTTCCAAATGAGGTTAAATAGCTTATGGAGTGCTGCCGCAGATACATCGATATCAGCTTTTATGAGCTCGGCAGTGATGAAATCATTTCCACCAGTCCTCCTGTTCTTTTGTAACTTTATTGCTAGTTTAATTTCCTCTATAGTAATGTCTTCCATATCAATATCAAGTTGAACTTGGTGTTCAAAGGGAGATTCAACTTCACTTTCACCTAAAGTGGTGGTAACGTTTAAAAGTTCTTCAAAGTGTTCCTTCCATCTACTTGCGATTTCTTTTTCTTGAGTGAGGAGTTTGCCATTTTTATCTTTAACAGCACAATCATTATTTGGTTTAACACCGCCCAGTTTCTTGATAATTTTATAAACTTCTCCGATATCACCGACATCATTAGCTCTCTGAGCTTCTTCTGCAAGTGCACGGAAAAAGTTTCTTTTGTCAGTTCTGGCGGATCGTTTGACGCTCTTGTGCACTTCTTCGTATTGCTTTCTTACCATCTGTTTTATTCTTTCCGATTTTGTGCTATTTATTTTGCCCTTTAAATTTTTTCTTTCTTCTACACGTTTGAGAGTTTCACCAGATATCCACTCTCTTTTTGTTTTCCTCTTATTTATGCCCAAGATCTCTTCTGCTGTATTATTGTATGTTTCCTTACATTTCTTCCAAGTCTCTTCAACCTGTCCAGAATCTTCTTCGTTTTCTTCATTAAGGTCAGTTAATGCTGCAAATTTGTTATGTAGCTCAATTGAAAACATTTGCTTTAAATCTGGCTCTTTCAATTTTTCTAAGTTGTACCTAATTCTTTTATTCATTTTGTGCCCTGGGATTTTGCATAATTTCAATTTTACAATCCCTACAAGCAGAAAGTGGTCGGATGCTACGTCAGCACCTCTTTTAACTCGTACGTCCTGCAAAGATCTCTTGTATTTGCCATTTATTGAGATATGATCAATCTGATTTCCGGTTTTACCATCCGGTGAAATCCACGTTATTTTGTGAATGTCCTTATGTTTGAAAAAGCTTCCACCTATGCTGAGATCATTCATCTCGCATAGCGTTGTAAACAACTCTCCATTTTCATTTTGGTCTCCAATAGCCTCATTGCCAATTGCACGTTCCTCATTGGTCACTCTTTTACCAATCTTGGCATTTAAATCACCCATTACTAATAGTATGTCATGTTTGTGAGTCTCATCCAATATCCTTTGTAGCTGGTCATAGAATCCTGTTTTCTGTTCCTCGTCAGCATCATTTGTGGGGGCGTATACTTGTATGATTGATAGTTTTGCATGTTTTGAGTAGAACCGAGCTTTTATTATCCTGTCGCTTACTGGGACCCAACTCATCAAGCTGCCCCTAGCTTTCTTACTCATGATCAGAGCAACACCTCTCTCATGTTTTTCCTCATGCCCTGAGTACACGATGCTGTAATTATCGGTGGTCTTAACTTCTCCAAACCCAGTCCAACGGGCTTCTGCTATTCCTAAAATGTCTAAACCGTAGTTGCACATTTCATTTACTATCTGCTTGGTCTTTCCAATCTGGTACATAGTTCGAACATTCCATGTACCAAACTTTAATTTGTGTTTGGGATGTGCTAAGTAGTTCATCGACAGACGAGGCTCCTTGCGGCTTTCCCCCGCCTGTGTCATGCATATTTGTTCCTCTTCCAGATATTCATCCATCAAAGGGCCAAAGATACCCGCACTGTCTCCCAGAGAATTTTGAGTTTCACTTCTTGCGGTTTCTGTAATCAAGGTATTTTTTTACGAGGCAGGGTGATTGGCCCTACCATTGACTGAATGATGGCCCTACCATTGACTGTATGACCATTGACTGAATTATAAAGTATGTCCTAAGGTACAACATCATATTGTACCTTGGGACAGTTTATCCTCTCTACTTTAAATGAGTGGCAATTTTTTAATTTCAAGCTGCCAGAATTTAAAAAATTATATATTATAAAGTAATATATTGGTGGGTTGAAATGCTGCTTTTAAATTTTATTTTGACTATAATTATTGGAGAAAAAAATTAAAATGTAAAAATTGTCCCAAGGTACAACACTCTCCTTTATAGTTTTATATAATTACTTAAATTTGTCATGACGTGATTCATAAAAAAGTATCAATGCATTGTTAAGCTATCTAAAGAAAATTAACTGCTACACAAAGATTGATTTGTTTAGATTCAAGTGATTTAATTGGCATGACGTTGATTTATAAGCAACTACATAATTTTTCTTTAGCATTTTGCTACAGCTTTCTTCTACATTTTAGCATTTTTGCTACAGCATTTTTTGACCCAGGTTGATCCCTGTCTGTAACCCTCAGAGGGTTAAAAAGTAACAATCAGCGCAAGTATGTTAGACCTATATTATATTGTTATTGTAACAATGGATTTGCCATAACTATACCAGGGTGGTTACAAAATGCTAGATAAAAAGTTCCCCGATATTTCCATGGTACTTTCACAAAAAATTCCCTGATTTTACAATTACCTAGAAAACATGCAATACACACAATTCAATACAGTACAGAAAATTTAATACAGACATCGCAGGAATTAAGACTTTTCGGATTATCTGTTAGCATACCTAACTTTTCTAGATTGCCGAAAATCTGAATAAGTTTAGAGGAATCACATTACAACAAGATTCATGAGAGAGATTGATCCTTCCCCCAAGATTGGTGCTTCAGACAAATCGGATCAATCAGAATACTTTTTTTATCAAGTGTCCGTTAGTAGTGATCACCTAAACCTTTTTAATTAATCCAAAATATTCCCTGATATTTTGCAAAATTTTAAAAATTCCATGAGAATTCCCTGATATTTCCAGAATTAAAAAGTTTCCCAAGAATTCCCTGATTTCCAGGTTCTGTTACCACCCTGTATACAATATTACGATCAATGGCAATATGTAAAACTTAAGTTATTCCAAGTTTTATTTATTTGCAGCAAATGTTAATTACCTCATAGCGGTTAATTTCCAGAATCCGGTGCCTTTGTCGCCAAAGGATTTGGCGTATTTTGTAGCAAGCGATAAACAATTTATTGACTTTTAAGTCAATTATAGTTAAAATGCTCAGTTAGAACTATAATATTAAAGTATAGAAAAGTAAACAAGCCAAATGATCAGACGTTGAAATAAGTTTAAAATAGAACAAATTTTATTGATTCGAAAACTGTAAATAAATATTGTATATATGTAAAGAAATTTGTATAAGTATATCAAGAAAACAAAAGTATATAAATATTGCACGATTTAACAGGTTCTTAAACTACTTAAAGAATGTTTACTTAAATAGGCTGGATTAGGTTTTTACCGAAAGTAAATAAAATGAAATGTATTAAGCTACGACGTCAAAAAATCCCCGAACAGCTTTATAAAAGTAAGTTAAATCCCAAATCAATTTATAAATACATTTCCGAAAATCTTTAGATGCTTTAGTTCCAAAAATAACAAAAAGTTTACATACAGTATGTTGACATCATGCAGTCCATGACAGGAAACTCACGTTGACGAAAAACCAGCACACTTTACACAAAAAAAGATGAAGACACAGGCTTGAAAAGACACACTAAATTTTCTTCTTAAAAACACAAAAACATAGGAGACAACCGACCAGCGGTATCGTGTAATCACTCTCTAATTAAATTCACCGCATTTCCTTTAAATAGTTGCCGGTCTCCTAACCGAAGAAAATTTAAAAGAGGAACAACACCGTATAAACAAGTTAGATTAAGACTACATCTGATAAAAAAAAAAAATATCTTAACAACTGTTTATAAAGCCCTCTCAAAACACATGGCCAGGTGCGATTCGTCCAGAAGCAGAAACGCCCAACTTCCGGTCATTACGTCATACCGTTGTGACGTCACGGTCGAGCGTACGTAGCAGAGGAAAATTTGCATAAAACGTCAAACCGCCGATGATCTGAGCAAAAATTCAACAAAGCCCCCCTCATCGACGATTTGACAAAAAAATACCAATCCAGCCTTTAAAAATTATTGTATACTTAAATTTTAAATTGATTAACAAACAATTGATTAACAAACTTTAACAAGATAATCAATTCCTTTTAAATTTAACAATCGAACAAGTAACATATGTACATAAACTTTAACAAGAACTAGTATTCAAAAATTTAACATCAAACACGCAACGTATATACATAAACTGGAACAAGAATTCAAAAATTTGAACAATGAACAACAACAATGAAAAAATTTCATTAAATGTAGCCCTATCCACTTCTTCTAGAAAAAAGTTCAAAGTCCTCAAAAATTTCAAATATAGTTCCAAAAGGAAAAAGTTCTTTCAAAAACACCGTGTCTTCTTAAGAAAAAGTCTCAAAAAAGTCACTTCAATGAGAAAAATTTCAAAACCAGCATTGCTATAAAAAGAACTACATATGCAAGTCTACCGATAATATATTAATACAATTAAACAAAGACAACTTTCATGTCAAACTTTCATACTAACAAGAGACAACAATATTCAATATAATAATCAGTTAGACACGCACATACAGCATACATATAAATAGAAATGTCAGCTTAGAAGTAAATTACCAACAATTTGAATTACATGAAAAGACGCAATTATAATCATTATTTCAAAAAAAAAAAAAAAAAACCAAAACCAAGTTGCACCCTAGGGCTCGCAATCCTCAAAAATAATTTTAACAAATTTAAGCAACTCGCTTTTCGTACGAGCCTTCGTAAAAGGGTCAGCAAGGTTAAATTTACTTTGTACATAATTTAAACTGAAACAATCTTCACGGATCAAATCTCTAATGAAAAATAATTTGACATCTATGTGCTTAGAACGTGTGTTTTCAACCGGTGATTTAGTGAATTCAATTGCTGACATGTTGTCAGCCAAAAGGGTTGGTTTGAATTTGGTTCCGTTAAGGATTTTATGAGTGTAACATTCTGTCAACACATTATCGAGCCAAACCAACTCTCTGGCTGCCTCAGTCATAGAAATAAATTCTGCTTCCATGGTTGATAAACTCACACAACGCTCTTTAAAAGTCCGCCAAGAAATGGGAGATTTGTCCAAAAAGATGATTTGCCCCCCTAGTGAAACTCTGTCATCACGGGATGAAGCAAAATCGGAATCAGAATAAGCAATTAATTTGGGTTCATTACAAATAAGCTTTAATTTAAATGACTTGGTATAGGCAACATATCCCAGTAATCTTAATAAACCTTCCCAATGAACCATTCCAGGGTTAGCTTGAAATTGAGAAAAAATATTAACGGCATATGATAAATCAGGCCTTGACCGACTTGCAATAAAAGACAAGCAGCCTAAAACATTCCTGTAAGGAATAGCTGCCATTTCACGTAACTCTTCTTCAGTGGCTGGACAATTTGATTTAGAAAACTTGATTCCTTTAGCAATTGGTAGAGATGAAATTGGGAAATGAAAAGATTTAAAACGGTTCAAAACTTCATCAATGTACAACTGTTGATGAATATAAACAAAATCTTTTTCATACTCAAACTCGACCCCGAGTAATTTATTTGTTAAACCCAAAATTTTTAAATCAAATTTACTCTTTAGGGAATCAAGTGCTCTTTCGCAAAGTTGGCGGGTTTTTCCAAATACCACAATATCGTCCACGTAAACCAATAAAACCACTGAGTTACTCATGAAATATGTACAATTGCACCACTCAAACTTATTGAAACCCAAGTCTTGCAACACCTGATCAAGTTCGTAGTACCAAAGTCTGCCACTTTGATGTAACCCATAAAGTGCTTTATCCAAACGACACACGAAATTTTCCTTGTGATTATCAACGTAACCCTGAGGTTGGTTCATATAAATTTCGTTCTCCAAATGTGCGTAAAGATATGCACTTTTTATGTCACACTGGATGTTAACCCAGCCTAAGTATGCCACTAAAAGAGAAAAGAAAAACCTTATAATAGAAAAATTTACGACAGGACTGAAAGTTTCTTCATATGTCTCCCCTTTAACCTGAGAATACCCTTGAGCAACCAGTCTAGCTTTAAATCTGGCTATATTGCCATGCTCGTCCTTTTTAACAGCATAGACCCAGCGAGAACCAACTGGTTTCTTATTCACAGGTAAGGGAACAAGATGCCACACTTTATGTTTAGACATATTTTCAATTTCATCGTCCATTGCCGCCAACCACTCGTTTTTCTGTGGTGACGCTAAAGCTTGTTTGTAGGATTTGGGGATTACAACTTCTAGTCATCCGGACCCTTTCCGTGATGAAATTGAAGATGTGGAGGGATGGGAATTTGAATTAACAATACCTTTAAAATTGTTTTGACCTGAAAAGTTAAAAATTGAGGGATCATACAAAATGTTGTTTCTTTGACAGTATGTCATGACCTCGTTTAACGACCTAAGTCTGTCTGACTTTCCGTCTTCAAAATAGTAGATGTCAGTTCGGGTACGGTCCTTTCTGAGGACAGGTTTACGAAACCAATTTACCTGGCGAAGTGAGGGAACAGAATCGCTTAACGGCAAGGAGCTCTGGGTTTCACCCGTATTGTCGGTCTCGGATTCAGGGAGTCTTGTAATAGGGGTTTGAAAATCCTGATACTCAAACGTTTTGGTGACTTCACCTTCATCTTCCTCCGACTCTAAAAATGGGCCCAGTGCTGCTCCACTGCGTAAACCACTCGATTCAGTAGTTTCTTTAAAAGTGACATTAATTGTCTCTACAATTTTCCCCTCATTTTCCAACCAAACTCGGTAACCTTTGGTTCTTAACCCATAGCCGACCATTATCCCCTTTTTGGATTTAACATCCAACTTAGACTTTCTTTTTACCTTTGGTACGCCGACATAGCAGACAGTTCCGAAACTCTTTAAATGTCTGACAGACGGCTTGTGACCAGAATACAGTTCAATGGGAGTTGCTGTTTGCCCCCCGTGACACACACGGTTCCAAGTATAGGCAAAATAAATTGCCGCTTCTGGCCAAAATTTGTACGACATCCCGCTACTATGCAGAATGGAACGGATATTGTTTAAAGCCGTTTGATTAAACCTTTCGCAAACCCCATTTTGCTCTGGTGTATATGCATTAGTGAATTCATGTTGAACACCGGTTTGCTCACAATAAGACGTAAACTGATAATTGTCGAACTCCAAACCGTTATCAGTACGGATGATCTTTAGTTTTCTGCCAAGTGACCTTTCAGCACGGGCAATATGCTTTTCGAAAATGCCAAAGACTTGTGTTTTGTCCTGAAGAGGATAAACCACAGTTTTACGAGAAAAGTCATCTATAATCGAGAGAAAGTATCTCTCTCCATTTCTACCCTTTGTGCTGATCGGTCCCCAAACATCCATAAAAATCCGTTCTAAGGGAACTTTGGCTTGTTTGGAATCTAAAGATTTGAAAGAGACTCGACGTTGTTTATTTACCTGACAGTCTTCACAAAAGAAATCTTTTTGACGTGTCAGTGTGGGCAAACCGTTAACTCCATGATTTTTACTAGTATTTACCAAAATATCAGGGCTAATATGTGCAAAACGGCTGTGCCATACCTTTAAGCTATCAGCCTGCACCGAGGAAGCTTCATAATTTACATGCCCCCCTTTACTTCCAATTTTAGGAAAAACATAATAAATTCCCCCAATTAATTTAGCCCTAAAAACAGTTTCCCCATTTACCCCTTTGACTTTGATACGATTATTTTTACCCTCGTAAGATGCCCCTTTTACATCAATCCGCGGCCCCGAGATCAAGTTCTTCCTTAACTTCGAGGAATGCAACACGTTATTGAAAGTATAAAC